>JAWNKV010000927.1:600000-996801 GCA_035041805.1 Amiota mariae | reverse complement strand
ACTGATGAGATAGAGTATACATTGATTTGAACAATCTTTCCACATATGCACCCCAGTTGAGTTTCTCAAAATCAAATCTTATATTTAACAGCCTAAAAGTATACTAAAATTAACAGCTTGAAAGTATATTACAAAAAAAAAATTGTTAAACAAAATGTTAAATTAAAGAAGAATGCGTATTTTTAGTATTTGTCGTTCTACACACAAGTGAATTACACACTCTTTGAAAATCTCATCTCTCTACCTATTACGGTTCATGAGATAGAGCAGGAGACGAACGGACGGGCGGATGGACAGCGTATGCTTAGTAATAGGGTCCCGTTAGCTCCCTATGCGTACGGAACTCTAACAACGCCGTAAGCTGTTCACCTTGCGCCGCTCTCTATCGAATCTTCCGCATTCAAATGATATGTGCTCAGCATCTTCTTCGCACCGTTTACGGTAATCCCAATTCACCTGTACAATTAAGTACTGGCAGAAACATTCATAACTGCTTACGAACTGAATGAGCTAGAAGTTCACTTCAACATGCTTCTTTCCCATTCATTCGGCTATGTTGGAGATTAGGCTGTACTTCCAGCATCCTTTCGTCGACTTATCGAGAATTTCTCAGGTATATTAATAGAAATGCAATCATTTCAAATATACATCGGCTCATAAGTTCCCAGATTGACACACAGGTGGCGTCACAAATACAAAATTAATTACAAGTACTTTTAACTTTTTTCTACTACTGCAGCAAGTAAATGTCAAATATTTGTCATTTTCACCAATTTGTTTGTGTTATACCTTGATCTTAATTTACTTTTAGAATTTTTTTGATTGTAAAAAGTGAGAAAATTTTAAAAAATATTACTTTCAGTGAGGAGGAGGAGAAGGAGAAGGAAAAAATCATAAACTACATGCTTTTATGAATAATTTTCTTATTGAATAAAATTTGTCATAATTTTTTCACACAATACTATCACTTCCTTGCTATATCGCTTGTGAATTGAATTGAATCAAAACGATAATAAAAAAAAAATTCTGTTTCACGTTGAAACAGACAGAAAGAACAGAAATATAAACAGTTCCAGAATCCCAGATTTATTGTTTCTGTATATGTATATGTTTCTGTTTTATGTGACTTTCCAATTCATAATAAAATATATAAAATAATACCGGCATAAATAAACTTGTTTCTCGTTGGCAAAAATGTATTGATTGTAATGGTTTTTATTTCGATTAATAAAGTTTATTCTGAGCTGAGTTACGTTCATTTAAATTGGCTGTTTGAAAACGGCCATTATTTTTGCACCAACCTAATAACAAAGTTGGCTGCCGTCAGTGTAAGCAGTTTAACCTTCTCACTTGTAATCGACAATTAAGCAATCGCATAAACTTTTTTATATGGATTTAGTTTAAGCGGTGTTGAATATAATAAGCAGTTTAAATACGCCAAACACACGTTTGAGTAAAGACCCTCAATATTTAATGTAAATGCTGTTTTTTTTTTGAGAGTTATACAACTTCAAATTAAAATAAAATAAAGAATAATATTTTTAATATCAATTAAAATAGATTTATTGGATAGATAATTTTATGGCATTAATGTTTCAATATGATTTCGGCCATGTGGCCGCCGCGGCTAGCGCGTACAAGGCGCAATCTGGTAGTCCAATTTTCACACACTTTTCGCAGCATTAGCGGCCGTATTTCACCAATGACTCTTCGAATGTTGATTTCCAAGTGTTCAATTGTCTCTGGTTTGTGATTGAGCCCATTGGCCGAATTGACGGCGCATACAATGGCCGTTTGGCTTTAATTCCTGCACAAGTTAAATCTTAAATGCTTTTAAGCTAATATCCTTTCGTAAAATCTTTTATAAAGTGGATGCACACAACCCCATTTGCTGAGAACGGCGACGAATTGATTGATTTGGGTCTTCTTCAATGATTTGCTGTACAGCGGTTACAGCTTGTTCGGTGCGCACTGTTCAGCATCTTACGAGATGCACATTACGATTAAGAGTAAACGTGGTGCGAAAACGATCCATAGTTATTCGAATTAGCCACTCTGATGGACGATTATGATTACCATAAAGTGGACGCAGTGCACAATAAGTTTGACGAACAGAACCATTATTTTGATAACAAATTTCAACAATTTGCAAACCATTGTTGCCAACTCAAAGTTGTAAGCCAGATATTTTAATGATGAAACTTTTCTAATGATAAAAATGAATATCCTTGTTTGATAAAACATTGCTTTTTGATGGGTTAAACACCCTTAAAACAAAAACTTAGCTTCATAAGTGCTACCCGGACTCTGCACCAGAAATTTCACCTTTATTGATTTGTTTGCTAAATTCAAATGTGGTGGTATGAATACCGATGATGCGTCACGCTCTTGTCGCCCAAAAGAGGTGGTTATACCCGTAAATTTCCAAAAAAAAAAAAATCATTTTGTCAAGGTGAAGTTGCAGGAGATAGCTGACACTCTAAATGTATATCAAAGGCACGTGTAGGCTTTATTTTGCATGAAAATTTGTCTTTAAGAATACTGTTTTAAAAAAGGGTGCGCGTGTGCTAACAGTACACCAAATTCAACAAGACTCGCTTTAGACACTTATCATTGATTCTTCTTTGGTGTCTGATGCTTGTGTATTGCTTCCTTTCTTATTGTAAGACTGTCGTTAACAGATGTTTCCTCATTTCTATTAATTATTCTTTTTGTATTAAGATTGGGGTGTTCATGATACGCAAAGAAAACAACGAAAAGCGCTGCATCGAAATTTTTATCTGTTGTATTTCAGACACGGCTACCGTCGGCTTCACTATCAGCCCGCGCGCTCAAACAAAAGTCTGATGAGAGAGCTCTGCCGCCAAATCTTATAATGTCTATGTGGACAGAAGCAAAAGAATACTGTCAACTTAACAATTTTAGCACAGTCAATAGCGATCGTTACATTGTCCAACTAGATCGTTTAAACGAGGACATTTCGGAGAAACGGTCCCATACTCAAAGAAAGTAATCTTTCATCAAGACCGTGTCACAAGTCTTTGGCTACGATAAAAAAATTTTACGAATTACACTTTGAATTGCATCGGCACCCACCCTATTCTCCAGATTTCAGCTGCCGAGATTTTTACCTATTCGCAGAATATAAAAAAATACTCGCAGAAAAGAGATTTGGCTGGAATGAGGAGGTGATCGCCAAAGCATACGTCTATTTTGAGGCCAAAGATAATTTATTCTTCAAGAAAGGTATCGAAATGCGAAATGAGAAGCGCTCGAATTATTGTATTGCTATTGAAGGATAATGTATAAAATTAATGAATAAAATTGAATTTGAAATCGAAAGCCTGTGTTTTCTTCATTACACCGAGAACTTATTAGCCAATGGTTAGTTCAAAATTCATATATAAATCATAAAATAACTATGCAATAATATTTTTTAAAATAAAAAAAAAAAAAAAAATAACAATTCTCAATTCGTATTTTAGTATATTTTTGAAATCAATAATGTACAAAATTTCTCGCATTTCCCATATTTGTATACAGTTTGCTGTGGCAACATTTTCGAATATTAACTGAATTAGGTACGTGACCCACACTGTCACAACGAACTAAACTGCATCAAATTTGCTTGAGTAGTCACACTAGTCTGCTTCCTTTATATATTGGTGTTTGAGTTCAATCTCGTTTTTTGAGTTGTTATTTGTGATTTTCTAGGAACTACCACATCTGATCAAACTATTACAAAAAACCAAGTTAAGGCATTATTAGAAAATTTTTTACCATTGTTTTGTTCATTTGAATACTTCTTGAATAAGCAATGTATCTTCCAAACTTTCAACATATGTAGAAGCATTAAAAGCATTGGTTAGTGCTGCACACACGGATTCGTTTGTTCTTCCTTGGATAAAAATCTGAATACTCGTATGAGAGAATCGAAGTGACGTCGAGTCACTTGATATTATCCGTGTAACCTAATATGCAGATGCAGAGGCGAACAAAAACAAATAATAAATAAATTAAGCAAACAATGAACTGAAAATGTATTTTTATTATAAGTATTATAAGTATAGTTTACTTTATAATACCATTTTATCGAATACAATGTTTTTATTCATAAATTATTTTCATTTTCCTTAAGAATTGCTAAATATTTGTTTGATGGTTTTCTTTTTGGATTTTTTTTCTTCTGAATTTTCAAGATTTCTTTATCCCATTTTCTCATTTTTCTCAGTAGAATTGAATTTGAATTATTTTTTTTTTCTCGACAGTTTCATTATTCTTAATTTCTTCTTTTTTTTTAATTTTGCTGTTGCTTTAAAATTGTTTTGTTTTCAATTTTTTTATGGTTTATTTAAATAAAAGTTTTTTTTAATTCTTCTTCTTGAAATTTCACTAATTAAGTTATATAAAATCAAACATATTATAAGAAAATATTTTTGAAAGATTTCAATTGAAAAAAAAAAAAACACAAGAAATGTTATGAATTTTATGTGTAATTTAGTGGAAAACAGGATATCATGAAATTTCTCCAATAAAATATATTTATAATTAATTAAATATCTTGTTCATAAATCTTTTAAATTTTATTTTTATTTGTAAATGTATTTTTTATTTTAATTTTGTTTAGTTAATTGCATAAAATGATGTACCAAATAACAAAAATTCAATAAATTTTTAAGCAGCAAAAAAATTATTAAATTTTATTTAGGTTTTAAACCAAATTTCACTTATCTATGTTTTTAAATTTTTAATTAAAAAAAAAAAAAAATTATTTATTTATTTTAATTTTATTAATATTATTTTTTTAGCTTTAAAAAACAATTTCATTAATACAATTTTGGCTACGCGTATTTATAGTTGAATTGAAGCATTTTGTTTTTATCATTTTAAATTTTTTTATTTTTAAGTAATTTTATTTCTTTTAAATTAGGACGCAAGAACTCTATCAAATAATATTGCTTAAAAATACAAATTTTTATTAATATACCTTTCACATAAGAACAACCATTTTTGCCTAAACAAAAGAAATTGAGGGCATTAAGGTTTTGAATAACAAAATTCTACCTTTGATTATTTTTAGTGTCCTGTTGTGCTTTTGTTTTAGAACATAACATTTCTCGTCGCAAGTCAACTCTAATTTCTTATGGGAAGATATACTTTATCTAGACTTATGAAAATACCAGTACACATTGTCAATATGATCGAACACTGTTTTCATTGACTTCCTTACTGACTAGTTTTTGACAAAGACTACTTTAAACTTGACCATTTAATTAGTTGCGCTCGTCTTTTCCACAAATTCTCTTTAATCGCTAATCTCTTGTGTTTAAAGAAACTTTCTTAGGATATCTTTATACAAATTCTTGCTGACTTATGAGAAAAGATATCAGCAGCCAACAAGATATATTATCAAAGACATAATTTCATAGAGATTGAAATAAGTTGAATTGGAGAAGACTTTAAAAGATTTATCTTTTGAGTTGGGTGTTGCCACTATAAAAGGAGATGTTGAAGAATAAAGTATTATCGGTGTGGCAACGACAAAAGAGAACTTGAGATCGCAGTGTGGATGCCAAAATGGAGATGCAGGAAAAAAAGGAAAGAGGCAGTTATCAATTGCTTTGAGAATACAAGAAAAAAAGAAGATAATTAAATTAATAAGTTTCAATTCAACTTTATAACATTTCTTTCACCTGTTTTAATGTTTTTATCAATTCGCTCCTCTGAAAAAACTTGGATTATGTATGAGTAAGTTCTTGTTTCCCACAGATGTGATGGGTGAAAGGTATATAAGCTTCGGTGAAACCAAAGTAAATGTCTTGTATTATTTTATTTTAATTAATTTTTTGAAATCTTTTCTTTAAATTTATTTATTTCTTTTTTTTTTTTAATAAGCATAGAATTTTTGTAATTATTTTTATTTTTTCTTTTTATTTTCATCAATTCAATTAAATTTAATTTTTTAATTTTTTTTTTTATATTTTATTTATTATTATAATTTTTTATTTCATTTTATATTTTGTCATTATAATAATTCGGTGTATGCATTCATTGTTTATCACTTAGAAAAAGTTGAGAGAGTTTATTAATTTATTTAATGATTTTGTTTATTATTTATTATGTGTTATGTTGTTTATTATATTATTTTATCTTTATTATATCAATTTATTTATTTACAATAAATAAAACATAAAAAAACACATTTTCTCAAATATCTTAATTATTTAAATATTTAAAGTAGTCAATATAAGTCGAGTGTTGAGTGTAAGCTTGAAACTTGATTGTTTTCTGCATTGTGTTGCTTAGTATTTTTTTTTTTTTTTTATTAATATTATTCTTTTTTTTATATAGTATTGTTGTATATATAATTATATATGTGTATATTGTGTATATAAATATAGCATAAAAAACAATTTTCAAAAAAAAAATAAAACACAATTAATTAATTAATTAGTTAAGCTGCTTTTTAGAATTTCGTAGATAATTTTTTTTTAATTATTTTTTTTTTATATATTTTTGTGTATAATTATTTGTGTGAGTGTGTTTTATTTTTAACCTAAATTTAAACTGGGAAATTTTATAAACGAAAGTTTGACTATCATAAGTCTTATAAATAGGTGTTTATTAGAGGTGTATAATGGGCAAAAAGTTGACTATTATATTTGCTAGAAAGTTCAAGAAAGTTCACAAGTGATTTGTCGAGGCACAACTCAGGAATCTATCAAAGACTCGTTCAGTTGGATTCGCAGTAGCGAAATGACTAGCTCCCTTCCCTTATCAGGCAACTTTTATTTGTTCATTCAGAAAATAAAATGGTAAAATTCTTGCAATAATATAGTCTTCAGCACCATTTCTATTCAGATTTGTCCATTTTTTCATTATTTCATTGCCATTTTCAATTTTATAGATGCTCATCAAATATAAAGTTTTTCCCTAAAGACCCATTATGAAAACACAAACAACATGTTTTCAATTCCAAGAGGCACGGACCTGAATTGTCAAAAAACCTAAAATCAAACTTGTCATACTCAGTCAGTTGTCTAAACCTAAACTTTCTTATTGATGCCGCTGGAAAAAAGCAGAGAAAGTGACTAATTGCCTCCTTCTCCTCTTTTTTATCCCCACAGCTTCTGGAACTTCCAGACTGCCTATTAACAGTGTCCTATTACAACAGCAACGACTAAGGGAGGAAGCGTCACATTTGGACACTTATTGAAATTTTGATACAGCTTGGAAATTAATCCTTTATACAAATAAAATAAATCAAGTCTCTTGATTCAAATGTATCTATGACTTTAGTGCAAGAGATGATCAGTATTATTGCTTCGATACTCTTGCCAAGTGTATAAACAATGATTATGCACAAATATCTCAGTAAAAAGATTTGCTTAAAACATTTTCGTTATTGATCATAGGATTTTTTATTTTTTTTTTTAACACGAAGAGCCTCTATACACCGAATACTTGATACTAACAAAAAGAGATGGAATTTCAAACAATCCACTTGTTGAAAAGACTTTAACTTAATTAATTTGCCTTGCTTATGTATTTATATTTTCTTATAATTTTGTCTTATGTTTTCAACTTGATTTATAGTGAACGATATTATTTTAAAAGCTTTTAATTTCACATCTATAAGTTTGTTTAAAATTTATTTAATTAATTTTTTATTTAATTATCAT
Source organism: Amiota mariae (assembly GCA_035041805.1). Lineage (NCBI taxonomy): Eukaryota > Metazoa > Arthropoda > Insecta > Diptera > Drosophilidae > Amiota > Amiota mariae. The sequence continues at coordinate 989,119 of JAWNKV010000927.1, read as the reverse complement.
TATTATTATTATGTAAATATAATATTTGTAGTTGTTGTTGTTAAGCAATTTTTAGTTTAAGTGCAATAGTATAAATTTTTTTTCATTATTTCTTTTTGTATACAATATCGATTGTTTGTTTTTCTTTTTCTATTTATTTATTTATTTATTTATTTTGTATTTATTTATTGAAAAGTATATTTAATAGATTTAGCAGCGGTTCTTTAAATTTTACATATAAGTATATTTTTTTTTTTTTTGTTTATTTTGATATCCTTTGATTTTGAGTCTTTATAAATTTTGTATTTTTTTCATTTTTTTATTTATTTTTTTTTTTATAATTTTTCCTTTTTTTTTTTTTTTTTTGTTAATGCGCACAAAATATAAGAGACAAAAATATTTTCTATAAAATTTTTGGAAGCCAATTTATTTTTTAATATATTTTATATATTTTTTAAAAACTTTTTGTAATCATAATATTAATTATAATACAATAATAATAATAAATAGAATACAAGTTAAGAAAAAGAAAAATGAAGAATGTAATAAATATTTTTTATATTAAAAATTGAATTTGAAATAGAATAAAATCGTGTGTGCCAATGTTTTAATTATGATGCTAAAAGCTTTCTATATATATATATTTATAAGGAAAATATATTTATTAATCACAAAAGTAAATAAATGAATTGAAGAAAAACTATTTCATAAAAGAATCGGAATAAATAGATCAATTAATACAAGAAAAAAGCTAAGAAATAAAAATTAACGCCAAAATCTACCTAAATATGGAAATATTTAATTATATGTTCACACAAAATTTTTATATCTTTCACAAAATTTATGTTAATACTTGGTAAGTATTTCTAATAAATCATACATTCTAGATAATCGATGATCATATATTGATATTTTTAATTAAATCAGACCACTAATAAAATCAATAAAATAAATTTACATTTATTACTTTTAAGAATAATTTTCATCTATTTGCTTAAGCTCAAAACAATAAATCCATTCAGATTAGATGTATGAAAAAAATCGAAGCAGATAGAAATTGTGTTCAAAAAGACAGAAAAAATGAGTAATTTCGAATATTTTCAAAGACTAAATAATATATTATATTGAATACTAATGTAAACATACTTCTTCAACTGACTTCCTACAATAGTCATCAATGTTATATACAAAAACATTTCAAGATCTTTACTATGAGGATGGAATACAAGCAACAATTGATATTGAATCATGATAGTGAGTGACCTATTATGAAATGACTAAGTTCATTCAGCATATATGTATGTATATTTGAACCGAAATCTATCAAAGTAGTTCCAAAAGAAAATACAAGAATGTTGTATACAAGAGTCTTTATATACGTAGGATGGCTGTATAATTGGGCAATATGATCATCTGAAACAAAATAAACAAAAACTCGTACGCAACTCAAGAAGTGATTTTTTTTTATAACAAATTCTTTGAGATGCAGCCAATATATTGTCATATGCCACATATCACACATTTTTTTGGTTATACACAATATTTTAAACGGCAGTAGTGCTTAGTGGGTCTTTGAAGACCGACCACATTTAACAGCACCTTGACAAGTTTGATTTAACTTCAGAAAGAAATGTTTTACAATTAAATTATCGAGCAAAGCAGTATTGTATTGAACTTTAATAAAATGTCTCCAAAAAATTATTGAAATGACTTTATTATACTGCAACTACTTGTGTATTGTTGCTGATATCTAAACAAATATCTGGTGTTTTGTGAAAGTTAAAAAATTCTAGATTAGAATTTTTATTTGTTTTATGTTTTTTTCGTTTATATTTCAATATATTTTTTTTAATTTTCTTAATAATGATTTATGTTTAGATTGTTGTATATTATATAAATATGGATTATATGTAAGTATATAAGTAGTATATAGTATGTATTTCCATATACTTAGTTATTATGTATTTATATTAAAAAAAAAAAAATTTTTCTTGAGCACTTTAGTTTTTCGTATATTTATAAATATTTTCTCTTTTCTTTTCATTTTTTATTTTATGTATTTAATAAGAATATTAAATTTAATTAGTGAACAATATTTTTTTTTAATAATTATTTTTTTTTTTTTTTATTTTATTTTTTACACAATTTTAATTTAAATTATTTATTTATATTATTAATTAATTTTATTTGATTTTAAGAAATAAAGCTGAACCACATATAAAATAGAAATTATTTTAGTGTGATGATTTTATTATTATAAAATTATTAACTGTTGTTGTTCTTTTTGTTTTATACAATAATATTTGAAAGAACAAAGTTAGTTTAATTAAGATTATTAATTTAAATAGAGAAGAAATTGAATTATTGAATAAAAACGAGAACAAAAACTTTTACCAATGGACTCAAATACTACTATACTTGCAAGTTTAAGTTGGATAAAATCAACTGGAAATTTTAAATGATTTTCTAAGCTTTGAAGTAATTGTCTATAACTTTCCTTTTTATAAAAAAATGAGACTTAAAAAATGTTTATATATTTTTTTTTTTTTTTTTCTGTAAAGAAATTAAATCAAATTTAATTAGAACTAAAAATCTTTTTGTGTATTGAGTCCAGGTTTCAGTTCTATGAAAATATTAAGAAATATTATTAAAGAGAGAGAAGAAGAACAAGAAGTTAATCATGCAACAAAAAATATAGTAAGTAATTGGAAATTGAAACACAAGTTGCTTTGCAGACTTTGGCATCATCAAAAATTTAATATGCAAATTTCAAAGAAAAAACAACAAACAAATTAAAACTTTAATAGTAATTTTAGCTTAAATAACAATAGATGAATTTATTTAAATAAAATTAATTTCAATAATGTATTAATTACCAATTCCATGTGCAAGAATAATTAGCAAAAATTTCAATTCAATTGTGATTGTCAGCGCTAAACTGATTTAATTAATTTTACATTTCGCTCAATAATTTTCTGTATAAATTAAAAATTATAAAATAATATGAAAATACCATAAGTAAAACTTACAGTAATATGTAGTAGTCTGCAAGGCAACTTGAATTAATATATTGTATTTGATGATTTAAATATTAAAATCTTTTAACAAAATAAAATATACGAGTATAAGTGTATCATGCAAAAAGCTTATGCATTCATTCTTCATAGAAATGAAAAATATTTTATATATAAATATATATAATTGTGTGTATGTATATATGTATGTATGTGTTTATCTGTGTGTGTGTGTGTGTGTGTGTGTGTGTGGATGTATTTTAATTATAAAAATTAAATCATTTATTATTGACACATTTTCATTTTTTCTAGTCTCTGGCAATTATTGACTGCATTTACATATCATTAAATTTCATCCATCAAATCCTTCTTTAATTCAAATTATAAAAATATCATGTAGAAATAATTTAAGTACATTCAGCTTTTCTCAAATCAAATGCCATGTCACAAAGTAATTTAAAAATTAGCATAAGTATTTTATAAGAACTCATAGGCACAAGAAGTCCCGATTCATGTTCAACAACTGTTGACATTTTTCTTTAGCATTAAAAAAAAATTAATAAAAATTTTTATTTCATTTTATCAAATATATTTTTTATGCTATCATTGTGTTTTGATTATCATTTATTTCGATCGATTTCAGAACCTATGAAAATGTCTGAGAAAAGCTCAATGAAGAGATTGCTGTGAATGGTGACAGAGAGCCAAGGTGATAAACAAATTTTATATCCCAAGAAAAAATTTTTAATTATGTAATTTTAATCAAACCAGTTTTGGCACTAACAATTTTTGATGACTTTAAATTCATATAACTTTTCCTTTAAATTCCCATCGCTTGGCACAGTTGCTTTCTTCTCTTGCTTTTAAGAAACAATAAACTCAACCATATTTGATGAACTTTAAGTTCTTCATGTTACAACCACAAATCTCGATTCTAGAATTGTGTCATTTTTTTGATTTTTTTTAGTTTTCAGGTTAATTTTCATTATTTATAGAGCGAGTTACCATCTCCACCTACTCTCTCACTCTTTCTTTCTTTAAAAAACAAGATCAAAATTGTTAATTTTAAGAATATTGTTAAAATAAATTTGCACTTTATTGTTGGTGTTCAATTGAATTGTTTTGAAAAGTGGATATTGTGGAGATTTGTGAAATGAATTGAAAAAATTTTACTAATTGATATTTCAAGACAGTTTTATCTTTATACTACATAGTATATATGAATGCTCGCAAACATTTGACAACATTTATTTAAAAGCTCAGACAATCTAACCATCTATTAAAATACATAGTTACTTTTGTTTCAACCCACTAGATAAAATTTGTTAAGATAAAAATTATTCATATATTTCATTGTTATATATGTGAATGTGAATGTGTGTGTGTGTGTGTGTGAATGAGCGTGTGGTGGGTGTTTATTTGTATGAGTGTTTAATTCTTTGAAGAATTTTTTTTTATAAATCTTAATCAGTTCATAATCAGATTAAAATAATATTAACAAATAAATAAAAATATTAAATACAAAAAAAATTTAGGAAAAATTATATATTTTTATTTTTTTTTCAATTTGCGTTAATCTTCAATATTATATTCTTAAAAAAAAAAAAAAAAAGGTAGACTAAATTGCAGAAGCTTAGAGGTAAAGCATCTACAATTTGAATTTGTAATCCTTATTTTTTATAGAATTTTTCATTAAAAATTTCAACTATAAAATTTATATAATTTTATTTAATTTTTATATATTGTATTTTGATTGTTTTAATTGTTTTTGTTTTAATTTTAAATTTTTCGTTTGCTGTTTTTTCTGTGTTAAATTTCAATAGAAGAAGCATTTCCATAAAAACCCCATATAATTTTATTTATTTATTTAATTATTTTTGTTTGCTCAATGCAGATGCCTTTATTGTATGTGTGTGAGTGTATATATGTATGTGTGTGTGCTTATGAGCGCTGTATTTTGTATATTAATTATTATGAGTTAATAACTGATATAATATAATATAATATTTTTTCTGTATAATAATTTTTAGTTTATTATTATTGAATTTTTATTTTTTTTTTTTTTATTTTTGATTAATAATTTATAAAAGCATTTTGCATTAGATACTTTTTTTAGTTTTGTGTATTTTTTTATTGTTAAACTAATTTACTCATAGATATTTATATTGTATTTTTCCTTTTTATGTATTTATGTTTTACAGGACTTACAATATTCCAATCCAATCTATTCCATTTTATTACTTGAACTTCATTCCATTTACTTTATTATCATTGTTAAATTTTTGTTTTTTGTTTCTTTGTTTCGATTTTGTTCGAAATTTTATTTAAATTGAAGATTTTATAATTTAAATATTTAAAAGATTTTTGTTTGTTTAATTGTTTTGTTATGCAGCCAATAAGCAAACCAATTAAGTTAATTTATAAAATTTTTATTTTGTTTTTTGTAATTATTTTTTTTTTTTTTTTTTATTTTAAATTATGCATATTCATGATTAACCCTGGCATTCTCAATTCTTATCAATCTCCTTAGAATCACTAGCATTAGCATTCTCATTACAATCATCATCATCAACACCGTCATTAGCATTATCAATAACATCATCATTATTATCATCATCATCATCATGTTCATGCTTTGGTTAATCACCACCTAAACTTAACGCCTGAACTATACGTGGATCAGCTTTACTACCCTCACGAAACTCTTCAAGCGTTAGACGATCATCATGATTCTTATCCATTTGATCGAATATTTTATCAACGCGTTTTTGTGGCGTATTCTCATCCTCCGTTTGCGGTTGTTGACCCTGTTTAATAAAAAAATCATATAAATCAATAAATTATCATCATCACCATACAAATTAATATAACAATAGATTTAAGAAATTATTTCTTCTTTCCTAAAATTTTACAATGTTATTTGTTTTTTTAAACATTTTCACAAATGACAAACAAATTCTCAGAAACCTCACACACACATGTATATATGTAATGTTTATATTCCATTCACTAACTCTATTATATTCGCCACATCCTTTAACTAAAACATTTCCAAAAATATAACTTCCAATCTAATTGAAATCAATTAAACTTTAGACTTCATGAGACCAAATAAAGCATTTCCAAATATCGAAATTTCAATTCAACCAGGCGAGAGAATTCTAAAGCATCATATCCAGCTGAGTCCCAAACTGGTTTCGAAAATATAATGGCACTGGAAATTTTGCTTTACCTAACAAAAATGTGTTTTCCTCATAGAATCTATGCACTTTTAAAACGACTTATTGCCACTTTTCCCTATTTATAAGGTAAGAAGATTATCCAGCAAGATGGTGGGTGAACCAAAGCCTATAGCTTTGTTGGCTCTTAGGGCAATAATTCCGGCCAATCCCCAGACCTCAATCCAATTGAAAATGTGTGGACTAAGGCATAATCCTGGATCTGATATTTTGATACTAAACAACATGTCTAATTTTTGCAATACACTGTGTTTCAAATGTTAATGAATCTTTAAATTGTATCAATACTAAAGGTTTTAAGACTTCATACTAGTGACTTTTACCAAGATAATATTTGAACCATCTAAAGAAAAAGAACTTTAAAACAACTTTGAAGTAAATACTATTTTTTTGAAACCAATAAAACTTAATCAAAATGTCTAGAAAATTGCATACTTCCTGTCATTTCTTAAATCGCAACAAGACACTTAAAATGGTAACATCATAAAAGATATTTTCTATCATGTTCAAGCAAGGTCGGTGCTGTTAGCTACGCTATTGGTATGATTGTAGGAGAACTATCATATCATATCATATCATATCATTTGATATTAAAGGCTTTCAATAGAATTTTCAAACATTTTACCATTTCAATAACTGATAAGTAAAACTATCATTTGAAAAAGACTTCTCGTTTTCCTCTTTTAAATTAAATGTAAATTCTTTCAAATATCTATTTGAAGGCTATTTAAAATATACAAAACTTGTAATGGAAAAAATATTTGTGTTTTAATAAATTTATTATATTTATTATGATTATAAATATTAAGTTCATACCACCATTTGATAGATTGCATCAACAATGTTATACATTTCCTCCCTCGTTATATAACCATCATTGTCCACATCATAAAGACGGAAAGCCCCTAGTTTGTAATAAAAATATGAATTAAATAAAATGTTGTTAGCATTCCTTACCTCACCCTTTGATATGTAAGTACGTATAAATATTACATATCATGCAAATATTCAAATCAAATTATCAAAACTTACAATGTAATTTCTCATCCAAATTGCCACGTGATGTTATGGAGAGCGCCCGAATGAATTCCTCAAACTCAATGGCGCCATCCTTTACAAATGAAATTAAAAAAAAAAATAATTGTTTTACAATAAAAAAAATATTCTTAATACAAAACTGAACGAAGAAGAACTTACATTATTTTCATCGAAAACACGAAAAACAAGTGAAGCAAATTTGCTGGGATCTCCTTGTGGGAAAAACTGTTTATAAATTTTAATAAAACCCTGCAAAGACATAACAGACAAGAAAAGAAAAGAACAGAACAGAACAGAACAGAGAAGAAAGAAACGAGAACAAGAAGAAAGAAACGAGAAGCAAAGGAATATTGGAGTAAAGAGTAAAGAAAAAATTGAGAAAATTCTCGGCATGAATTACAAATACTTCACTTTCATTGTTATTTTCATTATACTAGTACATAGTAGGACAAGTTGTACACATTTTACACATTGGTATGAACAATCATTTCAACATTTTAAGTATTAAAGATACAACAATACAATCAAGAACACCAACAGTAACAACAACAACAACAACAATAGCAACAACAACATCTAATAACAATTACATGTATACTATCTTTATTTGTTGTTCAACTATCACTGTGACTTGTTGAAGTACAATTACTAGATACAAAAAACTAATACAATTTTCTATACAAAACTTCATAAAATGAACATTTATGAGTTCATTTTATTGAGTGTATTTTTTTTTTTTTTTTTTTTCATCACATACCTTTTACTATAAGTAGGCAATATTACTTAAACAGGAAATTTTAAATATTTTAGTATATACTTCTTAGAATGTATTCGGTCTTAGGCATGGCCAAAACAGGGTATTCTAGGACACATAATTTCTTTAACAACCTATTGATCTGAATAACTAGAATCTGTTGATAAGCATTTATTCCGGTAGATACTTTCTTTAATTTTCATCAAGCCACAAAATCTTGTGAAGGACCCCAACAATTTGAATACCTTTTTTAACTGGATCACTTTTAAGGAAAATTAAAACTTTTGCTAAGGATAACTCTTTCAATTATCAGCGAGCGTCCATACTTTTATAGATCTTAAATAATGAATACGTTATCCAGATCAAGGTAGCAAGATGGAAGAAACCTTCTGACAAGGAATCCGAATGATGGTTAAAATAAAATTGATAGATTGTTCGTTTGGTTTTTTTTTTTTGTTCAATAAAAACTTGATTTTCGGGTATTAAGGAAGTCGGTTTTCTAAAAGTTAGGGCAAATTTATATTACATTATTTTATTATTTTTTATTTATAAAACTTATTCCTTTGGTTTTGGAGATATTAAACTGAAAAATGTATAAATTTTAGAACAACTGAAGCAACTGTTTTATTTTTTAACTTCAATGAAAATAATTAATAGTATTAACTACATTTCTAAGTATGCATTATATTTACTACACTAAGCTGGCTAATGAGATATTCAGTTGTCATTTTTTTGTGATAGTCATAACTCCCTATTTTAGAATAATTGAAGCAACTGTTTATCAATCAAAGAATTTAGATGCGTTGATCTTATTCTTTATAGAAATCTAGGATTAGTATAAATATTTTGAGAATTTTGAATAGAGAACTTAGTATAAGTATCCGGAAGAATCAAATAAATATTATATGTATTTTATGTTTATAAGGAGGAATTTTTGGAAAGAGAAAGTTAAATGGGAAACCTTCATTCCTCAGCTTTGCTATACAAAGTAAGTAAAGCAAAGCAACTTCTTCATTTGTTTGTTTCGACGATTAAGACTTTGGTAAATTTGATATAATCTGGTTCTTGACGAAAACTTATAAATCGCATAAACCTTATAACTTTGTGAGTTCATAAAGTAACTGATAGTTGCCCAATACAAATCCAAAAAAAAAAAATTTGGCTTTCATATAAATTTGTGTGACGATTGATACGCACACAGACCTCATAAAATTGAGCGTTGCAAATATTGTGATTGGCAACTCTGCCGAATACTGATATGTTTAACCAATTTAATTCAAATAATAAAGTATTTATTTTAATTTCTCTACTTGTTTTCAATAAATTTCCTATTTTTCCATTTTTTATTGTTTATTTTAGTAGGGAGAGTTTATTGATAAAGTTTCCTCATTCCTCACAATTTCCATATAAAGTAAGTAAAGTTTGTTACAAAGGCCCAATTCAGGCCGCAGACTTAGTCAACTTCTATATTTCAATTAAGTGAATCTGATATCTTTCTAGCCTGATTATAATCTTAATATAAAAAAATTAGTCTTTGGTTTGTTCGTATGTTATGCGTTGCCATACCGTTAATCTGATTGCATTGAAATTTTGTGAATGTGTATGGTTGGTTCCCAGCTTGAATATAGGATAGTTTTGGTCCCGATATATGTCCCCGTTCCTGAGATCCAGGATATTCAAACAACCCCTAAAAGTATACTGTAAAAATTAGCAAAAATATTACTTCAATTTTCTGATACTCAAACTGTATTCTTTGTTGATACTCAAACTGTAACGCACAAAATATAGTGATGCTGAGAAATTAAACATATCTGGCATATAGGTTAAGATTTATTGTACTAAATAGATACAAAGAAAATAATATACAATTAGGTCATAACATAACATAAAGTATTGAGAGAGATAATAAAATGTTTTTTTTTGCAATTTAGATTTTGTAAATGAAAATGGAAATTGTAGTTAGGCACTCAATCTGTGCTCATAGATTTGGTTGAATGCAACCCGTGCGAAGCCGAGTCGGATATGGTAGTATTTAATAAAAATGGAAACAATCAGATCAATAATGACTAAGTATCATACTAAGTCTATGTATAATAAATATATAATTTGAATAGAATTATTAATATTATTGTACTTGTTTATGTTTCATCCTAGTATGTGAAAGATAAAGTAGATTAAAGCTTCGGTGTCACCGAATATTTACTTATTTTTTATTGTACTTATATCTAGATACTTTTTTCCATGTTGTATGCGTGTTTAATGAAACTTATGTACATGCATTAAGATTGGCACACAATGATCTTGTTAAATGCATGACACACACTATCATAATATAAAAATTACATTTACTTGTTTTTTGTTCTCATTTTATTTATTTTCTTTTATTTATTATTATTTTTTTTGTTATATTTTATTCTACAACAAATGAATGAATAACACTAAAGAAGAAAAAACATTCATGCGATTGTCACTAACTTTATTACATTTGTTGTTGTTGTTGTTGCTTTTGTTGTAATTACACTCATGGGACAAAAAAATAATAAACAGAATAAGAAAAATGTTATAAAATTAAAATGAAAAATTGTAAAAACAAAAATATTCAAATGAAAATGAAAAAATATTACAATAACTAAAAGGCAACAATAACAACAATATTATTGTGGCAAAGTTGTTGTTGTTTTTGTTGTCGATGTGATTGTATATAGTAAAACTTTAGTATGAATATCAAAACATACAAAGCTAAAACAAGATACACATTATTAGTTAGTTAGGAGAATGAGTAGTAGAGACAATAGATACAATACAAACATTATTTGACAGTTTCTTAGAATGCATAAATCTGGTAACAAACAAACTGAAAAGTTATTTTTTTTTTTTTTTACAATAAAAGTTAAACTACAATGTAAGCAAGAGATTAAATAGATTATAGAGATTACAAAAACAAAAAATATTATTTAAATAGTTTTTGTAGTTTGATTTTTATGAATTCTCTTTATTTCATTTCTCATTTAGATCTTTTTATACCTTTCACAAAATAGAAAATATACTTATATACTACATATATGTATCACTTTATGTCGTTAAGATATTATTATCATAATATTAACGCAAGAAATTGTGCATTTAAGAACTCAAAAAATTAACAAAATGTTCAATCAAATGCTTTAGTAAAGGTCAAATTACTGCAAATGATGAGGACTTACTTATCATTCACAATACTTTGCATTAAACCTTCAATATGAATCTCAAGCGACTTCAACGTGATGATTAAACTTCCAATTGAACATTCTAATGGTCAATTGAATGAGACTGAACCATGTATTGAAATTTATTCACTATGGACTCTAGTTGACAATTTCTATACACTCTGCCAGAAAAATGTCAATATTTGGAGATTATCAATTAAGTATTATGAGTATAATAAAATATTGAAGTACCTATTGTATTTGATAACCTTTTATTTTATATATATGGAAATCTTCAGTAGAAAATGTTTTTGTTTTCCCATAGCCTATTATAATCTTCATGTACTTAAGGACTCCGTTTTCTTAGAGAGTAATCATTCAATATTATGTTTGGGTAACAATATGAGCCGAAAAAGAAAACTCACCAAACAAAAGATATATAACTAGATATATGACTATGGATAATATGAACTGGCGCTAATAAAAGCATCTCCAATATTGTTTTATTTTGACATTACTTATTGGAAAGGTTATTATTTTTGTAAGTAAAAAACTGTAACCTTAATGACCCAAACGAAGTGATTCCTTTATTTTTAGAAACACAATTTCGCTTGAAGCAAATAGGGAGATGCCAATAATTTTTGGATAAGATATTGTTCGCATTCATAAGTAAGTATGAACAATGACACAAAAGTCAAATTTGGGAAATGATATTTTTGAATAAAAGATACTATTTTCCAGCAAAAAAGCATTTTATTTCACAACATAGTCTTCTTTTAGCTCGATGCATTTAGACCAGTATTTGTAAATTTTTATTATATCTTTCAAGGTCCTCAAAATAAATGTTTGTTTCAAACCAAATCCCTTACTGCCAACAGAAAATATTTCCAGTGGGTTAAATCTGGAGAATTTGCTGGAAACGGTAGCAAGTCATATACCAATATATGGACTTTTACCATGACGACTACAGACGTGTGTCATAATGGAAGAGCAATTTTTTCATTGTCAAATGTGCTTGATCTTGTCGAATGTCGAATCCGTCTAAAATATCTGAAAACTATTTGCCGATGATCATTTTACCCTTTTCAAGTTAATCAATATGAATGACATCTAAAAAGTATCGCCTTGACCTCATTGTCCAATAGACGCTCCTTGCCTTGGATAGATTTTTTTTATCCAAATCTTCATATATGTGAGATGGCTACAGTCTCAGCCACCTCATGCACTTCCATTCTCCCATCGCCCAATATCATTTCATGACTTTTGTCGATCTGTACGTTCTGTGTCATTTGTGTTGGTACGATCACTACATACTTCAGTTAACTACTTCTTAACCATTGAAATTTATGGTGCAGAGCCCCATGAGTATTCATCAAGTCTTTCTTTGGTTTTGGTGATAAAAATAACCACACAAAATTCAACTTTTCCATTTTCGTCGAAATTCTCAAAGTTGACTGCTTTCAATGGCAAACTTATTGATGCAGCTTGCTTAAAATTTAATATTAGTGTATTAAATGATGATTTGACAGAAGCAAAGTTGAATTTATAATCTGACTGCTTCGAAAATGTATTAATATAGGCGTTCACTAAGTTTACCACAGACTCCCAAAGAACGAGATGATGAACAGAGTTGTGTGTTCCGAGTTAGAAATATTTGCTCTTCTGATAAAAAATCTATAATTCACTGACAAAAAAAAAAAACATTACAAATATAATAAACATTTTTACAAAATTTGTTTTTTCCTTTTCTCATTGCTTTCTTATTTTTCTCTTTTAAGTGCTTTAGAATATTCTAAGGACATTCAAGTTAAGGATTTATGGTATATACTATTTTTATAATAATTAAACTTCTATCAAGGATCAAACAATACAGTAACAGTAGATCTATAAAATGAAATCACATGAGATCAATTCAATGCTTAGACGGTACATATATTTCTCGCTTATGTGAAAAGTATAAATCTTCGATTTCAACAAAGAAATTTCCTAATTTAAAATTTTTTTTTTTGCTTATTTATTCTTTTCTTTATCCTTTATAATAAGTTTTTAACATTGAAAACAATGAATGAGTTTTTGTAATACAATAAAATTTCAGATGACAATGATGAACTTAATGTGTGTGAACTCATAGGATAAAAGATAAAGAAAACACAGAAAAACACATATAAATTTTGTTTGAGATTTAACAATTAAAAATTTTCTTTTGATTTTGTGGTTTGAAGGTTTTTAGAAGAGTTTAGAAACTTTACTTACTTGTTCCGTGAGTAAACCGTTCGGACAGTCTTTAAGAAAACCTTTGTGCCTGTGTGATTGTACATAGATATTTGTGTATGTGTATGTGTTTGTGTATGTATTCACATTAATGTAAAGATATATAGTTTTTTTTTTTTTTTTTCAGTTATAAAATGAAATCAAGTGATAGAAGAGTTAAGAAAAGTTGAGAAGAGACCAGAGTTGGGAAAGAAGAGAGAATATATAGTTAAGTTAAAAGAAAATAAACCAATTTTGAAAATATAAACATAAAAAAATGTAGATAATATATAAAGTATATTCTAAAATTAAAATATAATCGCATTCCATTATTTTGTATATTTGTTTCACTAATATTCACTAAAAAGCATTTCCTAATTTAATAAATGTAATTGGAATTTGTTGTGGTATGTCAGTTTAATTTTGTTGTTTGTATATCTATTTTTTTTCTTTTTCTATATTTCAATTATTAATTTGAATTATTTTTGTATGAATGTTCGTGAGTGTCTTTTGCTCTAAAGTTTAGCATATGTCAAGCGTATTTATTTAAATAAATTATTTTTATCTTTTTTGATTTAACTTTTAATTAAAGTGAAACTAGACCCTGATAAAATTCTCTAAAATTATCTAAGCCTTTGTTTGTTTGTTGCTAAACAGGCAAGAGAAATTTGTTAAAAAAAAAAAGTAAAGTGAAAAAAGTTTAATGGAAAAATTATTTTGGAATTTACAATGTATTTTTATTTTTTTGCTTCTATTATTTTCTATATTTTTTTAAAATTTTTTTTTTTGTTTTTTCCTAATATTATACTTAATTTTTGCTTTGTTTGTGTTCACTTACCATTGTCGAATTTCTTTTTCTGTGACTGCAATGAAAAATAGAAGAAAGAAAAGAATTTAAATTTTTAATTAAATATTTTCATTATACTGCTACAGTGCGTATAGATTATTTTTGCTTGTTATACAATACTATCACGCGATTATTTGATACAACATTTTTTCTCATGTTTTCTTTGAAATTACATTAAATCATGAACAACAATTTGATCCAAAACTCATGGTCACAGAATTTAACGTGCAATTTTTGTAAATATTATGATACAAATAATGATGAAATGTTGTACTATGTAAATTAGTTTAGTATTTAGTTTCTGTCAATAGCAAAATAATCGAAGGAGCCTAGCAAGAAAGTATATATATGCCTTGCCTATATACAATTTTTCCATCATCCAATCAGTCACGTCCAGACTCTATAATTTATTATGGATTCAGGTATGGTTCTTTTTATATTCGATTCAGTTTGGCATGATGGGTTAATATACAAGACGAACCTGTTAAACTTCCCGCTGGAACTTATCCAAATAGTTCAGAACATTCTTAAAGACCACTTCTTCAGAGACCATATTGGTAATGCAAATTCCCAAGCTGTAGGTGTTAAAGCTGTTTGCCCCCTAGGATCATGTCTCTCACCTATACTCTACAACATTTTCACATCAGATCTTCCATCCCTAAGTGTTGTACTACATCAATTTTCGTGGATCATACCGCAATCCTCTGCTCTGGAACTCTATCTGCTGACATTGTAAACTCGCTTCAGGGATTTTTTTCCACTCTCATTGCAAGATGGAAAATTTAAGTTAACTCTGAAAAAATTCACGCTATATTTTTCTCTAGGAAGCGTAAAAATATTTATCTATCTTCTAGCCATCATATGTACAATTAAAACGTGTAGACGTGAGATGGAAATGTCAGGTTAAATATCTTAGTGTGATTTTAGATAAAAAACTATTTATCAGGGAACAAATGAATTGCCTCAATAAATAAAGTTAATATCTTGATAAGGACATTGTATCCCTAAATAAACAGAAACTCTCGTCTTAGTGTAGAGAACAAATTGTATCTATTTAGATCAATTTTTCAATCTGTCATGTTTTATGGAGCCCCAGTATGGTCTGACATTGCTAAATGTCACATTAAAAAACTTCAAGACACGCAAAATAAGCTATTAAAAATGATTTTCAATTTACCTTTTCATCACTCTACTGTTGACTTACATTATACGGCAAAAATCGAATTAGTGTCGGACAGCCTACATCAACTATATACTAACTTAAGGAATAGAAGTATATATTCTACCTACTCTCATATTAACTGTATAGTTTAAGCACCTTAGTTTCAAGTTTAGATTTAAGTTATAATAAAATTTTCATGGGGTTTTTGTTATAAATTTTTCCCCCTTTCCTTGTGTTAGTATCAACTATTTACTATTATGTATTTCTTTATGTACACCTAAGTAGAAAAGGCATGGAAACTGAACTTTTTAGTAAGGTATTTTAGACTCACAAACATGTATTGTATATATTATAAAAACTGTGAATAAATAAATTCAATTGAATTATTAAAATATGGATTCAAACTAAGTTTATTATAAATTTTTTATTCTTTTTTTGTAATCAAACTAAAAGATTTTGAAAAAAAAAACTTCACAATCGAATTTATATAAACTAAACTAATAAACTTTGTGTTTTGAGATAATTTTTGCATTATTTTCATTAATAACAAAGAATAATCGCAAAAAATATTGATTGAAATTTTCCTTGGCAGCCACCAAAAGTAAACATTTTCCGTGCATGCAATGATGGTCGTCAATGTCATCGTTCTTAGAAAAAAGTTACCGTGCACTGAAAACTCTGGAGAATGTAGCTGCAATTACAACATCAGGGCAGCAGACAAACAAATCAAATTGTAATGTACTAATACAAGTGTTTGTTCTTCATACGTTTTTTGTAATTCAATTGGTCAAAAACAAAACTCAACTGTATATAAGCAAAATATAGGTTTTCAATGGAATTTTGGTCTCCTTCCTCAAAAATAACGAAATATGAGTATGCACACATTTGTATAAACATTTTGAATATATAAATATTTATAATTGTGAATCAAATAATATGTATATATGTATATAGTGAATTTCTTTGCTCTTTGCTGTGAACAAGAGACTCCCCACATGTGGTCTTCGATGCACCATTCTATGAAGTGCAAACATTATGACATTCACATTAATGTCAAATGTTTTAAAAGCACAGAAACGTTTTTACATGTGTATTAGATTTTATAAATATTATTTCTCATATTGGAAATTTGTATAAACAAAAGATTGCATTGCACGACATGATATTTTTCATAAAAATCACACTTTGACAATGGTATTTTGATCAAAGGGCAATGCTGACCATGTCGTTTTATTTGAATATCTTGAGAAATGAATTGTTTGTTTTTCATAAAGAGTTTTGTCTACGTTTTCATATATTGATGCCCACATGGGGTCTTCGATGGACGAACACTAGTTTCATAGGGTTAAATATGTAAGAACAAAAAGATTTTACAAAAATTATTGCATACATCAGGACTCAAATTGAATATTTTCATAATCAAAGAGATGGAAATGGATTGAAATGCAAGACATACGTACAACTTTTAATAAAATCAAACTTGGAAAATGGAATTTTTATCAAAGGACAATGCTGACCATATTTTCATTTATTATCCTTCAGAATCAATTTGTGTATTTTTATTTAAGAAATGAATTGTTTTTTTTTCTTTGTTGATGCCTACATGGAGTCTTCGATGCAGGGATCTATGAAATACAAACATATGACTTTCATACTAAAGGTTTAAAATCAACAAAAAAAATTGTTTTTTTTCTTTTTTTAATATCATTGCATACATCAGGACTCATATTGAAAATTTGCGTACACAAAGAGATTGAGATGCACGACATGTTGTCTATTAGAGTCTTGCACAAATGCATTTTCAAGCTAACATTTCCAAATATATTCGAAAAATCATTTTATTTGATTCCGGAAAAAAAAACAAAGAAATTAAAAGAATGGTATGTATTTGTAAGTGTATTTGGTTCACTTTAAAAGCAAGTTCAAATGAATGAAGTGAGAAAAAACCAAATGAAATGCCTCGCACTAGGTTCAATTGGTTTATTTTTTAAGTATTTGAAAGGAAACCAAATCATTTGTATATATTCTGCTTCATAACCAATTGGCTGAAAAAGTCAGCATCAGTGAAAGAGAAAAAAAAGGAACACAAATAAGTGCGTGTGAAAGAGAGAGTCTCAGTAGTCAGTTGCTTGCGCCTTAGAGCCATAAGCCGAGAATAAGAAAATTTGTATGCGAACCGACAAAGCCGACTTCTATATTGAAAAAAATTTATTTCAAAATATGATATTTATTGGTTTTTGAGATATCTTGATGAATTTTAATACATAAACCATTTTCCTTCTTTGTATTATATAATAAATACTATATAAGTGTATAGATAAAAATTCTTAGTTGACTTGGATGTTCCCTACATAGATTCTAGACAAAGTTTTTTTGAAATTTTACAATTCTTTATTTTTCCGGATCTATTATTCAAAAAAGATAAATAATTAATAAATGTACCAAAAGATCATAAACATAATCCCAGAAATAGTATTGGTGTTTTTTCTAGTTACGTAATAAAATATGTTAAAAACTCTCTTGCACTTCTTGAAAAACAGACAAGTTTCTTCAGGAAATCTTAAGAAATACAAATATTGTATTATATTCAACTAATTTTTGAGTGTTCTGTTTGAGTTGAAGGAAGATTTGGTCATAATTTCTTTAGATTCAATTGAACATTTTTAAACCCTCATCAGAGAAAATTTTCTATATTCGAAAGAAGATCGATAATTATATCTGAGAAAGATGAAACGCTCGATTATGTTTGGTATGAAAGACATTTCGGCAGAGTATTTGAATGCTTAATTTGCCTCCATACCCGATGAATTTGATGCGGGACATATTATTTTTCATAAAATCAAACTTTAAAAATGTACCTCAATGAAAATAATACAAAATCCAAATTTAAGCAAAAAGTAAAACAAGTCCAAAAATCCAAGTTACAGCTAAAATCACTTCACATCAATCAATGCTCATATTGCAAGTAAACAAAGGCATTGCGTGCATGATATTTTACATAAAAATCACATTTTGACAATGCAATATTCATCAAAGGACAATGTTGACTTTGATTTTTCTTTATTTAAAATCACTTTGTGTAGTTTATTTATGAATATCTTGAGAAATGTTTCCTTTGTTTGTTTCATACAAAATTTGATTAATTTTGTCATAAATTAAGGTCCACAGAATATCATTGTATAGAACTAGTTTTTCGGGTCAATCAGTTTGTCAAAATGACAAAGCTGTCAAAATGTTACCAATTGATTGAAAGATCATTTAGAATAATTACCAGTGATTAAGAGATCTATTGATTGATGCTATTATCAATTGTAAGAATCAAATCTTACATATTGTAGAAGTAATGCTTAGCGGAGAGGCATCGTAAAAACAAAACAAAAAAAAAAATTAAAGTGAAATCATTAGAGGAAAACCCTTGAAGAGAATTTATTTTTTTTTAATGAACAACACAACAATATTTTAAATATGTGGAATTTCCTTGTATAAAAATAAATGATTTATTCTTTTAAACACAAGCAAAGATACAATAACATCTTCCTTCCCATTATCGATTCAAATATATTCATGCAATAATTTTTTTTATTTTGATTCAGATGTGTTTCATTGGCACATTTAGGAATATTCTTCAATTCAAATTCAAACAAAATCTTCAAGGTATCTTCCATTCTTCTAAAGACTCTTAGAACTCACATATTATTTTAAAATGTTTATGTAAGGCATCACTTTGAATATTTTCGACTAAAAAATGTATTCCTTTGTAAAAGATATCAAAGTACTTCATGGGGTGTCTTCTCTATTGTGTCAAAAACATTAAAAACCAAAGAAACGTTAAATAATTTCAATAAAATAATTTCATAAAAGCAAATCAATATAAGTATTAATAAATTAGATAAAAATCAATTATGAGGAAATCAAGATAAAGGACACTGCATGGAGCATGCATTATTGCATAGAATAAATTTGTTTGAATTGTAATATTCTTTACGTCATTTTATTGTGTATATACTTGATTATACAAGAGTGGTATGGATGCAGAAACTTACCCTAGCACATACTTAATAAATATTGTGTTACTATAACTTAAAATACAAACTATTTAGTTTCTTTACTATCAGAAGCTGATAGATAATCACCACATATTTTATAGAATAATCATATGGAAAATATCCAAAGACACAAACTACGTCGAAAGTTTTAAAAACCTTTCACATTTTCCGAAGTACTAAATAATAATCTGCTTTTCATAAAATTATCAACAAATTCTATCAAATCTTTTTCCTATTTGAACAAAAATATGCACTCTGCATTTAATATACACATAAGTATAATATCAGTCTAATATTGGTCAATCATCGTATGGGAAAAAAGGAACAAATTTTTATTATTAACTAATAATCTAAAAGTATTTTATGAGCAGACTCTAGACTTAGTATTGTAGTAACAAGAAAGAAAAATGGGAAAATGTTGTTAGAAGCAAGCAAGCAATTGAATTATATGAGATAAATACATATAATTGCTTTGTTGTTAAAACGATTCTCATGTAGAAAGTATCTCATGCTATAAATTTAATAAGATTTTTTTATTACATACAACATTAGAATCATCATATAAAAACTAATTGTAATAGACTTCTTTCTATAACTAAAACTATGACTTTGACTCAATTGCTGAATAAAATAGTTCTTCAACAGAACCAAGTGGGTATCTTATGGTAATAAAAACAAATACAGAATGTTACATAGCAGAAGAAATAACATTTATGGATGAATGAATACACGTAGATGGATAGATAGATAGATAGATAGATTCATTCGAGTGTTTGATGTCATTAAAAAATGAGAATATAAATAAATAAAATAAACACGTCGACTGTCTATTCAATGTTGACGTTGACTAGACAAAGTAAAATGCAAAAGGACCTTCACGTGCTATCCTTTGCATTGTGGTTGGTAGCTCAGTAAAAGTAGAATGATAATGGTTATGGGGAATAGGCAGAATTATGTAAGCGACAAAACGCATTAAATACAAATGCTGATAGTATTCAAAATTGAAAAGCTCATGCCCAAGTCAAGACACCATCCACCCAATCACCTTAATGAGAGAACACTACTATGTGTATGTCTGTCAATTGGTTGTTAACTGTTAGTTGTTAGTTAGTTGTGGGCCACCTTTCATAATGTTAGTTCCTCTTCCCATGTACTTCCCTTGCCTTCAATAAACTCACAAATACAATATAAAATGGAGACTGAGTTGGCAGTATTGCTACGGTTTCCTTTTTTTTTTTTTACTGCGGCGGCATGAATATTACATGTCCATGTCCATGTCAATATCTTTATGTGTGTGCATATGAATATGTGTGTGGGTGTAGGAGCTCAACTCGTTGTAAGTAAAGCCAAGAACGCCGCAAGCTGTAAAGCAAATTAGTTCATAGCAATGAACGACGCTGAGAATGAGCCCCAGAGAGAAAGAAAATGTATGAACATTTGAGAGTAGTATGAGTATAGGTTTTAGTATGAGTATGAGTAGTTGAGTGAATGAGTGAGTGAGTAAGTGGATGAGTGAGTTAGCTAGGAGACACCCACACACAGAAAGACAGACATGCAGTAAAGGACTTTGGAAGCTACTTGCTACGGTAGAAAGCGTCAAGCGTAAAGGTTTCTTTATATTTTTTTATTTTGTAGACATTGCTGTGGTTGTTGGTTTTGTTATTTTAACATAAGTCAGCGATTCTTAAACTGTGGGGAATCGGCAAAGCATTGCACTTGTTATTGATTTGATATTGTCAACAACTTTACGACAATTTTATCAATATTTATTACATACCATCACTATATTCTCTTTATTACACTTTGAGTATCAACAAAGAACACAGTTCGAGTATCAAAAAATAAAAGAGATATTTTAGTTAATTATGTTTGGTGTACTTTTAGGGGTTGGGGTTGTTTGAATATCCAAAATTTCGGAGACGGAGACAAATATCGGGACCAAAAGTATCCTATATTCAAGCCAGGAACCAACCATACAAACTCACAAAATTTTAATGCAGTCAGATGAACAGTATGACAGCTTATAACATACAAACAAACTAAACACTAATTTTTATATATAAGATACGAGTATATCATAGATATAATTTCAATTTTTTACCAATATTTATTACTTTAGTATAATATGTATAAGAATTAATATAAAGAATTTAATTCCAAGAGGATTGACATCCTCAAAAATGCATTGCAATTCAAAAGGAATCACATGGCTCATCGGAAATTCATAAATTTCTCCATACATAATTGCATAATTGTATTATTAAAAATTGATTTAACATTTTCATTGAAAGAACGTGGCTCACAGATCAATATAGTTTCACCTGATTTTATTGAGCCAAATATTCATAATTTCAAGAGGGGAGTAAATGTCTAAAGGATTCGGGATTGGATTCCGCGAAAAGAAATGTTATTCTAGAGGATGAAGTCCATGGACTGTATAAGCTTAAGAATCACTGACATAACGCTTTTGAATACGCGAGGAAACGACACACAAAACAGCAATAAATAAATAAAATTTCATATGTACACATATGAGTAAACACAAAGACATATGTACAATGTATGGACATACATATAACGCAGTCTTTTTTACTTACAAGTTTATGCCTGTGTGTGTTTGTGTTGGTGTATGTGAGTGTGGGTGTAGATATCTGTATATGTGTACATATACACAGGTCTTTATCTTAATGATAACTCAGCGTGAGCGTAAGCTTTTGACATGAGGCTTGGGGCTAATCATTTCTATTACATATATTTGTAATTGCTATCTTACGTTACGTAGATGTAAGTATAAGTTGTGCTTATATACATACATACATACATACATATACGTACGTACATATTACATATGTTTATTGCATACATATATATAAACATTTAATGTTAAGTTCCAAACTAACAATCATAATAATAATCATCATTACAAAGACAACAACATAACGAAACAATGGCACAACGATACAACGATACAAATCTAAAGCAAATAATAAATAATGGTGGCTCTTAAGCAAAAGTTTATGTTATTAATTGCATTTAATAGTAGTGAGTTACATACATATGTACACTATAACATATGTAAATATTGAATCGATTTGTACCAATTTGTAAGTTATGTTCTAATAATACTTATATATATATATATATGTATATATGTGTATGTGTATGTAGATATGTAGATATTTATATATGTTTTGTATCTAGATACATACGTATGTATGTAAAAGAGAGTATGCGATACGCTTTCAAGTTAATTGCATTTAAAGTTGCAATATTGTAAACCCTTCAATTAGTCCAATTACAAACTTGCATAATTCCATTTCTCGAGAAATCGTTAAATGTCAATAATTGGATCGTTCAGTTCAATTCAATTCAATTCAGTTCAGTTCAGTTCAGTTCAAATTAGTTCATTTGTTCGTACCTCCGTACGTTTATTTGTTCATTTCATTCATTCTTTTATTCATTTGATTTTTATGCTTTTGAAATTCAACCTCAACTTTTTCTGGTTGCATTTGTGTTTTTATGCCTTTTCCCCACATTCTCACTATTCTACATTATGTAAAAAGATAAAATTATTACACTCAGTCATGAAATTTGTAACATATAAATAATCATGAATAATACAAATCAACCAAAGTTTATACATACGATAAATACCTTCTTATTTCTATGCAGTAAGTTCCCATTTGGATTGTCATTTTATCAAGCTAATGGGACTCAAAAGTTATAAGGATCCTGAAAGTACTGCTGATAATAGTCTAGGCTATAATTTTCATCAGATCGATGGTGAATACTGAAGTTCAAACCAGACTTTACAATGAGCCAAAGGCAGAGTTCTGCGAGAACGTGCTATCTGTTATGAGCTGCTTGTCTTTCTTTTCCTACATCTTAATTTTTGAGCAATCGAATTAAATTGATGTATTGTTTTATATTGTTAAGGAGAAGATAAACTTTGTAACAGAAATAGATAACAGTGTCATCTATCCCCTTAAAATGTACCACGTAGGGTATGAAAACAATTCCATGCAATTATAAGCTTCGATAAAGGCGAAGTTAGTGTTCTGTCATGTGCCTGTTTGTTTTTTAATTGCCCCCATTGCTCACCACTTCATAATATCAAGTGCAGCCTAAAAGCAGGCAACATTATTTTTTTGCTGTTCTACATTTTTGCTGCAGTTTTGATATTTTACTTGCTCTTTAATTTCTCAATGTTTAAACATTAAAGAAAATCTAAAAAAAAATAAAAAATAATTAAAACAACAAAACACTCATGAGCCCCTAAGTTCTTTCTGTGTGTATTTTAATTTAATTTTCAATTGGTTTATTTAAATATAATTTTTACCATTATGAGATGATTTAATTCTTTCATATTGTAATTAGAATAGCTTTTTGCTTTCGTTTTGTATTGAGGACAAATGGTTTTACCCAAAATGTTAGTTAATCTCGGAATGTTAGGTTAAAAAATATGTTTCAAATGGTTAAATGTCCTACGATGGTTCAATAATCTATGAGAAGCCCAGTGATAGTTTTTACAAAACTTAAATCAGATCATCATTAATAATAATTATGTATTTAATTTGTTCATGAATTAGTTCATTGTTCCCGACTGGTGATAATCGAAAAATTTATATTATTCGATTATATTATTTCGATTAACGAATGAATTGAATCGAATTTTCTCTTTCGTTTAGTCAAGAAAATAATTTTTAATAAAAAAAGGAATTATCGAAGCTTTGAGCACACACTTAACTTAGTTTGTGGCAATGGTTTAAGTACGCCTGCCGTTTAGCGACTTTATTACTAAATGCAGACAAATAGTCACTTTAAGCGGCATGTTAAAGTAAATGTTAATTTGTAACTCTGCTGGTATATCTGAAGACAAAATTCTAAAACTAATTTTGGAGGTAAAGACAAGATGGAATTTTACATATTATATGCTTGACCGTTTCATACAATTAATATTATGCATCAGCCAAATTTTAATAAGCTTCTCCAATGCACCACCCATGATAAACACAAAAAATAAAGAGTAAATTATCGAAATAATCACTTTATTGAGACCATTGGAAGCCATGACTACTCAAATGAGTTGATAAAAATACGCTATATTAAGCGAAGCAATTCCACTTGCTCGTTGTGGGTGCCAACAAATAATTAAAATTTGTTGTACATCTCTGGTAGCAAACAAATTAAAAACACACATATTGAACCAGTGTGACCGTCGATTTGGAGAAAAGGAACATTCATTACTATTGGCAAAATAAACATTACTATATCCAACATTAAAAAAAAAAATCCATTTTTAGTATCCTATAGATTTCTCAACAGTTATGAGACACATAAGAAGCGAAATGGATGAAATTACACATACAGACGACAGCATTCAGAGTGGAAGTGAAACGTCTTCAACTAGTGATAATGAGTTTGACTTATGAGCTCACCATAAGACTTTGGCAAACAAGCGAAGAAGAAGAGACGATGACTTACAACATCCCCAAGATGAACTTAGTTTCCTCCTCAGTGCTCCGGTCCTCGAGTTGAAATGTGGTTGACGCTTGGAAAGAGATGAAAACCATGTACACTCTCTCCCAAAAGTACTGTTTCTTAATTGAAACTACCGTACCATCGGAACGGAAAGTGGGTTCAACTGCTACGGAATAGCGAAATCGGTTAACAACAAAACGCCTTTCAAAACTCTTGATTTTTAACTTAATTTTAAACAAATAATGACTTTTTGTCAAAATATCTGATGCTTTATTTCCATAATTATTCTTCTTAAGTTTTAGAATTGTTGATTATTCTGGAAGTAAAGAAACATGTCACACTAATATTTATATTCCTCATTACAATTTGCTATTATTCTCAGTAAACAACTTCACTTACCAGTTAAACCATTATCAAATAATCATTGATCATTTAACAATAAATACTTTGTTCTACTAAGTTCCCTAATCGATCAATTTTTTTTCAAAAACATTTCCTTGCAATTCCATAAAGCTTTTTTACTCAGATAAATCACATTCAGTGCAATCACCCCTAACTCAATAAATATATTTGTGTGACCATATTTTACCTCTATTTATTTTGCTGGAATAATAGCGCTTTTTGATGTGGACAGTAAAGCTTAAGCTGATCACGGTTCATTCATTATCTGCATCGATTCCCCCTCTCCTCAATAGAAACCAAAGCCAATATCACCAAACTTAGGTTTTACCCATCATCGATTAGACAAATTCTCACCGGTCCCCGTTCTTTGATTTATTCTTGGCAATGAACAGACGGATAAAGTTCTCAAATCTATTATCAAACAGCCACTAATTTTTCAGAAAATTTTCATACTGACGATTTCGAAAAAATTTCTCACTCTTTCGGAAGCAGTTCAAATTAATTTTGGCACCTTACTAATTCCCATTACAAATTCATCAATCAATACGAAAAATCGTTGCACATCTATGGGCATATCTTTGTGAATCCTTTTTTTAAATCATCTTGACCTTTGAAAATTCACCATATTTCGCCTTGGATACACAAACATTACCCATAGACATTTTATTGAGTAAAGTTTGCAGTTATTATTGTACGTAATTTAAATGCCACAAAATCCATCCAACATATGTATTCTTTAAAATTCCACCCAAAGATGTCTACAATTCCTCTACTCCACCCCTTATTTTCTCTATCTACTCCTACTCATAACAAAATTACTCACCCAAAGTTTTGAAAGCAACACAACACCATAATCAAATTAAAAGAAGAAAATTTAATATAAACATAAAATCTTAATTCCAATATAATATTTATTACAGTAAATCGTCAACAATGAAATGATAATTAATCCTTGTATTGTACATAATCTGTTAATATTAGCTAAGAAGTAAGTAAGCTTAAGGTCATCATAGCAATAGCTTGTAATTTAGTTCGTACATATGTAAGTATTTGTAGAGAACATAAGTACAAACTGTTCATAAATAAATAAATAGACAAACATTTATATTAAGTGAAGTCCCTATGCGCACTGCTAATGGACGCAACTAGGGGAAAAGACATTTGTAATATGATTTGAGGGGATTGTGAGAAAATCCACCAGTTAGAGATGTCGTCATTATATTATATTTCCCAAGTACAAGTTTATAGAAATTACATTGAGTTTTAACCCTTTGCAATGCCATCATAATTTACATACTATGACATGCTAGCAACGTCACATCATTTTCATCCTGTGCTTTTAGCTTCTACAGGACTTTTATTTTCTCATTACAAAATCTGTAATCTTTTCACGTGTATCATTAATTTTGTTTTATGAATACAAAACCATTTCAAGTATTATTCACTTTAAAAAGAAATAAAGAAAGAAATATAAAATGCACTCTACTTAAAAAACTGTCGCCACCATGAAAAGGATTGATTCTCATGATGGTTATGAAGTTTGTAACACACAAAAGGAGACATCAGAGACTCCTTAAAGGATATATTCTTGATCATCAGGTTGAGACGAGTTGATTCAGCCATGTTCGTCTGTCTGTCCGTCTATCTGTCTGTTTGTATGTATCTAAACTAGTCCCTCAGTTTTTGATCTAGAGAACTGAATTTTTGCACTATTTTTTTATACACACCATACACAGAACATTTTTCGGGACCAGCCTAATCGGAAAAAAAAGGGGGGGGAGGGGGGATAGCCTACCTCCCATACAAAACCAAATCCAAATTAATGTTCTTATTAGGAAAACTTTTTTTGCTTTATACAATCGACTTGAAATTTGGACAATAAGTGTCTGAGCCATGTTCACCAACTTTGTAAATTTCAACATCCTCGGACTACCAGGACGGGTACCTCCCATACAAACACAGCTCCAAATTCATATCCTTATTAGACATTTTCTTATTTTTTTTTATTTTTATACCATCCACTAAATCTATACACTATAAGTTTCCGATCAATATCCACCAACCATGTAAATTTCAAGACCCTCGGACTATTAGGAAGGCGTGAAGAGTATTATAACGTGAAGAGTATTGCAACTTCGGCATATCCAAGGTTAGTTTTCTTTTTACTGGTTTCAAGAAATAATTTGATTTGCTTGAACTTTTGTCAATACACAAACTGACTGAATGAGAATAGGATGGAAAAAAAAAAGTTTTTCAGAAGTTCATTACTATAAACCAAAGAATTTTTTTTTTTTTAAATATATACTGTGGACTTTCTATTTGAAGAAGAATATGATGTTCCATTTGTATTCGTATTTTTTTTTTTTTTTTTTTTTTTGGGGTCTCCATCCAATAATAAGTGGATCGTTTAATAATTTAAACTTTATTCAATAAATTTTAAAATTTTTTATTGTATAAAATTCTTTCAATAAACAAAAATATGTAAATAATCTTATAAAAATTTTTACATTACAAAATATAATAATTTTTTTTTTTTAATTTTTGAATGCATTTTTTAATTATCATAATTTCTATTTACAAAATCCTTTAGAGATACAAATTTATATGTAAATAGACAAAACCATTTCGATGATGTCAAGGGAGTTGTTATTATATTGTAGTTGAGTTAAGTTGAGTTGAGATCAAAATTGAAGTGACTTTTCATAGACAATAAATTGATATGTGCACATTAACAAAAACAAACCACAAAAGCCACATTGACGCCATTAGGAAATTATTTACAATATTCACTAGATCACACACAACAACAACAACAACAACAACAACAATAACAAAAACAATAACAATAACAGCAAGAGCAACAACAACACAATAACATATATGACAACTATGACATTTGCATACATCTGTGGTATCGTAAAACTATTGTGGATGCTTTTTTGAATGATTTTTATTTTTTATTTTGCAAATTGAAAGTAGCTTGTTTCATTGTTTGCAATAGTTTTGTGCATGACGCTTGTACTATCAAAATGTCAATTTTACAAATATACAAATGTATGCAACATACACGCAGAAATACACACAGAATCATGTATTTATATATATGTATATACATATATATATAATGGGTGTAAGACTCGATACAAATATAAACTTTTGGGAATATGACAAATAAATATGTTGCATATGAATTTTGATGCAAAACAATTGTTTAAATACAGTCGAACTTCCATAGCTCGAACTTCCATAACTTTCGAAATTTCTTTAATTTCAGTTGAAGTTTGTTCTAGTGTATTCGTTTATTCTTTAAGTCAATCGCTGTTTCTCATTCCTTAAGACTTTCACCTCCGCATAGTAGTGTGATTACGCTATCAAAATCGTTTATAGTTGGTACCTATGTTCATTAGAAATTTTATGATGTCATATTATTCTTAGATCTTTTATTACTGGAACCAAATCGAGTTGCAGTTGCGTTTAGAGTGAATACAACTCTTTTTCCATTTTTCGAATATCTCCATAGCTTGATTGAGGAAATCTCAGACAAGAATCAAACAAGAGCTCTGGATATGGTCAATATTCCAATTGGACAATATATTGAATGACGATAAAGCGTAAATTAGATATAATCCTATAAGTACTTAAAAATGTACTCTTGAAGATATTGAGAATTATTGCTTAGATCCAGTAAATTCGACTTATGAAAAGTGATGACAACGGTTCGGAGATAGAATTCATATAATAAACTTTCAAGAATAGTATAATGATAATGGAATTATGAATTCTTTGACAATTTTAAATTAATAGGTGATTGAAATATTAAATTAAATAAGAATTTCTTTATATTGAATATATGAAAAACAGAATAGTTTAACTAACATTAACTGAAATAATTCAAGTGAAGTAAATAAAATTCATTTTTCCACAAACTCCTTTTTTTTCCGCCCGTAAGAATATAAATTTTCACAGAATGTGTATTTCTATTGCCACTATAACAACAAATACTAAGACTAAAATAAAGTTAAAAAATTAAAGGGGTCCCTATACAACAAACTTGCATAGAATTTTTCGTTGGAGTGGAGTAAAATTTTACATTGGGGTCATCGTCATTGCTGTTTAAAGTCAAGCTGTTTAGGCAAATAAAATTCTGAGAGCTCAAAGGCATAATGGTTAGGATGTGAGACTGAGATGCGTCAGTGGACGAATTCAATTCCCGCGGTCAGTGAATTTTCTTTTTTTATAATCTTTTTATTTTTTTAAATTTTATTTACGCATAGCAAGAAGATAATTAAAACTAAAACCTAGGTTAAGGAAAATAGCACTAGCAACAATGGCTTTCGGCTATATTAAATCCTTTTATGAACAGTGATTGTAACTACAACAAAGCGATCACCAAAATTAAGCAATTTTGTATTTTCATCTTAAAAGAAAGCCAAATAAAACCGTTTAAAAAATTAAAACGGTCCCCATACAAGCAACCTTAACCCATACAAGAAAAGTAATTTTATCTTTTTGTCGTATTTTTTTTTATAATATTTTTTTATAGGACAATTATCGGTGTTATTTTAATATATGTATATTCCATTTTTGCGGCAATAGAATCTTGTACGATGGTATGGAATCCTACGTGTGTGAGTCCCACTCACACTTGGCTGATTTTTTATACTCTTCAGGCATTGAATAGATACAATCCCAAATTCAAATTTATGTTCTTTTTGGAAAAACTATTTTGTTTTTTATACTATGGAACTGCAATTTAAATACTATAAGTGTCTGACTCATATCCACCAACCATGTGAATTTCATGGCCCTCGGACAACTCCCATACAAAACATGAACTTAGAACAATAATCGGTAGATATACACGTAGAAGGTGCGTGAAGAGTATTATAACTTCGGCATAAACAAAGTGAATCTTATTTTTACTTGTTGCTAATTATCTTAGTTCGAGTTAGGGAAGTTTGGCTGTAATTTTTAAAGCATTGGATTTTTATGACATCTGTTATTGGCTAATATTTGTATTCTTTTACTATTATTGTTATGCATGTACGAGTATTATTTTTTCTGTTATAAGTTATGTTGTTCATGTGGTTTTTTATCTTTATTGTATCAGTTTTTAATGCTGACAACATAACTTACATTTGAATAAATCGCACCAACTCAAGTTCAGTTAAGATACTTTCAATTCTGTCAATCTGTTATCATTTGTTGTTTTTATACTCTTCACGCAGTAAGTTTGTCATGAAGTTTGTAACACACAGAAGGAGACATCGGAGACCCCAT
Organism: Amiota mariae; assembly: GCA_035041805.1. Taxonomy (NCBI): domain Eukaryota; kingdom Metazoa; phylum Arthropoda; class Insecta; order Diptera; family Drosophilidae; genus Amiota; species Amiota mariae. The sequence goes on along the minus strand of JAWNKV010000927.1, from coordinate 958,442 downwards.
AAAGTATATATGTATATTCTTGATCAGCGCGATGAGACGAATTGATCTAGCCATGTCCGTCTGTCCCTCTGTCTGGCTGTATGTATGTAAACTAGTCCCTCAGTTTTTGAGCTAGAGAGCTGAAATTTTACACGGAGCTTTCTTTTTATCATACGCAGTACATTTGACGGAATCAGCTGAATCGGACCACTAGGAGGGTACCCCCCATACAAACCGGGATCCAAATGAAAGTTCTTATTAGATTTTTTGTTTAGTTTTTGTACTATCAACTGTAAATTTTGGCATTATAAGATTTTGACCCATATCCACGAACCACGAATATTTCAAGACCCTAAGACCACTAGGTGGTACTCCACATACAAACTGGGATCCAAATGAAAGTTATTATTAGAAAAACTTTCTTGTTTGTTGTACTATGGAACTGAAATTTAAACAATATAAGTGCCTGATCTATATCCACTAACCTTATAAATTTCAAATCCCTTGGACTACTAGCAGGGGCGTGAAGAGTATTATATCTTCGGCATAGCCAAAGTTATTTTTTTTTATATTTTTTTTTTAATTTTTATGTTTTGTGAATTATTATTATTTGATTTATTTTCTGTTCTTTCAAATAAGAGACAAAAAAATGATTAATCCTTATGTGGACAACATGGTCGGTCAGTGTTGATTTTAAAAGACAAAGGATTAAGCTGTAGCCATGAGTTTCCAGGTTAGTCTCAATGGACTATTTGTGAGTGTGTTTGTGAATAAGCAAGGGGCATTTTGAATTTGTTATCTCGATTTGGTATATTATGGTGTTGCCAGACATACATATACTTTTCGCTTTATAATCGCGGTTGCAAAAACTCTCCCGGAGCTTCAGGGAAAATGCAACTCCGCTGTTATAATCATCAAAATTTCACTTCGGTGGACTAACTTAGATCTAGCGTACCAAAAAAAACGGAGATGGTTATAATAAGCAGCTGGAAGAAGATTGAGACCCTTAATATTTGTGTTGGAACGCAAGATATAGCATCACGGCTGAGGTAGGTGGAAACTTTACACCAAATTTCGTGATTAACTACATGCTTAAGGATGAAGACTCCAGGAACACAGTGTGCGGGATAATCGTTACAATAATGCAGCAGGTCCCCAGAGATGAGAAGTTAAACAGAAGTGTGGTCTAACCTGCTCTCCCTGGCGAAATAATACCTCGAATGGTGGTCCCGCCAGGGTTGAAAAAAGAGCCAGCGTAGTCCTGGGGCGATTTTAGTACGAAAGCAATACATGAGAGTGCTTGTCCGGAAAATTTTATTTGAATTTTATTGAAACCTCAAGTGCTAGGACTGTACAATTTATCTTCTTCGTATAGGCTTTGTTTGGTAAATCAACGACTTGTTTTATTTTGAAACAAGACACGCACAATAAACGTTTGCTAATCAAATAGCGAGAAATACAAAAGATGAATTTAGTTCTGAGCTGGGTTTATACTTAACTTTGATGTATTTACTTACAATATGAAAAAACTCAATTTCTTTCACAATTTAACACCTGGCGCGGAAAACAGTGAACATTTTATACACAACAAATATCTGCAACATACAATTTCTTTGGTTTATACACATAATTGGCAACGCCCTTTCATATTTTAATCAGTTTATCTTTTATCAAGGCTCTGGGTCGATGAAAGATGGAGAATACAATTTTTTTTTTTTTTTTTTTTTTCTTCATCTTTTACAAGATTTCATCTCACGTCATGAATACCCTAACTCAATATGTAGTCTATTATATGCCACATAAACAAAAATCTTTATTCAAAATCTTTGCGAATTTCGGTTAAATATCTCATTTCTTATAAGTTGAACATGATAATCAAAATTGAAATATATAATATTTATGTGTCAAATAAAATCGAGTTGGAATCATGACTGAACCTATCAAAAAGTTTTAATTATTAAATAAAATCCAAGGAAGAGAATACGAATTTTGATCAGATACATTTTACACTTAGTTATATTTGTCAAATTTTTGTGTAACGAGAAAATCTGAAGTCAGGAATTTTCTATAAAAATCATATTCTATTTATTTATTTTTTTGTGCTCACGGTAGCAAGAATAAAAATGAGCAAGCGACATGCCGATGGAGAGGAACGTCGGGAAGCGCAAGGCAAAAGACCTCGTCAACAAGAAGTGCCGGAACCGCAAGCCAAAAGACCTCTACCTCATCGCAATGTAGACTTGAACGCTGCCAACATTAACCATCCGGCCCGTCCCCGAAGAGAGTCTCAGGAACCAAGTCGCCGCGCTCGTATTCTACACATGTTATTATTTGTATTATTGGTTATATTGTTCGTGATATTTTTGGTCTTCATTTTATCATATTTGAGTCCTGATAACACAATTTAAATTAGAATAAATTGCACCAACCCAACTCCAAATAAGATACTTTTACTTTTGTTAATCTGGTATCATTTCTTGTTTTCATTAATTTTTATGGCCTTTGATTCATTGCCATATGATTTGTTTTCTGTTCTTCCAAATGAGAGACAAAAAATTAGTAAAATATATAACAGTTATTAGTTGTTGTTTAAAGGTTCTAGTACAATACAAACATATATTGCGTTTATCAATGTGGTCTGCTCAGAGGAAGAGTGAAAAAATTGAAGCAGAATCTCATCCTCTCAGAGCAGAATACTTTGCTTTGTTGTTTAAAAGTAATTGCCTTCTAGTTTCTTGATGAGAAAAAAACGGTCTTTGAACAAGATTAGTTGCAGAAAACGTTTTGAGCGATATCTCACCTACCTCACCTCATTAAGTTGAGTGGTCCAAAATTGGTTTCAATCCAGCATTAGTTTCCATAATCAATTGGTGAATTTAACACGGCGATGTCATTAGAAGGGGTCAATTTCCACCGCCTGCATTACCATACACCAGTTGCTTCACCAGTTACAGCCATCGTCTGCATTAGTGATCACCAATCGGTCACCAGCTGTTGCCATCACATACTGGTTTGCCTCTGCATTACATTTGACTGGTAAAGTCACTACCCACCAGTAATGCGCGAAAAGGGGCTAATTACTTAGAATGGAAACACGCATTTACTGGTTCGTATCTGCATAATCTATGACTCCTGAATTCCCTAGCCACCAGGTAATAAGAAAAGGAAATAGTGATTTACTATCGAAACTACCAAGCATACTGCTGGGTTAAAATGAATCAATCACAGATATGAAAATAAGCAACTTTTAACCTAATTATAAGAAGGTTATATCAAAAGCAATATATGGTATTATAAAGAACTGTTAGTACTGTCCATTCAGGGGTGAACCGTTTAGATTCACTGCAGTTTTAGATTTATTAGTCAATGAGAAATATGGGAAAAAATTAAGAAAAGCTAAGCAAGTTTACGCACTAACCAATATAATTTTATAAGAATAAGGCAGATACAGTTTAACCATACATTTTACGAGCCAATATAAATGTGATAGTAAGGGAAGTGAAGGGTTTGACAGTACGGTACCCTAGTTGGTCTCAAAGGCCATCCTATGCTTATGGAACCATCCCATTTCAAGTGAGTGGCTATCAATACATTAAAAATATAATAATAATAACAACTACTGAACTATTTATAACTTATAAACTCCCATAGAAATCTTGATTACAATATTCAGTTCTTTATGGAAAACTCCTTTCTCTGTATAGAACATACAGGATATTTGCGGCGTAAAATGAAACTCAATATGTAGTGTATATTATGCCATATAAACAAACGCCTTTATACACAAACTAAATGAATATCAGTGGGGTATCTCTTTGCTAATAACTTAAACATGATAATCAAAATTGGATTGGAAGTTTACAATTAGATAAGATTTGAGTACCAAATAAAATTGAATTGGTGTCATTCCTTTTCTAAAGCTTTTAATTATTAAATAAAATTCAAAGAGAAAAGGTTTTTTTTTCATTTTATACACTTTATACCTCGCTTTACTTGTCAAAGTTTTGTGACAAGGGATATAATCAAGTCAGGAATTTCCTTTAAAAATCATATATTCTATTTTTTGGAAATAAGTTCAGCAAAATAAAAATAGTTAACATGAGCAAGCGTAATGCTGATAAAGAGGAACATCCGGATCCACAGCACAAAAGGTCGCGCCGTGAAGAATTGCCATTTGGCAGCGGGATTGCCACTTCACCGCCCCGTAACCGAAGTCCCTATCAGGTTACACGTCAGACAGGTGGACAAGAAAGGTGCATAAGTCGTGCTTACCTCGAAAATTCATTACCCTACCCATATCCAGAAGATATTCCAATATATGAGAGTCAAATATGGGAGAACTTACCAGGTTGCATGAATCAAAATAATCAGGGCAGAGCCTTGGCCCCTGCTAACAGCAACAATGAAACATTAAAAAATAATTGCGGAACAATTCAGGATGAAAAGAACGATAAATGAGAGGCTTGGTAGATAGCTCCGTGAGAATGTTAAGATGAGATTCTTTTATTTTTAATTTGTTTACAACAAAAAAAAAAAATTATTAGTAGAGCATAAAAGAAAAGAAAAACAAAAACAATTATTAAAGTTACGAGTACCATCGTCAAAACGGAACAATTGATTTGTTTTTATTATGCTTGGTATGTTAGGTTCACAAAATCAGTAGATTTCAATATTTGGAAAGACCAATTTGCTTTTGATATCTTATTTCATATGAGACATCCTTAGATCTTTTCTATATAGACAGAAATAACTTTGAAAGATTCCCCTGCCTGGTTTAAGGAGACATTTTTATTTGCATTTGACCTTTCATTGGCTAACAAATTTTGGTTTTGTTTTTTGCTTACTTATATCTTTAAGTGACAATTTCAATACAAAATTCACGGAGAGGCAAAATTGGAAGCAGTCTACCATCATTAGGCAGGAAGAACTTTTAATCTACAATGAAGGATCAAGTACGGACGAAGACAATGGTGCTGATGTGTTCTGGAAGGAGCTAGCAGCTCTACCACACTGATATCTATAGTACCACACTGATTCAGTAGTCTTGCACGATTCAAAATTTATGAACACTACGGAGATTTCTACAAAAAAATCAATTTAAGAATTGTACATAGACAGCCAAAATACTATCAAGGATTTATCGTCCCATAAACACCAAAAGCAAAACTATCTGCAGCGCTTTGGCTGCCGTTTACACTTATCAATCAGAGACACTTTTATAGGAAAGTCATGAACTCCGTTTCTGATATATACACTAATAAAGCTGGGCTACAATTTACTCTGTTGACATGCCCGAGAACGACAATCACATTGTGGTTACTTATGCTGATAGCAATACTATTCTTGCTTCAGCGGACAACGCTGTTAATGACTCTAATATTGTCCAAATCCAGTTGGATTTTTTGAAAGAATGATTAATGAAATGGATCATTAAGCTGAATCCAAGTAAATCTTCCCACGTAACTTTGTCACTTAGAAGAGATGATTGCTTCAGAGTATGAAAACATCAGTCTTGTAAACTCATCAGCAATTGTATTAAATATCTTGGAATGCATTTCGATTTACTTGGAAACCCAACATCAAAGCTAAGGCCCTATAGCTGGAAATAAAAAAAATCGAAACTCACCTTGAAAAACAAAGTATTGATATTTAATAGGATGCTGAAACCTGTCTGATCATATGGCATGCAGTTATATGAAATAGTGATAATAATAATTGCATCCATAAAACCGGAATATTTGCATAATAAAAAAAAAAAATTGAAAACCATACAAATTTTTTGTCTGTGCACGCTAATTTCATAAACGGCTTAACCAATTTGAATTTGGTTTCCACTGGTGTATAGTGGCAAGCTTACTGTTACATATAGCGTTTCTTTCATCAAAATCGATCTACAAAATCAGTTGAAATTAGTAGATCAAATTTTGCATATACAGTTTCTTTCTATCTTTGCCGTTCAAAGCCGATTTTGATAAAATATTGCCGGGGCGCAGCAAAGAACGCGGGCTCATCACATGTGTACGGCTCGACCGATTTGACTGATTATTATGTTGCTGTGTTTGTAATTATCACCTGAATGTTTGTATGAAATAAAACTTTTGGAGAAACTACCGGAAAGATCGGAAATAGTGGATAAAATTGTGCATAATAAACTTACAGATATATTTTCAAATCAATCATATGTATGTCAATATTATTTACAAAACTCTTTTTAATTATGAGTCACAACAAAAAAAATATTCTTTCTATCATTCCCGTACAAAGCTAAATTTACCGGGGTGCAGCAATGTACACCGAGACTACTAGCTTAATATATCAATTTTATAAAAAAATAAAAATTGTTATTATAATGTAAACAAAATATAAAATAATTTCATTCGAATCTAATCGTTTTAAAATTGTTTTATTAATTTTCCGTCCAAAGTACTTTATTTTTTCTGGGCAGGCGTTTCATGTCCTATGTTTCGCCATTCACTTTGCACTCTTTGATGAAGATCAGTTAAATTTCTTGGATTATTTACCCAGCCCCAGTTTTACAATGGCCCAGAAATTTTCTATGGAATTAACGTATGGGCTCTGTGCAGACCACTGCATCACTTGGAAATTTTGACTTGAATCCAATCGTTAACCATCTTTGCACTGTGCTTCGGATCTTTATCTTGCTTCAAAATGATTTATTCAACTGGATACGCGTACTCATCAATACAGTCAGGAAGGTTGGTTTGGAGAATACTTAAATATTACTCCTTCTTGACAATGCCTTCAACTTTCTTTAAAGAACCAATACTCCACCAAGTAAAAGAGCCCCAAACTATTATTATACTTATGAAACGCTGTGTTTCACATTCTCCTGCACCTCACTCCAAAGAACATGTTTCCAATCATAAACTGTCCAGTTTTTATGATGCTTATGTTTTTGTATGCTAGCAACTAAGCCCACTCTCTTCAGCTGTCCATCCAGAGTAAACGTTCCATCAATCGAGCATCGCCATCAGAAATAAACCTTAGTCGGTCAGCAGGATACTTTGCACATATTACATTTCGGCGTTTCTTTATAGCATTTATTGTTTCTTTCCTTAACCCTAGAATCCTAACCTTCACCCGTCCCTTATTAACCCTAACCATTCGTCGATTCGACGAACAATTTTTAAGGGTACTTTATTTTCATCTATTAAAATATATTTTTTTCCATATTTTTATCGAGTTTTCAGCCTGGGATCTACAAGTTGCGAATGCACCTTCTTCATAAAATCACACCGATTCATTACTTTGGCACCCTGTACAAAGATATTTAGGCAGAAAATTATGTAGCTGTTGATTATTTATCATCCCAAAGAAAACGCACATTGGTCATCGTTTGGTGTTTCTGCGGCATGACATTACTAAGCACATTTGGTCAAATGTGTCTACACCATCTTCTTCGTTTCATGATTGACTGAAGCCTTTTCATCACAAGATGAAAGCATGTAAACCATTTTCGATGAAATAGGTTTGTACGAAAGAAAAGTAATGAGTCCAACATATGAGAACATTGATGTATTCACCTTTCTGGATTCAAATGCTGGTTCGATTACTCTTTTTCTTCCCCTATTTCAGTTCTTCATTTCTTCCGTGATCTTCCTGAAGAAACCGTTTTGCTAGTTATACTAACGTGAATGAATTGTTCAAACGTTTCTATTCGTGCCGTGTATACTGCAAGTAAGTTCCTTCATCTCCCAAAGGCACAGCTCCTGTACTGGTTCCATTTCTGAGATATGGCACACAATCGACCATAACCTTGTGCCCCTCTCACATATTATTACTAACTTGATCTCATACTTATTACTTATTTTAAGATCAACATCCGAGATTTGCACCTCCCTTGGAATGTCTGTACCTTCTCATCAATGGTAATGTTTGTTCCAGGAACGTAGTTTCGGTGGCACTGAACCATAAGCCATTCCCGTGTCTCTTATTGGTGTAATATGATCGTCTTTCTGCCGTTGTAAGTGATATGTTTTATCATCGAAACGATGAGCATTTTCGTAATATATCGAAAACAATTATACTTATCTGCTAGACTCGACTACCCCATAAAAGATTTCGGTGAACACTCAATTGATAATCAAAATTGCAATGATCGCCGCACGCACCGAAAAGATACAGCGAATTTCCTTTTGCGTACTTTTTTTTTTAAATTGAAGATAATTGATATATTACATAAATGAATTAAAAACTAATTTTAATGTCTTTACTCGAAATGTGCAAAACATTCAAACCATTTCGCACTCCACTTTACATTAAAAAGGATCCATGTTTTGAATCTTCCATTTAGTGCATGTAATATTTTGTAGTTGTTTATTTAAATCTACAAATAATTTATTGTATTTCCATCACCGTTTGTATATTTGGTTGTATCAATTTGAGCACAATACATAAGTATGTACGTATATCATAACATTCGTATTACCAAATCTACTTAGCAAGTATCTCAAGATAGTTGTTGATTAAAATTTAATAAAAAAAAAAAAAAAAAAAACTTTTATTTATTTTGAGTTATAATAATATAAGTATCTACAATGTAACCAATGGAAACAATGTAATGAAGTAGCTCATCTCTAAAACCATTCGTAGCAGGGACAACAAGGACTCTCTGCTTTGTATGTATTTTAATCTGTCAATTGTGTTTTTGCTTTGTTGATTTTATGCCAAGCAAACAAGGAGTAAAACGATTGTAAAACTCAAAATTATGATGAAGCTTAAAAGCTTTTCGTGGCAAGGATATTTGTTTTTCTATTTATTTTGTCCTTGAAGTTTATACTGAATTGAAATTGACAACATGGAAGAAATAACATTTTAATTTTGGTTTATTAAAAAAAAAATAAAAAAAAAAAAAAAAAACAAATATTAATAATACAATAAGAGTATCAAGTATCTTAAGTTATGTTGAGAAACATATAGAGAAATCTTAGATCTAAGTAAAGCATATGTTCATCATACAATATATAGAAGAAAGAAAGATTGTTTTATTGCTTGCGCCATTAAGTAGGCAATGAAAATTGTTCATATTATATCATATATATTTTTAATACAATACATGTAGTAGTATATTAAAAACATAAAAACCAAAACATTACGAGTATGTTAAGCTCATAAAATGACTTATGGGACTTAAATAAAAATTTAAATTTTATTTTGAATATTTGTTTCCTTGCTTGTTTTCTTTTATACAATATTCGCCAAGTACGCAACAACAATTACAACAATTTTTTGAAGGCAATAAAATTCAAAAAAAAAGCTTTCATTCGATGATTGTTTCCTTTATTTATTTCTCTTGTATATTTTGATTTTTTTTCTATATTTTTAAAATTCTTTTTAATTTTTTCTTGTCATATTTATATTTTCTTTTTTAACTCAATACAAAAACTACTGACGCATTGCAGTTTTACAAGCGACAATAATTTTGGTTCTTGATTTTTTACAAAATATTTTATTCCTTTATTTTTCCCATTTTTTGTGAGTGAAATGGTGCAACACAAAAAAATGAAAAATAATATATGAAAAACTAAATAAAAATAATGTGAATGCTTCGCATGCCAAAAATGTATTTAAGTGTTTTCAAGAGTTGAGCTCCATACCATCAACCATCAACCAACCACCATCAACTAACAACCATCCATCCAACTTCAACCATTCATTCACATTCACATCTCTGGCCAACGAATTACTATACATATAGTGCATATGTATATGTTATGCCGAATGCATTTCGAATGTCGCAGTTTAGGTCCATTGTAACAAGTATTTTTCAAAAATTGTATTGTGTGGGAATGATGGTGGTCTTAAGAGGAGTAAACAAAAATTGTTCTCGAAGTGCGTGTGAAGAAAAAAACTTTCCACAACCGAATGTATTTGTGTACACATATATTTGACTGACTGTCTATCCGTCTGTCTGTTTGTCTGTCTGTGTATCTGTATGTCTCACTGTGTCTGTTATAACCCAAAGCACTTTGCACTCTTTGACTTGCTATACAAGTATTTTTCAGTAACAAATTTTAAGCACTTTTCGTTCCCCAATATTTCTACATAAACTACAATAATCTAAGTGGTCAACATATTGTGACATGACCAACTTGAACTGATTTTGAATTCAAAACTTGAAAACTCACTACAAAGTACTCAAATGTATCTCAATCTCTCTTAACCCATGCAAAATCCAGTGCTTTGTGGCCGTAAAGAAGAAAATGTGATGTAAAATTATAATAATAATTTTTATAATACTCCATTCTCACACTTTATTCCATTCTATACTCACAAGAACTTATATAAAAAATATTTAAGGAAAAAAGTTGTCTAAATTTACAACTTTATACTCAATGCTTTTAGTTAAAAGTTTTATAAAAGCAAACAAAAGTAACTGTACCACATACAATACATACAAATTATAAAAGGTCATTACCAACAAAGCATTTGCAATTATTTTTGTTATAATATGTAGATATCTCTTCTGAGAGTAACATACTTTTGTAGATTCATAAAGAGATACCATAAAGTTGATTGAACTTTTCAAAAATCTGAATCTGAGAAGTACAAGAGAATTTCTGTCTAAAATCAAATTAGAAGATCATAAATACAGTTTTTTATGGAGTCATCATCATAGATGATTTCGATATCAATCATAGGAATTAACATTATATTATTGAATGCAAGCCACACTTCATTAGAATAGAGATGCATAGCACTTTATTTTGTATGTATTACATTTAACCAACTCTTGGCCCAATCAATTTCGTTGACGTTCCAAATGTTCGATTCGATATTAAAAACACCAAGATTGGGTCCAATAGAAGTGTATGTAATGCCAAGAGTTCGAATTAAAAAAAAAGAACTTGCTCTGATGATCTCTCTCCCTCTCTCTCTCTCTCTCTCTCTCTCTCCCTGTCTCTCTCTAATGGTGCAGTATGGAATAATCTGCTCAAAAACTTGTCGTCATATGAGAAGATTAAAATGAATTCAAAAGCCGCAGAACTAACATTTTATGGCATCGAATTCTGCGTTAATAAAAACTTGGTAGTCACTAAAAAAAAAAGTTTAATAAAAAAAACATCTCTAGTCATTAAAAGCAAAGCAACTTTATCGAAAAACCATGACATCGGAATCATTGGACCATTGTAAGAACTAAAGTGGTAATGGGTTCGTTACTGAAGCACAAAAAACGATTAAATATTGTATGTTAGGAACAATATGGTTATGGTTTAGATATTTCTAGAATCGCCCAGGGTCGAAATTCGACCACCCCGCCAGAAGAAAGACAAAAAGTTTTTAATTGCATTTAATGACGACTTTACTTATAATATTTTAATAGATGATATATCCGGTGTGTGATGGAAACCGCTTTCGTCTCAATTCCGCCCCAATTCCATTCCACGGTGTGATGGAAACCGCTGTTGACGTTTTTGAAATCGCATAATTTTGTACAGGTGATTTGGTTAAATTCTCCCTTATATTAAATTATTAAAGGAAAAAAAAGTACCAAGAACTATAGTTTATTGTTTTTCTCGCTAAATTACATTTAAAGAATTTAACATTTTAGTATTTTTAAGTCATAAATTTGCATTTTACTCAAATCACTTTTCCATTGAAGTAAAATAGACGAAATAAGCAAAACCATCCAATGCTGAAAATGCCAACCTGCTTGCATATAAATTTTAACATTTTCAAAGAATCCAATTTGACTTTAATTCAATTAATTTATATGGCAAAATAAACTATATTTTTTGGTAATGAAGCTGTGATGTTTTAATTTTGTTTAAAAAATGCATATAAAGTGATTAGTTTAATGAGAAGTTTTAATAATCTCATTGGTAAAAGTTGACATGATTGCAATGTGTTAACGCAGCGGACTATAGACGATTTTTGTTTGTTGAGAAATGAAGTGTTTTTGTTTTTTGATTGATTTTTGTAGAGTGTAGAGTCTTTCCCGTTCTCTTGGGAAGTCTTTCTTCAAAGGCTTGGTAGCAGTTTGGTAAATTTGTCGCTGAGAACTTGGCTGATTCTGTGGATTGATTGACTTAAGTTATCCAATTGCCAACTTCTCAAACTTCTCTTAATGTCAGCCATCACAATGGGTAGTATGGCTTCAGCAAATCTTTTCATATTTTATCCTATCCTATCATAGCCTTGGTGTATTCTATTCCTTTCTGCTCTATTCTGATTTATTCTTGCATTGTTCATTTGACAATATGTTTCTTACATAGAAGTGATCCCTTATTATTATTATTTTTGATAATTCACAGATGTTAACACTTATTATTGGCTAATTCAAGAGAATTTTCAATAAATGAAGTCTAAAGGTTTACCAAATAAGGCTTCAACTTATCAATCAATTCTTCAACTTAACAAGCAAATATTAAACTTATCAATTAATTCTAAGAATTCCTAATCAAGTGATTTTCTCTTTGGTTTGCAACTTCTTTTTTATATAACTTCCTAATCACCAAACTTGCATCCCATTGAGAATCTTTTATATCTGCTAAAGCGAAGCGTTTCCGCTTTCTTTTAAAAAATAATGGAATATGATTTCTTAAGCCACTTTTAATAATCTTAAAAATTCAATTCAAAAAACAAATTCAATATTAATGATTATGAACCCGAATTAAGATTCTACGAAGATCAGCTAACTAAAGCAAAAATTATTTGCGGACGATGCACTTCGGAGCAAATGGTCATGGCAAACGGAATATGTGGCCACCGAAGTATTCCAACAACAAATTTGAATAGTATACAATCATTTGTTTAACATGAAGTGTTCAATGAATTGAGGAAAACGAACTGCCGAAGACAAAGTATTCATCGCCACGATAATGCGTAATCTCAAACGTCGGCCCAATGACTTCATTTTATTCTCGCATATAAAAAACAAACTTTGAGGTCAATGTGTTTTGACGCCTGAAGAAGAGATTAATGCATGTTTTTTAAATTATTCAATCGAAGTTCCTAAAGTGGTTAAAAACTTTATTAAAAAGAATGCAAATGTATATTGATCTTCATGGAGAATATTTTGAAAAACTGTTAAATCATTTCTGATAAAAAAATAATAATAAAATGTTTGTTTGGGTTCTCTATTCTCGACATATAAAAAGTAACCCACATACATATGTGTAGACTTATTCATGTTGAAAAATATTTTAAAATTTTCTTCCTAATACGAAACAATAAATAAAAACAAAAATCATAGAATTTAATATTTCGTATTGATTTATTGGATTCATATCCATTTACACATTAAACAAGATTATATGAGCTGAAGATTAATTTTCATTTATTTGATTGTTTTTTTCTTTTTCTATACTCCTCACGCAGTGAATAGTATTATAAGTTTGTCATGAAGTTCTTTTCACCATACGCAGTACATAAATACGCAGTCGGAATAAACCGAATCGAACCACTAGGGGGTACCCCCCATACAAACCGGGATCCAAATGAAAGTTCCTAATTGAAAAACTTTTTTGGTTTTCATACTATCGACTTGAAACATGAACACTATAATTTTCAGAGCGATATCCACCAACCATATAATTTTCCATTGGACCATTGGACCACTAGGGGAGGTACTCCCCCATACAAACCGGGATGCAAATAGAAGTTCTTATTAGAAAAACTTTTTTTATTTTTTGTACTATGGAACTAAAATTGTGACACTATAAATGTCTGACCCGTATCCACCAACCTTCTAAATTTAAAGACTCTCAGACTACTAGAAGGGGCGTGAAGAGTATTACAACTTCGTCATAGCCAAAGAGACTAATCTATTTATATATATATTTTTTTTTTTTTAATATTGTATTTCATCCAAATAAAATTGTATTCATGGTAATAATACTCACAGTATGTATCTGTTGTCAAACGATCGATGGTATCTTGCTTCAATTTGGAGTTCTTCTTGCCCATTGTTTAATCGCTTTGTCCGAACGTTTTTATTGTGTCCCTTAGCAATTTACTGGCAAAAATTAACTGAGTAGGTGTATGTGAGTGAGTGCCAATAACAAAAGAATCAGTTGCCAATAAAATCTCCAAGCTCCGGCTTACAGGTAAATTGGCTGAACGTGTCTTATCTTGATTTTGTTTTGCTGAATCTACAAGAGAGATAAAAATGAGAAAACAATAGTGATGACATTGAAGTCATCGCATTGGAAATAGTAAGTAAAAGTAATCAATCAAATGTATTGGAAAATAATAATATTGTTTATTTATAAAAACGTGTACATATAAATATGTTATATCTATCAAATCGTATCTAGCAATTTTCTATAGAATCCTTAAGTGGTCTCACATTAATTTTTAATTTGTTAACTAACGAACAAACGAAGGGTATGAAATGAATCATATTTAACCTGAGCTGAATTCAACTTAACTCAACTTTGCCTGCTTCTATGATAACACAAAAGTAGAACCAAAGTAAAAGCAAAGTTAAGAATGACTTATGTGTTCTTAAAAAATCTTCTCTTCCTGTATAGATTATGCAAGAAAAGGAATCAAAAGATGGTATTTTGAAGAAACCATTCATTTCCGTAGCCACCAACTATTTTTCGCTCATTCATTCATTCATTCATTCATTCAGAGCTTGTCAAATCATCCATCACTCAACAGTCATGTTGAGGCAACTCAAACTGCTAAAAATGCTCAAACTACTCCGAATTCTTCAGCTTATTCAACCTACTATCTTAGGTTGTCTTAGTATTGTGTCTATGGTTACCAAATGGCAGGTGCATGTGCGTTTGTGCCTGAGCCGTTGGGCTTTTCTCTGTTCTCTGGATGATGATGAATTGTAAAACGTTCTTTGATATTTAGGGATGTCAACGCGTTGCGTTTACCAGTCCTCTACATCACTTCACGCTTTCCTTGCCATTTAACAAAAGACAAGTTGTATCTTTTCTATGAAATGTCTGTTGGTTGTTGGTGGTTTCGTTGGTCCTTGGCCGACTAAGTTAAAGACAATTTTTCTTCTCATCCTTTCTTATGAATGTGGCAAGCTGAAATATTTCAGCTTCCAATTGACTGCGTCAGGTAAAGCTTTATGTATAAACACAACACAACACAACACAACCAACACAAACCAAGCCCATTTTCATCATCTTATATCTTCCATCTTCCATCAAGTAGCATGGCAGGTAAATCATTCAAGCATTTATTCTTACGGTTTCAGTTTTCTCATTTTGTGCATTCTTAACATGACCTCCTGGAAAAGGGGGAACTCACTCATAGTCATAGTCACAGTCACATTCACATTCACAGTCCCAGTTAATGCTTTAACATTTCGCTGACTTTCTGACAGCCTTTTTGCCATAGAATTCTGCGTAATTAAAATTTTATTAAAACCTTTTCTTCTACGTTCATTCATTGCTTTAGTTCGTTCGTTTGTTCATGTTTTGTATGTCAAAGTTGCTATCGCCATCTTCATAGCCATAGTAATAGCCAACGTTATAGCCATCAATGCCATGAGCGAGTGTCATTGGGTTTTGTCTCATTGCAAGGCCACTAAAGATAATTCAAAAGGTTCGCTTCTATTGGTGTTCTTTGGGTCTAAGTATGGTGTATGGTTATGGAGGTGTGGAGGTGTGGAGGGAGAATTGACTGCAACTTGAAGAATATTTTATTGCTCGATTTTTATTCTTTTGACTTGTTGATGACTTATACCAGTATCACATTATACCATGCCATGCCATGGCATGCCAAAGCATTGTCATCAAAATGTGCTACAAGTAGATTCCATGGAAAATATGTGAGTGGGTTTGTTGTATGGTAGGAGTATTATCAACTGTTTCCATAGCGACACTGTCAACTTAATGCAATATTCAACGACATTTTAAGATTGTTGCCAAGAAAGTGGTATCTTTAGAATTCGTTTTTTCATTAGAAGTTGATGTCTCTAATGAAAAGTCACAGCTTTCCAACTACTAAGTAAAGAACTTAATTGGTTTTTCTGCTATAGAGTCAAGACCAATACCGAGAATTCGTCGTTTAAGAAAAACACCTAAGTATTTTATAACAATCAATTTAATTTCATGGAAGAGTTTTCACTAATTTCTCATGGAAGTTTTAAAAATAGATTAAAATTTACAAGAATTTTAAAATTACTACATGTTTTCTTTAAAAGGAATTTGTTTCAACTAAAATGGACAAAACTTAAACTTTCTTTTTTTTTTTAAAGTTTTTTATTGCAGTTTTGGAGATACCTCAACTCATTCAAACAATTTGACTTAAAAGCTTGGAACAAAAAAAAAAAAACAAAAAAGATACAAAATAGTTTTTAGAATAAGTATATTTTAAGTTTAAATGAATCTTAAAAGGCTTTTGCCCGGAAATATCTAATGGTTTTGAAATTCACTTTGATTTTGCAGATAGTGTACAGTTTTTCAGAGCTACATATTTACTCTAATTTTGAAGAAAGAGTGCAGTTTGTGCAAATTCTCTCAATGTCCTTCATTTTTCTTATTTCATTTTATATTAATGATAATTTGTTGGATTCCTTTTCATGTTGCAGAGTTCAAATATAAATTTATGATTGATTTTGTCAAAGCAAACAAATATTGCAAGTATATAAAAGTCAAATAGTCTAATTTGACTTCCTGTGATAAATTGGGTGTAATACGAGAATGAATCCAATGAAAAATTGACAAATATATCAAATATCTGCAATGCGATGACAAAAACATTCAAAATCTGTTGCGACAATAACGATGATGATGATGATGATAATTATGAAGATGACAACGACGACAAATTAGACAAAGTTACATAATAATAAAAGTTCTAGATGTCAGAAAAAGGAAGCGATAAAAGGAGGAGTAAATATTGTATTAAGCAGCAGTAGCAGCAGTGCCCCATCATCATCAGCGCGTTGTTTATGACATAAAATATATATGAGACACATAAAATATATACCTATAAATATACTTATATTTATGAGTCGCGGACACCGCAGTGTAAGGACCATCATAACCAGCCTACAAAAGAAAAAACAAAATAAAATACTTCTATTTTTTGATGATAAAATGAAATTTTGGTTGGGTAAAAGAAAAGCCTGCCAAATTTGGCAAGAAGTCGTTGATTCCACAAACTAAAGAAAAATGACCAAATGGTGTTCAAACGAAAGAACAACGACAAATGAATGAATGACGGAATAAATGAATGAGAGAATGAGAGCGTGCACAGGAAAACAACAACAAATCTCTAGTGTATGACAAAGTTAACACCTCACGGCAATCGTGAGTTGAAAATTTTCCAAAGAAAAACACAAATTTTATTTGCAATTGAAATGGAATTGTTAACACGAACACGGAAGCAAAACAACAACTGACAAGTGGCGAAACGTAAAGCCAAAGGGAGAAGGCTAAAGAAGTAAAATTAGTGTAGTTTGAGAAAAAGGAATCAGAATCGAAATAGAAATGTGGATGGGAATGGGAATTGGAATGAAAATGAAAATAGGAATGACCAAATTAATCTGAGTTACATAAATAAAATATTGAAAAGCGGAAAAGAAATTTCTATGTATTTTCTTTTTTCTGTTCTTTTCTTTTCTTTTCTTTTCTTTTCTTTTCTTTTCTTTTCTTTTCTTTTCTTTTCTTTTCTTTTCTTTTCTTTTCTTTTCTTTTCTTTTCTTTTCTTTTCTTTTCTTTTCTTTTCTTTTCTTTAAAATTATGTTCCTTAAGTTAAAGAAAAAGGGATTAGGACCGGGAGTGAATGTGGAGCCACAAAGCCGCCAAATCAGTCAGACGGAAAAAAAAAATGAAGACACTAAAGGATACTAAAATCTGAAGAAAAAAGCCGGAAGTTAGGAACAACACTTGAACGAATGAGTGACTGATAA
This sequence comes from Amiota mariae, assembly GCA_035041805.1. Taxonomy (NCBI): domain Eukaryota; kingdom Metazoa; phylum Arthropoda; class Insecta; order Diptera; family Drosophilidae; genus Amiota; species Amiota mariae. Next base: position 940,615 of record JAWNKV010000927.1, on the reverse strand, counting down.
ATGAAAAGATAGAAAGAAAGAAATAAATGAAAGAAATAAATGACGGAATGGTGGAATGAATGAATAGCGGAAGGAAGGAAGGAAGGAATGTAAGGCGGCATGTCGCATACTGATGAACTGTTTAAGAAGAAAGAAAAAACGGCAAGAAAAGCGGAAAACAAAGTCCAACTATTTGGTTTGAAGAAAATGAAAAAAGAAAAAGAAGAAATGCTGTGATGCAATACACACATTGGCTCTTCTAACGAACTGCAACAACTACATACAAAACCGAAGTTCCAAGTACAAAAACATTAACAATGGCACCAAGTCCAAAAATTCCAGTCGAAGACATCTATTAAAATAGACGAACAAAAAATGGTGACAAAAATAGGAATTTGTGACGTTGGTGGAAAAGAAAAGCCTCTTCTAAACGTTGTAATTTTGTTCAAAGCAAAGCAAACGAAAATCATATGCAACAAATTCTTTTGTAAAAGATGCAATGAACAACATTTTTAGCAACAATCAACTCTCAGACATATGTACTACTACTTATTGAACATCATGAGACTATGTTGTCTGTATTTGGCAAGCAACATATTGCAACGTTTGTCTGCAGCCTTAAGCAAAAAGAACCAACGAACCAAAGAACGAATGAACGGAAATTGTAAGGAAAGAAAATTAAGCTCACTTTTAGGCGCCCGCATTGGCCTGCAATGACAATACAAGGAGTCAAGAGTCAGGAGACCGGAGTCTTTTGCAATAATGTGCTGCCCGTCTTGCACTACCCATTTGCAGACTGACAAGGGCTGCCTTACTGTATCCGGCCTATCTAAGTATCTAACTCTGATGATGACGCAGTGAAAATCGCTTTTTCACTATCTCGACTGTCTGTTTAACTATCTGTTTGCCTGGTGTCTGTTTGTATATCAGTCAGTCAGCCAGTCAGTCTATCTGCCTTTCTGTCTTCCTATCGCTGGCATTACATGATTTCCTTTTCTAAATGCAGTTAAACTTTTCATACATAGTACAAGTACATGCTTTCATACTATACTACTAAGTATAAATATAAAGAAGCAACTTCATAGGGCATATCCACATGATGTGGCCTCATAAAGTTTTCCTTTTCGTTGACGTCGTTTTCGTTTTTTTCGTTGTTGTAGTTGTTTTTGTTGTCCTTTGTCAATTGTTTGTGCCTTCATATTCTTTCACTGTTCTCTGCGCCAATTTCCATTTTTAAGTTTTTATTTATTTCGGTGTCTACATTTTGACTATTTCTCTTTATTCTTCAGACCTTCCATCAGCACTTCCACAACACCCACACCATTGATCTATATAATTTATATCTTCATACCACTATATATAACATGTCCACCTGTCTTTCTTTCCGTCTATCTGTCTGTCTATGGTTAAATTACACAACAGCGGAATTTTATTTGAGATCATCGAATCAAACCTTGAGCGACTTATAGATGTACAGTATTATTCCTTAAAAATTGGAGTCATTATTGTTTGTAGATGACATTGATTATCAGTTTTGTCAGCTATTCAAACTTTAATATAAATCTATCGATTTTTGGGAATTTTTGAGTAAAGTCTATCGCAATCATAAAAAATATGGACCACATGATGTGCAATAATTTGGAAAGTCTGTGCCAGCTTAGTACAAATTATTGCATATTCATTCAAACTCAACCAGAAATGATTAATATTTTGTAACTCAATATTTAACGCATAGATGTGTAGCGCAGCTTTAGCGATTCCTTTTTCCACTGCCACTCTCTCTCTCACTCTCTCTCTCTCTCTCTCTCTCTCTCTCTCTCTCTCTCTATCTATCACTCTCCCTTCAACTGTTATGTGTTGGTACAAGGTGTGACAATAAGGATGATCTTTGATGTTGACTTTGTCAACATTTAATTGAATAATTACGCAACGAGTTGTTAACAAGACAAACTAAACTGAAGTAAAGAAAACTAAAACAAACAAAATTACAAAATACTCAGTCAATACAGAAAAAGTTTCACTGAATGAAAAAAAAAAACTCTTGTGATGCTATACTTTTATCAGTTAAACCTTATATCACCATTCTACTTATGTTAAGGAGGAGGCCTCCACCTATTTATGCGCACTAAACAACAACAATTATGTTGTAAGTATTAGTAAAGTAAAAAGCTTGCGTTAATGACATGAAAGCAACAATCATAAATATCCCAAGTCCCCTCTCCTCATCTCCAGGCACCTCTTTTATGACAGTGTATGGTTTATGGTATAGGTATAGGCCACCATGTCCGTATTACGTGCCTGACACATTGGTGCGGAGTGTTAATGTTCTTTATATGCTTTATTTGCTTCAAGTTATTATAGTTCCTTAAGACTTTCTATTCTTTACTTCAGCTTCAGCTTCTGCTTCTATTTCTGTTTCTATTTCTGTTTCTATTCTTTTCTATCCTATTTTGCTTGCCCACTTGCTTTCATGCTTCTTTCTTATGTGCACTCAAGGCCAAGTGCCTATCAATTATCTTAAATAATATTATATTGGTATAGGAGATATTCTCACGTACAAATAGGCCCAGTGCTTTGGTCATTTCATTCAACTAGGAATAGACCGAAAATGAACCATTCTACTCATCTACTCTACACTACTCTACACTACTATCATCTATTGCCGCCTTGAGATTCCAATTTTGCTAAAATTTTATGATGATTGTTAGTTATTATGGGTAGCTAGAAATATTTGTTTTGATTAAGTTATTTTTGTGGTCTTTCCTTATACTTCACGTACACTAGAATATGTGGAGTGGGGAGAAATATTTTGAACGCAACACAAACGCATCATCAATAACCAAAAAACCTAAGAAAAGGCAAACTTATAACTTACTATATAATATTGCTTTTAGTATGTATATTATATATAATCATATCTGCATTGGATCGTCATAGTCATAGTTATCATCATCTTCATCATGTCATCAAAAGTAAGTACCAGAATAGAAAGAAATATATATAATTTATAGAATATTACAATCTAAGGTATTTGCAAAAGATATTTGCTGACTCAACAGGAAACTTGAACTATTTCTTTTCATTAGTTAAGAACAAAGAAATGAAATGAACAGAACAGAACAGAACAGAACAGAACAGAACAGAACAGAAGAGAAGAGAAGAGAATGGAGACTAGACTAGACCAGACCAGACAAGACCAGACCAGAACAGAATAGAACAGAAGGGAAGGGAAGAGAAGAGAAGAGAGAAGCAAAAGGGCACTTAAGAAGAAAATGCAAATAAATGAATCATTTAAATGAAGTTGAAACTACTTCATAACGAGTTGACACAAAACAGGATAAATATTGTAAAAGTAAAAAGGAAATAAAGCAAAACCTAACAACTAACTACTACTATGAAGAAGCCGTTGACGTTGAATTAATCTCATGTATATTTCGCTTGCCATACTAGCATCATTCTGGTTACCCAAGCTTCAATTTATCTTTCTTTCTGTTCATGCTCATCCTCATCCACATTCTCGTACTCTTTCTACTCCTCTTGTTATTCCTTTATTTATTTTTTTTTTTATGTTTTCGGATTTATATTATTTTTTCTATTTTTTTCTCTATTTCTTTTCTCTGTTGATTTCACGAGCAATTTTTCACAATTTATATTCCCTACTTTATTTTTCATAGAATTCTTGATTCTTGTTCAGGTGTGAAATGAAAAAATAACATAAAACAATTTATGAACCAACACAAATAAACAATAAAAATAAAAGAAAAGACAAATACAAATACAAATAAAGTATTTATAAAAAAATAAATTGATTCAAAGAAACTAAACAAATTAAAGATTTTCTAGGAGCACAAGTTGTAACTATGTAATACTTGTATAGAGATATGATAAGGACAATAAAGATGTGGTTGGCAACATGGTGATTTTAAAAGCAGATCTAAATGGGATACAATGCTTCTATTCCTTTACAAAAGATTTCTGTGTTTCACTCGCACTAATAAAGTGACAAACATTAAAACTGACATTAAAGATCTGCAGGTCTTCACTCAAAGTAACCGGGACTCAATGTATTAATGAGTGACACTCAAAAACTCATATAGGTCATACAACAAATACTCAGTTGTTTTGGTTTGAGTGGAAATTTTATCTGTTGTGCGAGCATTCTAACAAAAAGTTTGAAGTCGACCAAGTGAGTTGTTCATAGGAAAAAACAAACATTCAAATGAATTTGAGTTAACCGGATAACTAATATAATTTAGTATTGGGCAGAAGCAGAATTTCGTTTTGGGAACACAAACGAACGAATGAGGTCCGAAACCTAGCTCAAGTAAACGGATGTGTTCGCTCTCGTGCTTTAAATTAGTGTTAGGAAACACTTTATTGGAAAATATTAAAAAAAAAAGTATTTCTCTTCTTCTTATTCACTCAGAGTCCACAAGCTATGATCACAACAAAATAAAGTTTGATACTATGCTAAGCAGGGCAAAACATACATTTAATTCATTTGGTTTTTGTTACTACGAGTATGAGTACTCGGATGACCGGTTACAAAATTTACTCACTCATTTTTGACGTTAGTAACTCAAGCGCCGTTTTGAGTGCAATCCTGCAGCTCTCTAACTTACATCAGCATCTGACATAGATATAATTTTAAAAGCTATAACGACTAATGCATCCAACTTAGTGACGCAATACTACCCAAAGAAATTTTATCGTTAGACTCAATTATAATTCTGTTCTTACTAATCATATTTCACTATATCAATTAATAATATACTGTAATCTTTTTCTCCTTACCAAAAAATTGTTGGATACCCGAGGAATTTTGTGTCATCTAAAATTGCGTGGAAACATCTAGCAACGTCTGTCAGAGTATTTAGTTACAAATAAAATCTATAAAGAGATGTTTGACAAAGACTTGCACATCTCACTTTTTTTTTGTTTTTTTTTTTTATTTTTGGGTGTTTCCAAATTTTCTTTTTTCCTAAGCCACCTCAGTATTGAGGTGAAAAAAAAACACAAAAAAAAAAAATACAATTCGGTGAGCTATTCTCGAGTTTTTCCACCAGACAACGAACAGCAATTGATTTTTAGATATATAAATATATCGTATTGTCCTTTCCATTTGGTTGGTTTCTTGCAAGGAACTCGATTTTCTTCAAATCTGCTTTTGTATCACCACATTGGAATTTAAACTGTTTACTTCTTTTGGTTTGCACACACTCCTTATATTATAGTGGTTGTTATGAAGAAAAGACACTGGTATATGTCATCGCTGCTGTTACTGTTGCTGTTGCTGCCGCTATTTATATTTTATGTTGTTGTTGTAAATTTGGTTTCTTTAATATAACTTAAGTTACTGAAAAAGAATAAAACATAAGTTTCGGATAAATGCAATATGTAAGAGATATTTTCATATTCGTGGAGAGCAATTTCCATTGCATCGTTACAAAATTCTTATAAGCCAAATATTGAAGTATTGTTAGTAATTATTAAATATTGTAACGATTAACACTAAGTCTAATGGAATTATGAAGAGCAGAAAGAAAATATGCAAGACAAAGTGTAGCAAACATACAATGACGTAACATGTAACCTAAGATACGAGAAAATTTATATTAAATGCAACCTGATATCAATAAGACACAACAAATATATTTTGTAAATAAACGATTTGATATATCGACATCTTTCTCACTTTTAAAATATAAAACTTAGTTTTGACTATGCTTGATTACACTCGCAAGAACAAAAACACAAATCATTAAATTTGTTCTTGCTTGCTTTCATTAGACAAATAACATAGACCTCCCACCACTTTTATACACTCCAGTTGAGTTGCTCTTTAGCAAATTCAAATCTTAACTCTTTTCAATTTGAAATGACATTTTGATGATAATTGACTTAATGATTTGATATCTAGTCCTCTTCTTCGCATCATTCATTCGCTCAATGAAAGGTTGTTATTTATTTGAATGGATATTGAGTAGAAATCTTAAGTAGCAGAAAAAATAAAAATTAAATTGACAAAATACTTGTATGAAGAATATTCACCGAAACTCCCCGACGGGGAATTGAACCCCGGTCTCCCGCGTGACAGGCGGGGATACTAACCACTATACTATCGAGGATATTGATCATCTAAGCTCTAATTAGTGACTTTAAGTATCTGATGAAATAGAGTTTACATTGATTTGAATAATCTTTCCACATATACACTCTAGTTAAGTTGCTCTTTGGCACAATCAAATCTTTTAGCCATTTCACACTGAGCATTTATTTGTAATGGAGACGGTGATGCGAACATACAACCTATCCCTCTCAAATGTCAACCTCACCTTCACGTGGAACCCCTTGTTCTTCACAAACGAGGCTCTAACGTCCGAGTAAAGGCGGTATAACCTTCTTTCTTAGATAAAAAATAAAAATTAAATTGTCAAAATACTTGTATGAAGAATATTCACCGAAACTCCCCGACGGGGAATTGAACCCCGGTCTCCCCCGTGACAGGCGGGGATACTAACCACTATACTATCGAGGATATTGATCATCAAAGCTCTAATTAGTGACTTTAAATATCTGATGAAATGGAGTTTACATTGATTTGAATAATCGTTCCACACATATATTCCAGTTCAGTTGCTCTTTGGCATAATCAAATCTTTTAGCCATTCACACTGAGCATCCAATGCAGTATTCACAGAAAGTGTTCACATAGCATTTTGCATTTTCGGAACAGCTGTTTTTTGATTTGGTTAGACATATAAACGGAACGGTGCGGCTAATTGTGAAAAATTAATATGAAAATTGTGTGAAAAATACATGATTAAAAACAATTTGCAGTGTATGCAAATAATACTGGCAGCTTCCTTTTTCATTCCTGCTACTTATTTTTATTAAAATTAAACAAATAATAATCAGTCAAGTGTGAGTCGGACTCGCACACGGAGGGTTCCCTACCATCGTACAAGATTTTTTGCTTAAAATATAAATTATGTTTATATTTATATTTAATAGCCTAAAAGTATACTACAATTTACAGCTTAAAGTTTACTACAAAAAAAGAAAAATTGTTGAACAAAAGGTTAAATTGAAGAAGAATGCTTCTTAAAATTTGTATTTTTAGTATTTGTCGTTCTACGCACAAGTGAATTACACACTCTTTGAAAATTTCAACTCTCTACCTATTACGGTTCATGAGATTGAGCAGGAGACGGACGGACGGACGGACAGCGTAAGCTTAGTAACAGGGTCCCGTTAGCTCCCTATGGGTACGGAACCCAGTTAAAACTATTTTGGTAGTAGTACTACAGTTTGAAAATCGTTAGATAACACAAAATGTGTTCATTGTTCTCTGTAAAGTCAGTCGAGATTGATTTTATAATAATTTAAGATTTAAAATTTCATGAGTTCAAGCCTCATCTGAAATTATTGGTTATATTTTTAATTTTTTTCTTTTTTTTTATCATTGTTAATTTCTTCTTAGATAAAAAATAAAAATTAAATTGACAAAATACTTGTATGAAGAATATTCACCGAAACTCCCCGACGGGGAATTGAACCCCGGTCTCCCGCGTGACAGGCGGGGATACTAACCACTATACTATCGAGGATATTGATCATCTAAGCTCTAATTAGTGACTTTAAGTATCTGATGAAATGGAGTTTACATTGATTTGAATAATCTTTGCAATGTTAAAACTAAACTCATAATATATTTTTAGAAAAACGATTTCATTCTGTCATCAGTTCAGTTGTTAATGCTTTGTAAATCAAAGAAAAATGTGCATACTCGTATATTGCAAAAATTGGTTTGTCTAATGGACAAGACCTGAACAATTAAATATTAAAATTTTTTTTTTATTGATCTGTTTATTTTCTTTTTTTAATTTTATGCTAGATTCTTGTCGTCTTGCTATAGCTAAAGAAGAGTTTATTATTTTTATTTTAATATATCGCTGTAAAAGCCTGCAATAACATTTTTTTCTTCGATCTCAATCTTAGACTTTTAAATATTCATAGAGTTGCATTGTCGAAAAACATATTCATAGAGGCTTTTGGATTTGTTTCTTACAATGAAAGTTGCACAGAAATTTAACACTTTTCATTGAATGTGAGAATGTCATAGTACATAAATAAAATGGATATAAATCAAAATTGTTATGGGGTGTGATTTCAGTTCAATTCTCGTCTTAAGTTATTTGATTTTTTGCTAAAATAACAAAAAACGATAAATTTTTAGAAGAAAGAAATCAGTTTGCATCAAAACTCCCCGACGGGGAATTGAACAGGGATACTAACCTCTATACTATCGAGGATATTGAACATCTAAGCTCTAATTAGTGACTTCAAGTAACAGACAAAATGATGTTACTTTGATTGCCTGTATCTATTTGACTAAAATTGATAAGCTTTTTACTCAAGTATTCCTCTCTGATCCCATTATATGTCTAGTAGGCCTTCTTTTAAGTTAACCGCATTCCTTTATCTTCATCTATCAAAGCTGTGATTTCATCGAAACCATTCGGATAGTTTAAGCAACAATCTTCTTTAAATATTAAATCCAGACGATGTCGCATCACTCAAATAAGTGTTGCGACATTTTGAATTCCCAAATTTGAACTCGTTTTTGTAGCCTAAATGAACGTAATCAAATTCTTGTTGATCTGCTAATCAAAGTTATATGATTGACCCTAAAGAATGATTATCAAATGTTAGACTAATAATAAGAATAATGATTACAAAATATAATCACTAATTTTTTAAATGCCTTCAATAAAATAAATAAATAATTTACATTTCTATGTAGAAGATTTTTTTTTTTAAATTATTTCATAAAATAAAAAAAAAATTTTAATTTAGCTGCTTAATTAAAAAATAAATAATATTTTCAATTTTATGTTTTTGTTATTTGTTAAATCAATAAAAAAAAAATTGTGTTATCCTTAGAGACTCACTCACCTCTTAATCACCCTTTTCTTTTCTTTACTTTTCTTTTCCTTTTGTCACTTTTTTCTTCAATTTATTTTCTTTGGTAACAAAGTCGTATTTGTTGTTGTTTTATTTGTTTTTCTATTTATGTGTTGTTATAAATTTTTTCAAGTACTCAAAGTAAATAGTTTATTTAGTCTTGTATATTTTTGATATTTTCTTTTTTGTATTATTATTATTATTTTTTTTTTTTTTTTTAACATTCACAACTTTCTTTTAAGATTTGTCTATTTTTTATTTATTCATATTTTATATATTTTTTTATGAATTTATTAAGATATGCGGGTTCTGTTGTTATTGTTGGTGTCGTTTTTGTTGTTGGTTTTCATCTTCTTGTTGCTGTTGCTGTTGCCGTTGATGTTTATGTAAATTATGCAAATTTCAAAAACACGCAACAAAAAGCCATCAACAATAACAAGAAAAAAAGCATCTAATTTCATGGAAATGGCAGACAGAATAAAATAAAAAAAAGAAGAAAAGAAGAAAAAACCTTAAAAAAGAAAAGTTAAAGGCATTGAGACTGGAGAAAGCTGGAGCCTTGAGAATTTCAAGGATGACGATTTTCATGTTAGTTCTTCATGTTTTCACACATTTCAAGCAATGGCTTTCTTTTCTTTTATTGACTATTCTTTTTTTCTTTCTATTTGTTTTACTATTATTTTTTCGTCATCTCTTCATCTATTCTCTTATAGTACAAAAACAAAAACAAAAACAAAAAAAAAATACACAAAACTCACAAAACACAAAATTTACATAACCTCTTTCTTTTGATTTGATTATTTTCATTCAATTTCGTAAGCCACGCGAATGCAAAAATAAGGAAAGACAAATAACAGACGAATAAATTCAGTAGAAAGGATGTAAAAGTATAAAGCTTAAGAACGAATGAATGAGCAACCGAATGAGAATGAGCGAAGAATTAGTGAGTGAGTTGGTAAGTGACTGAGTAAGTGGGTTAGCGAGTGAGTGAACGCGACTGCCTGACCCAACAAATAAACTAATGTAAGTCATCAGACAAACAACTATGAAAATCCCTCAACAGTAGCAACAAGAAGATATCAAAATGAATATTTTGGCATTGGACAACAGCTACAACCACACCAACAATAACGAACTAACATAAGTACAATTGCAAGGAGTGAGGATGAAGATGAATATTTGAATACTGAGAATAGTGGGGATAGTGGGGATAAGGATAGTGACAATGAGAATCAAAATTTTGGGATGAGATGTCATTACCGAAAACTAACAGCAATAGAAGACTGAAGATAGACAAAAGTTTAAGACAAGCAAATCGAAGGCGAGGCTGTTTTATTACATACTAAACTAACAGACAACCGACCGAGACCAAGAGCAAGTCCACGACCACGAGTACGACGACGGCAATGTCTATCAAGGCTTAAGTCCAAGGCTGAGCTTACAATGAGTGGCTAAAGTATGTGGACAAGGACACTGACAGGGGCACACACACACATAAATTGTCCATACATTTTGCATACATTTACAAAGAAATGATACAAAAACAGACAAGTAGATAAATAAATATGGTACAAACTGACAGATGGACCGACAGATAGACAGACAGACTCAACGATGAGCAAAAAACAAACTTCATCTTTTGAGGAAGATATGGAAATATAGTATTCTTACCAACATGACACGCGAAACTACTAAGTAATTTCATGTTTGAAACAAAGGACCATCAACATCACCTTCCTCAGCTCAGCAAGAGATCGAAACCAAAAATAATAATAATAATAAAAAAAGGGAAAAACATAGAAAAATGTAAAAAAAAAAAATTCTACACAAAATTTTATAAAGGATAATGTAATAATAATTTTTTATTATATATATTATGAAATGTAAATTCAGCACTTTTTTTCTTTTCTTTACTTTTTGTTTTCCTTTTCCGTTTTTTTCATTTTTATTTGGTTAAATGAGAAGAGAAACTGATGCGAAGTGGTGTGATGCGTTGTGATGTGATGTGATGTGATGTGATAATGGCAAAATAGGATATGGAAAAATAAAACTAGTATAGAGTGACTAAGCAAATAGTAGGAGACACAAAAACAAATAAAAAAAATTTTGTTATGTATACAATTTGATTGACACTACATTTTTTCTCTGATCTAAATCAACTAATTTTTGATCTTGGACCTGATCACAACTTTAATTAATTGATGATTGAAAATATTTACTACCAAATCCATTTAAACATGATGAACATGAACTTAGTCTTACTTATATTCTTTCTTATTATTTTTTGTTTTAAATATTTTTCTTTCACTTTATTGAAATCTTTTATTTGCGCCTCATTGCATGCTTTCGATTTTTCTATGATTTTCTCTGTTAATTTGTTTCACACTTGACTTCATTCAGTTGAGTAAACTTAATTTTATTGCTTGCTTACATGATAATTTGACATGACTGCCTTATGTGGATGTCAGCAAGTCAATCTATTTGTCTTCTGTCAACCTAAGTTTGTTTTGACCTTTAATTTGTTGAAAATGATTTTTGCAGAAAAAAAAAAAAAAAAAAAAAAAACTAAAAAAAAATTACATTTTATTTAAGTTGATATCAAAAATATATTTTTACCAAACACTTTGACTGTTGACTGTTCGCTGTTGACTGAATGCGTGACGGACGTGTTGTGCGGTGACGTGGGATGACACTTGCAACAAATAACACACACTATTATGCACTATGGTATGGTTTTGTGCTACCAGCTACGAAGAACAACAAAAGAGTTCTATGACGATTTTTAGTTTGAACTGCACTGCAATTTTTCGACATTAACAATAACAAAAACACAACACGAATGATGACTTTGTTGTTCTGTACTATTCTGTTCTGTTCTGTCGTCTGGTGTTCGGTTCGGTTCTGTTCTGTCCAATGTTTTGTTGAGCTGCAGCAATGTCCTGATTGCTTGCCAATGTTGTTGCGTGATGCGTGCTTCTCGTGCTTTTCCCTTATAATGTTGTTGCTGTTGCTGTTGCTTTTTTAAATATTTTCTCGTGTGTTTTTGCGTGCGTGCATCCTTCTGTCGTGAGTGCTCGAGTTCGAGTGCCTTAGCTCAGCTCAGTTTGATTTGGTTAAACTGAACGTTGCATAGTCTCGATGTGAACTACGAAAAAGCTTTGGCATGCAATCAACAGTAGGTCGGTCGAACGCGCCTTGTAGGATTCTTCTTTATACATCTGTGTGTGTAAGTGTGTGAGTAGACAGAGAGATGCCAATAGCCGAACAACGATGAGACAACGAACTCAATCTAAACTAACTAACTCAATGTAAGTGAGCAGCAACATTTGAATGTTTCGGTCGGCATGAGTTTACTGCTGGTCGTCTGCTGTTGCTCCTAACAAACTCCGGTGAGTAGCAGTGCCACCAGCAATAGCAATAGCAACAGAAACACCAGCAACACTAGTAGCAACATCAGCAGCAGCGAAAGCAGCAAGTAAAAGAGCTACAGGCTGTCCATGGCATAGCCGAAGTTTCACACGAACCCGATTACGAACAAATAAATGAGAACAAAATGAGCGCACGGAAAACAAAAATAAGACTATCGAACATAGAGATGTTGAATTGAGTTGAATCCACTTCAGTTGAATTGAGTTGTTTTGTGTTGAGAAGAGCTGAGTTGCGTTGTGTTTTGTTCTGTTCTGTTCAGTTCAGTTTGCACCCACATGTTAATTTCTTTTATTCTGCTAGTACGAACGAAGTTAAAATATTATACAATAACGAAAAAAAAGACAAAAATTTATGCTTCGATATTACTACTACTTAGGCCCTCATAATGTGGACAAATGCACAGTGGCATGCAGCCAAATCAATTATAAATTAACATTTTTATAAAATTATTCCTGATTTTTAGATCAATATTAACTGCATAAGTATGTTAGCTAAAAGTACCGGTAGGCACTTATCTCAAGTACACAGCTGTAAGAAGTGCAGTCAGACTGCGGAAACTGCATCTTCTAAAAGCCTGTGCAGTGGGCCACAGCACTATTCTACAAGAAGTAGGGTTACAGGCTAATGGGGGAAATTGTGACTACTGTATATCGGATTTTAAATAGAATGACAACTTCAAAACTCGATTCCAGAACATAGAGGACTGCAAGCAGGGTAATGTCATCAGACAAGACGAGCTGTCAATCTATACAGATGGCTCCAAGACGGAGGAGGGTACGGGAGCGTTCCAAGCAAAGGAATACGCAGTGTGGCATGCAACAATGTTGATAAACACTATGGGGGATACCCCGGAAAGCATATCGATCCATGTTGATAGCCAGACTGCCATCAAAGCTCTTTCGGCTCATAGCACTAAGAGCAAAGCTATTCGTAGAATGGTGACAGCTCTTAACCAGTCTCGGCAGCACTTAATCTCGCTAATCTGGGTACCTGGTCATTCTGGTCTTACAGGTAACGAGATGGTGGATGAGTGTACCAGAAGGGGATCAGTAACGCCTAGCTCTTTGGCAGTTGCTGATATTCATAGACCGATTTATGATTTATTTTTAAGACTGGAAGCTAGCAGACTGCATGTGGGCTAATGAGCCTGGTTGTGCTGTTGCTAGGACACTGAGGCCTTGCTACCAACCAAAACGGACCTCCGAGCTCCTACAAATTCATAAGAAATTGATTTGGATGGTGACTGGAGTCTTAATAGGGCAGTGCGTAATTGCGTTGATGGCCCAAAGGATACGTGTTCTATATAAAGATTTCTGTCAAATCCGTGAAGAAGAAGAATCAGAGAATATTCAACATCTCCTCTGTGACTGCCCTGCTTTTCTTAGAAGACGCAAGGCTTCTGGGTGAACTCGAGTGTATTTGTATTATTATAGGAGTTTTTAAAACGCTCATATTGGTCAAATAATTCATAGCGATCATCATGTGCTGCCAAGGTTTCGCTCAAGTAGCAAGGTATCCCTGAAATGAGCAGCTGAGGGAAAAGATGCAAATGCGTGTGGATTGAAGAAAAAAATGGAGAAAGGAAATTGGCAGTTGATGAAATAAATATTCTCGCCGATAGATACAAAAAAAAAAAAAAATAGAATTATTGTAAATGTTCAGTTGGAGCGTTTAAGCATGGAAAAGAAAAAAGGATATGTGGAACAATGGAGGTTGGGGATCGTTTGGTATGTGTTAAGTAAATAAAATAAAATAAAATAAAATAAAATAAAATAAAATAAAATAAAATAAAATAAAATAAAATAAAATAAAATAAAAAATAAAATAAAATAAAATAAAATAAAATAAAATAAAATAAAATAAAATAATTTATAATTCGTCAGGAACGCATTAATTTGAAATAATATGATTGCAGTAAATTTATTAATTAATAATGTATTACTCGTATAAAACTAGCATACCCGACTCGGTTTCGTACGGGTTGCATTCAACCGATTTTTTTTTTTTTTTATAACTTTTTTATTTATGAGATTTTTACTGTACAATATTTTTTGTTTTTCCGTCTTTTGGAAAAACAAATAAATTTTTGGCTTGGCCTACTCTTGAATATGCAACATATAACTAATTGGCTGTATGAAAAACACAGGTTTTCAAGATTTCAGTTTGAGTATCAGCTTTGAGAACAGTTTGAGTGACATAATATAGTTTTTTTTTTTTCACATCTATCCCGGATCTTGGGAATGGCGACAAATATCAGATATATTTCACTATATTCTGTCTATTATAATATCAACAAAAAACACTGTTTGAATATCAGAAAAATATGCGGGCCAATGTAATACCTGATTGTGGAAAGGATAACGAATAAAAGGGTTGGTTGTGGAAGGTGAGAGGTGGGATTGGGGTAATCATATGGCAATTTCTAGTTGGTCCTAGAGGTCTTCCAGAACCTCTAAAACCAATCTGACAATTCCCCGAATAGAACCAGGTCATCTTTGTCAAACTGCAGAAATCATCAAAGATTGGTTTTCCGATAAGAGAGGTAAATCTTCCAAGCTTCGACAGAAATCTTGATGTGTAACATGCATCCTTTAAGCCATCAGGCCAATTGCGCATTAAAACTCTCGTCATTATCGGAATCCTTTCTTGAAAAGTGTAGGTTTTCGGAGATCCGTATCGATTGCTACCAAGGCCAGAGTGTCCTAGTGACAATACAGCTAGCCTCATTCGCCCGCAGAATGTCTGCTTAGTTCTTGGTTCTCGCTTCGAGTCCTGAATGGATGTCTTTTATGGATCTGTGAGTATCAGCAATTGCTAGAGGGCTATCTCCTCTTCTAGCACACTCACCCGCCATCTCGTTACATGTAAGACCAGAATGACCAGGCACTCAGATTAGCGTAGCTGATTACTGCCGAGCCTGGTGCTATGGAGAAATTTTGCTATGAACCGACAGATCATTGATGGCAGCCTGGCTATATGCTTCAGAAGTTATCTTTCATTCATACTGCTGAACATTTTGGACTTAAAAGTTCGCTGCTCTGCTCAGCTCTTCTCTCTTTTGGTTCTTATATCAGAACATTGCCCATCTGTGTCATTTAAAGAAACTTGCTAACTTGAGCAAATCTTTAGACATTTTATCAGCAGCTTCCATATAAACTTATCTTATCTAAATGTTAGGTTAGAAGCATCTTAAATAGTTTATTAATACGAGTATATAGAAGAATATTGAATTTTTCAAATACGTTTATATTTTTCTTACAAATTGATTATTTTTGATTCTTTTCAATTAAAACCAATTGCTGACATTTTCATAATAAAATTATAAATGCTCAGCTAGAATTCTTAAAATGCATCTTTCATATTTAAATAGATAACATAAATGATTAGATGATGATTATCTTGTTTTTCCAATTTTTGTTTCTTATATTGAACAATTACACAATTTGGATTAAAGTCATTTAAACAACCCCCTATACTTAATATAGGAAAGTGCAATCGATTAAACATACATACATATGTATATACATACATATATTTCCATTATATAGTAAATCATAGATCCTGTGAATAATTATTATTTAAATATTTTAATGAGAAAAATGTAATATTTTTTGGTTAAGAATTTTTATAATTTTTGAAATTAAATGAAATTTAATATAAGAAAGAAGACGAATCAGTTGTTTTCAAAGTTCTAACACCACATGATTATACAATATACATTTATTGGATATATAAACTAATGTTTGACTTAATTAATGTTGTTGTGCTAAAGCTTATGAGACTTGGAAAACCACAGAAAGGAGATTCTGACAAAGTGCAGGGAGTCAAAGCATAAAATGACAGCGACACAATTCAAGTATCCTCCAGCCAATACTAAAAAGAACATGGCGCACCTCACTTGTAATTAAAAATAATTGTTAAATAGAGTTAGGTGCGAAGAAAAACTAAATCATAAAGCTTTATATTCATGCTAAAGGTCACAAGAGGAAATGAGAATGAACTGGTTGTGTTTCTATAAAGAAGCAAAGAATTTGAAATGAAATTTAAAAGCAAAACGAAGTAAGACTCACATTTAATTCAAGCAATTCACAATCAAATTTTTTTGTTTTTCTTCTCAAAGTAAATATGTTATAGTGTATAGAGATTTGCTAGGGGTAACCCTGAATGGCGATGTTACAATAAAACAAAAAAGGAAAGTTAGCATAAAATAGAAAACAACATCTGACCTTGTTGATATTCAGTGAGAAAGTTAGGAAAAGTCAAAAAAGTAAGTCAGAAAAGCAAATCATATATATCTTTTCTAATATAAAAAAATTAGTGTTTTGTTTGTTCGTATGTTATGCGCTACCATATCGTTCATCCGATTGCATTGAAATTTTGTGAATGTGTATGGTTGTTTCTTGACTTGAATATAGAATAGAATTTTCTAATGCTCGAACTGTGTTCTTTGTTGATACCCAAACTGTAACAAAGAGAGTATACTCTGATGTTAAGAAAGGAAACTTATCGGTTAGATGAAACCCGAGCGATGCCGCTTTACTCAAGAAAAAATAAATATAATGAATAAGTAAGAAATAAAAGTGGATTTGCATCTGATCTAGTTGGGACTTCAAGTAACTTGTAATCAATGCTGTATATCTGATCACATGAGCATACATTTTGGAAGTAACATGATAAAGGGACTTCAACCCTTTTAGAAGTGGCTAACAAAACTTTATCAGAAAGGACAAGACATGTAACAGAATCTATAAACACAATAAGAAATAACAATAATAGAATGATAATCTAATTTTCTTTTTATCCTGTTGATGTTGTCAATTCATGCATTTAAAATATTAAAAACGAAAACAATATAAAAAAATCTTTACATAAATTAAGTAATCATATTAATTATTAATTAATGCATGAACAGGAAGAACAGATTACATTTATTAAGTAGTATGGCTTATTAATAAAATTTGATATGAGGTGTAGTATTCAAGCCCATTTACTTCCATTATTTTCTTCCATTGTCCAACTTTTTCACTATTACGAGGGAATTAGCAACAAATAGCTAATTTATTAGTAAGACTCATTTGTATTTACTTAGAAACCGTAAGCCCAAATGGCTATTTATACTCTGTAGATCTGTTCTTGTCATACATTTTTAAAACTCTACATGAATACACTGACAGGATACCTTAAATTGACTGGGAAAGATATTGGGAAACAGTTGAAAAGAGAGTGCATGAGCTTTGCATTAATCTAAATATTGGCATAGAAAGTGCTAGTTTAAATAGGAAAACATGGAGCAGTATTTGTGAGCTACTATTAGAAAATGAGAAAAGTTAAATAAAGATCTGGATCATTATAATGGGAGAAACTATTTAAATGATATGTACAAAATAGGTGACATAATGTGAATTTGTAAAGCTAGAAGCGATCTTATTTTCTTGAATGGGCACAGAAATTTGATTTGTACGCTTTTTAACCTTAATGAAAATGAGAGTATCATACATTTATTAGGTAAATGCCTCATATTAAAAATAGTTCGATATAGATATTTTTGTAAATATATTTAAAGTCAGGAAGAAATATTAGCCATATTAAATGGAAAAGGCATTGGTGGATAGACAAATTTAGTTATGTTTATAACAGGAGCTTTAAGTTATTCGAAATTAATTTTAAGTGAATTTTGTTAATTTATTATGGCCTTTTAATATGTAAACAAAATAGGTTAGGATTTTTAGTTATATATTAAGAGTCAAAGTCCAGTATTTTTTATTTGTTGAAATTATTTAGTATAATATTTTTTTTTTCTATTGTCTGTCGTCAAATCGGAATGGGATATCTAGTGGGTGCTACATTTTCAGGCATCGCGTTTGGCTGTTGTTGTCCAACAAGTTCATTGCCAGGTAATTGACATAATCCTCCAACCTAATGAAGTGTCTGTTGCTGAACTAGACGATTTCTTCTTTTATCGTTGGTCTCGGTGGATAACCGAGTTCCGGACAAACTACTGCGCACCTACAATCCTTACGCGGTAGCTTCGACTGACACCTCTATTTAGTATTATATGAAGTGTAATTGGTTGGAATCAGTAAATAATAATAATAATTATAAAGACTCAATGGTTTATTCCTAACAGAAAGTATGACAGGATCTTTATGTATTAAGTGGTTTGAGGGAGCATTGATAATATTTCTGGTGTATTTAATTTACTTGTGAGGCCCCCGAAACCCTTTTCAATATTACTTTGTAAAGTAGAATTTTATTTCCAAGTCTCAACTACATGTTTCAGCCAAGTATTTAATTCATTCTTTGGGGTTTGCTTCTTTTTGACTTTGATGGAAACTTTCCTAAGATATAGAAGATCTACTCTGTAATACTTAATAGATTTATTTTATGAAAATTCAATTCCAACTTTGTATTCTTAAGAAGAAAGTCCTTGTCCGATTGATTGTTTGATTGATTGTGGGCATTTTTCTGATTTTATTTTTATTTTCTATTTCAACAGAAATTATATCATCATTTTCAGCTAGCTAGTTAATGAATTTTTGCAGGAGTTGAGCTTGTTGCCAATATGTCACTATAGAACTTGAGTCACCATTTAATATAAGCAAAACTGTAGTACACTATACTCGTCGTAAATAAAGTGTTAAACACACTTAATAGAAGGACTACCTAATTGATGGAGAATTTACTTTGTTCCACCTAACATAAAACTTGATTACCCAATTAATTACATTTATTTTTTTTTTAATTTCATCTTATTTCTTTTGGTAACATTACACTGTGCAAAGTCTCTTAGCCTATTTTGCTTAGGCGAATGCATGTTGGCGTTTGATAAGTGATGGTGCTGCTAAAGTGGTGTGGAACATTCAAATAAATTGCGCTTTGCAATGTGCGGCGTTGCACTTGATTACGTTTTATGGCGTAACTTGCTGTCATACACAGATACCCACACACATACAGACATACATGGTTTCACAGACACTTTTACAAACGCAAGCATGTGAGACTTGAGGAACCTTTAACCGACAACCACCCACATGTATACTTTGCAATTTGGTTGCTTTGGTTATTCTACTTGGGAAATAATTTTACTTATACTTTTTTCTTCTTATTTTTTACTCAAGAAATCCGAGACATAACAACAAACGTGCAAACATGTAATTTTGCGCACTTCATAATGTTTTTCTTTTTATTTTCTTTTTATTTTTTTTGCTATTTTTTCTATTTTTGCTATTCCTTCTTCAATTGCCTAAGAATTTTTTTTAGTGACGTCAAAGCAAACACAAATTTCATTTTCAATTTCAAATTCCACAAAAAAAAAAGAAAATATGAAACAGAGGCAAAAAATTATTAGAAGAAAATCTTGTATTATATTTAACATGATTTTGAAGATTATTTGCTTAAGAAATATTTGTGATTTCAAAACAAGGAAAAAAAAGTAGGAAACAAATTAAAATTGTACGAAAAAAACAAAACTCTAACAAATAACATTTTGCACACGTTGCGTATGCGTAACATTATTTTTATATCCCCCTACACACACACACACACACACACACACACACACACACACACACACACACACACACACACACACACACACACACACACAGAATCTGAATGAATAAATGAATATGGGGTATTTATATTGCTATGATGTTTGTAACACATCAGTTCTATTGATTATAAATTGAAAAATAAAAAAAAAAGAAACACAATTCTAATGAGGCAATGTAAATACAATAATAAGGTTCACTATTGCATTTCAAATTTTACCACATTAAATAGTAGATCTAACTATATTTATCTAACTAATATATATAATAAATCTTTCTTCATTTTTTCTCTTCAATTAAAATGTTAATGTTAAATGAGTCTAATAACAAATTTTAATATATCACAATTCCGATTAATCGAACAAAAATATCTGCATCATTTGTAGCATCTATATAATTTTGAAAACATCAACCCACTAGGGGTTATTACATCACAAGAATTTCATGATTTTTACACACACACACACACACCCCCCCCCCCCTCTACACAGTCACAGATGGTCACATTTCTGAGAAACAACCCACCCACCTCCTGGTGTGACGTCACATTGGATTGGAAACCGATAATATAGTGTTACAATCATTTATCTTATCTTTAAATGTTTGTCTCTCTTAGAATTTATATTAGGCCTCTATATGCGTAGGTCACAAAGCCAATAATTTTTCGTTTAAAGATTTTTCATATTTTAGATTTGAACATGTGACATCACAAAGCTTATGAATCGTGTCACAGATGGCCACACTTTGTTGACCTCCTCCCCACCATAACGTGTGTCGTAATATGTGGATGGCTCTTTATGATGGATGGTCTAATATAAAACAGAATTCGTTATCGTTGCATAGACCAAACATTTTTAATACGAAAATCTTCGAATTCTTAATATCAGAAAATTTTTTGTTAATGAATATGATCTTCTTCTTCGAACCAACTATATAAATCTTAGTCTGAAATTCTTGGTTTTTGTTTGTAGTCATGTTATTAGTTGAAATCAATAGATTATTAAAAATGCCCCAGAAACTTTTGATTATTTTGGAAATGGAAACAAAGTTTTTCAATAAAATAAATCTTAAATTAAACATTAATATGATTCCAAAGCATTTTACTAAATTTTATAAATAAATATAAGTGTTTTATATTGTTCCCATGTTACGTGCTGCCGTTCGTTCATCTATTTGCATTGAAATATTGTGTGTGTATGATAGGTTCCCGGCTTGAGCATAGGTTAATTTTGGTCATGATATGCGATGATCCTGAGATCTGGGATATTCAAACAACCCAAATCCCTAAAAGTATTCTACAAATACTTTCATTTTCTGATACTCAAAGTGCGTTCCTTGTCGATAATCAAAGCGTAATAGAGACATGCTACATAGTTGATAATTTTTTGTCTTTAATAAAAAATTTCCAAAAAATTATATTCATAAATTTAGAATGATCAAATCAATTAACGGATTTATCATAAAAATGCAAACGATCTTTTGAATTGTATGAAGAGTATTCAATGTGCGGTATGAATCGAAAATAACACAAATTTTTCCTTGTTTGCGTTTTTTTTTTAATATTTTATATTATTTTTGGTTTATCCATTGCCTTTGCCGGTAACACCATTACTCATACGCACCGTTGGCTCATAGCATTCATAATATTGTATGTAGTAGGATGCGTAATGGTTATGGCCATGTTGGCGTTACTGGCGTTCCTCCCGTTGTATTTTTGGTTTTGTTATTCTTAACACCAAGTTAAAGTTGGCTAAGAGCTTCTCTTTTATGCTCCACTCCAATCTACTCCACTCTTATGTTTCTTGAGATTTTTTGTAATTTTTTTGAATGGAGCTCTCCATGTGCCTGAGGCACCAGAAAAACACCGACGCCAACACCAACACCGACACCGACACCGAACGCGAAGTGTCATGATATTATTATGCGCCATTTTTTTGGGCACAGTGTGCGTGTTTTTTTTTATCTCTGTGTGTGTGTATGTATATATGTGTGTGTGTGTGTGTGTGTGTGTGTGTGTGTGTGTGTGTGTGTGTGTGTGTGTGTGTGTGCGTGAGTAACATGTCCTTTTTACAGTTGATGCTGTCAACGTGCCATTTTTCACCACGCTGAGCTTGAGGTTAAAACAAAAATACCAAGAAAATGAAATTCAACACGATGCAAACAAGCAAACCAAATAAATGAGTGAACCAACAAACTTACGAACACACGAACGAAAGGACGAATGACGAGATTAACGAATGAAGTAAAACGAAGTTATGATAATGAATGTGAATGAGTCAAAGCTTTTGAAAAGTGTTTAGCTTTTAGCTGTTATGATGAAACAAGAAAAGCTCACTTTCGACTATAAACATAATTTGGCGCGAATTTTAGCCAATGTAAGGATAAAGAGACTGAGAGAAAAGAAGATAAATTTGATTGAAGTGGGAAAGGAAGTATAACAACACCAGAAGCAGCAGCAGCAGCTAAGACCAGTATAATCTGCTTAAATATGCTGAAGATAGCCACAGGCACCCTAAATGCCGCATTCTGTGTCTTTGACAGCCAACACTAAACTGAATCGAACAAAACAAAACCAGAACGAACTAAACTGAATTGAACTAAAGCTAATCTTATCTAATCGAATCAATTCGAATCAAAATGCACAAACTGAAGTAATGTTGAATGAAATCAGAAAACAAAAAAAAAAAACAACCAGAAATCGCCGCCGGCTATAAATGTGAAAAGAAGATGACTAAAGCCAATATTGGCTTCATAACTATGAAAACAATGTCGATGTTGATTTCGATGTTGATGTTGATGTTGATGTTGATATTGATATCGATGTCAAGACAATGACGACGTCTGCATGATGGTCGGGTATTTTTCTATTGTTGTTGGATGACATACAAACACACACACACACACACACTCACACACAATATAAATATTGTCGAAAAGATTCATTCATATACTGAATAAAGATGATACAAATATATACCATAGATACAAGCATAGATACTTCTATGTAGTAGATACATATGTATGGAATATTTGTATAAATATTGAGGGCAAATGCTTGAGGCAAAGAGTTTCATTCATTCGCTAACCGCTATTGGCAAAAGGTTATCTTCAAAATTGAACTGTCTATACCCCAACTCTTATAGTCTGTGTCGGTGTCGCCACATATCTTTGTATCTTTGTATCTATCGTTTTATACAATACAATTCTTTGCACAAATGTAAGTGTGTTTGTCTATTATATCTATGTCTAACTGTCTGTCTGTTTGGCTGTCTATCTGTTTATCTGTCTGCATGTATGTATTTATTTTATGGTTGAAATTTGTCTGTGACTGGTACCCAATTGTATTTAATTTGAAGTTAAAGTTCCAGAGGTTGCTACCAGTATTAAGGGTTGACATGATAATGGATATGGTAAAACCCATTCTCATTTCTTTATGCTTTTCAAAATCCCTTTGTTTTGCTGTAGCTTTGATTCCTTCTTATTCATTTGTAAGCCAATTTGTCCTGTTTTCCTTTAAGCCATGTTCCTTTTTTGATTTTTTGTTGTTTTTGTTTTAAAGTATTTCAACATATGCAAAATGTTAAGTAGCAAATCAAACAAATCAAAGTCACAATTTAACTTATAAATAGATAAATTTATACAAATACTACGAAAAAATACATACACATATGTATGTACTTATGTATATTTGTATATATGGATGTACATGAATGTAATGAATTTATATCGAAACAGTAAATTCTGCCTGAATAAATATACTAAATATGGATATTTGTACATTTACTCAATTGTCACAACATGAATTTGCTTTTATACACACAAAAGATGCAAAGATATACAAAGAGATACAAATAAATATATAAATAAACCTTCATACAACAGAATGACAGTTTGTCAGACAAACACAAAAACAAATAAAAGAGACTAACAAAGAAAGAAATACTTAGGCGCCTTGCAGTATTGAAATCTGTGGTTGATAACTTTATACTATTATTTACTAAGTATATTTGAGGCAGGTAATCATTATCATCATCATTGAAAATGTGATGACAACCAAACCCCCACCGCAACCAATTTACTTAGCTTTATTTTGAGGTATTTCATCATGATACCTTTGTCTTTTATCCTTTGTCCTTGCATTAAGCTCATTGAAATGATGTTGCTTTATATTACAAAACAAATTGAATTCAAGAAATCGAACAAAAGTCAAATGAAAGAGGTTTTTTGTTTTAAATCCTTCACTCATCCATCATCTCTTATAATTTTTGGTCAAAGGATTTTGTGTAACTTAATGCATAAATATCTCGATAATATAGTTTACAAAAGGATCATAATCATAAGTACAACATAAGTAAAAGAAACTTTTAAAATTCACAAAAACATAATTAATAATTTCAATGAGTTTGTTAACATTGAAGATAAGTACTTAATGGTGAAATACGATATATTTTTGTGGTGGTAAAGATATCTCTGTATGTAAATGAAACTCGATACTTGTAATGATTGTTAAGTTATTTTTTTTATTAAGATCTGAATAAGGAAAATAATTAAGTGAATTTAATAATTTTTTTTTTTATTAATAACTATTATGTCTATTCCTTTGAAACTACTGTTTTTTCGCCAAATTCAGTTATTTATTTTGTAATCAATACATCAATCAAAATAATTGTCATCGTTGATTGTGACTTTCAACCATCTGTCAGGCAAAGCATGGATTCCGCGCTCGAAGAAAAAGTGGTCCTTTGAGGCAATCCATTGGACAAACCAATTTTCGACTTCTTCGTAAGAAATGAGTTGTTGTTCCGACAGTCCGTGCTGCATCGAATGAAACAAATGGTAGTCTGAAGAGGCTATGTCTGGTAAATACGTGGGGTGGGGTAACGTTTCCTGGACTGGTTTAGCAACATATGACCGAGCATTGTCATAAAACAAAATCACTTTCTCAGTCTGCTCCTAGATTCTTCGCGTTTTTCTTTCAGTGTTTGGTTCAAATCAATGAGTTGTTGTTGTCGACAGAGATCAGAAGTAACCATTTGAGCAGATATAAGAAGCTTAAAATAGACGTCACCCTTCTGATCCCTCCAGATGCAGAGCAAACCCTTCTTTCCATGAATATACCGATTTCCCTGCGATGTTGATAGTTGGTCTGAATCAACCCAAGATTTTTTGCACTTATGATTACTGAAATAAATAAATTTTTCATCGCCACTGACGATTCGATACAAACATCTTTTTCTTTTTTTGTCTGGCAAGCAAAACCTCACAAATGGTTTTTCTTCTTTCTATGTTTTTTTTCCCTTCAATTCGTATGACACCCATTTTCCTTCCGTTTGAATATATTCATGTTTCATGTTTCACAAATAGAAAGGGTGAATGCCTAACACTTACACTCTATCAATGCAACAACTCAAAAAGTAGCACCATTAAATGCTTAAATTTATAAAGCATCTGAAAGAAGTTTGATTTTATTTAATAAACAATGGTACCCATACATTGCGACTGACAAAAGGTTACTTGGGAAACAATCTCAACTACAAATAAGTTGGCAAAATAAGGTTCTTTTATATAAGACTATACTAAAACTGGTCTGGACATATGGAATAGAGCTGAGGGTCACTTCCAGCCAACTCAAACATATGTCACGTGATGATTAAGACGAGGGCAAGAGAGAACCGATGAAACACAAGATGACAAGACATGACAGAGGATATGCACAAAGCGGACAAGCTTATAAACAGGCAGTCTGCTGTGACATCTACTAATGAACGGAAGGAACGGAGTGTGTGAATGATCATAATAATAAAGATGTTTATGCCTTTGACACATAGAAATACTGGACCCATATCAATCGAAAATTTTAGGACAAATTGTTGATGCCTCGAACATAAAGATTTCGGCTAAGTACACACAAAGACTTAGTGATCATGATCTCATTAGCAATAACTCTTTTTAATGAATTTTATGATACCAGAATTTTAACAAAATTCTTATTCTAGACTAACCAGATGGTTTGTATAAACTATTTGTACCATCATCGGGATATTTATATATATAATAATGAAGTCTAATTAATATTAAGATATTATATTAAGGAGATTATTTCGTTGTAGTCTTTTCAACCGACGGCGGGTTGTGTTGTGAGAAATCAGTACATTGTATCTGCTAATGAAGAAATTAATTTCCTCGATCACCGTTGATATTATCGTATGAGGTCACGATATAATATGGTGCTCCTAACAAGCCATGGTAGAACAGTCATATGTCGTAAGACCTTATTTTCTGTTGCTTGCAATCTTGTGATGTTATAAGGAGCTGTGGTTCCTCATATTTGAATGCCATATCGTCAAATTGGGGCCACTACTTGTTTGTAAATCAACAATTTGTGGTTGAGTAGTAGCCAGTCCAATTTTCTTATGTTTTGCTTGCAGCACGCTGTGACTCTCTTCACATGGGCGTGCCAAGTAAGGCGCTTATACAGGATCAGACCTAGGTATCGAATATAATTCACCTGAGGAATGATTCTAGAGTCATACGATATATCTGGGATTTGAAAAGATTTATGCCATTGTTCCATCATTTGGACTATGTTTGAATTGCTTTAAATAACTTTGGGTCATTTTCGCTGATTCAATGGGAGAAGTTGAGTTCGCGAGTATGGCAGTGCCATCTACATAAGTTGCTATCAATGTATTATCGTCTGGCACAAGGACACCGCACTGAAATACACCAGCTCTGATGCATTTTATGACAAAGTTGGCATCACGAACTCTTAAGAAGAATGGTCTACGCGTCAAGTAGCTCTTGAAGAGGGATATTGTTTACCTGGAGAAATCCTGATAAGTTTTTGGAGTAATCCATATACCCATATACGAGTATACAAAAGCTAATATAAGCTCTCTTTGTATACAAGAAAATATCTGTTATTAACTGTTTTTTTTTTTTGTTTTTTTTGTGTCCTGGAGGAATAAATAAATATAAATATATGATTAGCCACAATATTAACCTTCATGTGGCCGCTACTGTAAATTTACATACCTAGTCGTATGACTCCATTAATAGTAAGCATGTATGTATAGTATATGTGAAAACTAAAACATTTCAAACTAATAGGTTTTTCACACCGAACGTGAATCGATTCTCTGTGGAATCAACCAATGAATCAGACAACAACCACAAGGAAAAATAACAGTTGTTGTAGAATGTGAATCGATTCAGGTAGATTCAACAATTAAATTGGCTATGAATCAAAACAGGGCACATTGAATCAGTTCGGTTTATATTCAAATTTAGAGAACATTATTGTTTTTTTAAATTTTTACAAATATTTTTAAAAATGAAATATGGTTTGCAAAACTTATATTTCATTCTTGGAACAACATTTGCCCAAAATGTGATCAAATCTGCGTCACAAACTGTTTTATTACACCAGCTGCAAAACTTGCGAGTATTCTTTGGTTTTGTTATCATTAGAAATATCCGGAAAATGATACTAGGTTGTTTTAGGAGCAGAACTATGACCAATGTCAGACACACATTCCAAATATTTTGGAATTTTACAGCGCTGTTCGATTACTGGTATAAAAAGCTGTTTTGCCAAACTTCTTTGAAACATTCATCTTTTGTCTGTTTTCTAAATTTGCGGATTATGTTCTGAATATATGATAAAAACTGCAAGAGCGCATCTACTATGTTAAAATACAAAATTAAAAGGCAGCGTAATGTTTTGTGTTTGGTTGAATGCGTGGAGAGTATTTTATTCATGGCATCGACGTCTTCTTTACTTGCATTGTATTCAAGGATATATTGGGGTTTGTTTTTTTTTTCTCAGATACAACAACATTCATCAAAGGCAATCTGGAAAAAATGTATAACTGCTTTTCCCTTTTTTGACACGTAGGAGGACACTAACACAATCTTTGATTCGCAAAATCCAAAGACTGATGACTCTTCTGCTCGTATACAATCTGCTTTCATTTCTATTCATTTTTCCTTAAGGTTGATAATACTTGAATTAATTGTTGTTTATTTGGAACCAAAATACAGAAATTGGAGCAACTTTATCGATCGTCAACCGAGAGGCTCTAGTGCGGAGAGCATCAAATCTAATAAATTTTAATGTTTTTTGAAAACGATTTTTGCCAATTCAGCAAGGTAAAATCACAATGCTTCTGAACTTCTCAGGACATCTACATCCTCATGATTGGATTTATTTACATCTGCCAAAATTTATAACGTAATAAATGTTCTTAATTCAATAGTTTGAACTAACTGTAATCAATATAATTTCATTTGAGTAAAGAAGTTTTGTGACTTTCAATACATTTTGTAAGGTGACTACATTTGTAGTCATCCGGCCGAGGGATAATTATGTGAGAATCTATACATTTTTCTTTTTATGTCAATAATGGATAAAACTGTTAAGAAATGATTTTTAAGGTACCTGTACACTGTAGACTTTTTTCGTAGAGAAACTCTAGTTAGAGCTCTCTACGTTTAATCCACTCTAAACTTTAGTTAGACCGACTAACAAACTCTAAATAGAGTAAACAACAATCGATAGTGTACATGGAGATAAGTCGCTCTACCTAGAGTAGTCTAGCTCTATTCAACATGTTAAATATAGTAAATAGAGCGCAGGCAAATATTAACAATTAACAGTACAGTGATATTTAGTATAATTTTTATTATACTAATTGTTTCAAATTATGATATATTGTTTAATATTTTCTATTGAATGATCGATTAGTGATATTGTGTGCGACAAACAAACAAAATATCGATTAATAGAACTCATTGAATCATTTCCTGGACTTTGGAATTGTTTCATTAAAAGGTCTTCTTCCAAAAGATTATCGTAAACAGTTTTGGACATTCGTATGAAATTTTCAAATGAAATGTTATTTTCAACACTAATTCCTTTCAGCAACTTTGCGTGCACTATTTCTTCATCTCTTTTTCAAATCCAATTTCTTACCCACAACCTCTTCGTTCTTTTCTTTTTTAAAATTAAGCAATACACTTCAATTGAAGCTGCAAAACGTTTTGGTCCGAAATATTTCGTACGAAGTATTGATGCTCTAAATCTCTCGAGAGAAATATCATGTACTCGTACACAAGTCATAGATTAATCTAGGTAGATCTCTCAGAGACTCTACAACGTATAAGAAAATACTGGAAGCCAGGGACCCAGTTGTTGTGAAGGCATATATTTTATTCAATTTTTTTTTTTGCAAAATTACTACAAATGTAATAATTCATGAACAAGAAATTTATAAAAAGAAAAAGGAAATATGCAAATGTTTTACAATTGTATTATTTTTAATAAGGTGGAAATCCTGTTAACACTCTAAAAATTATACTCTTAAAACTGCAATAATTTGCTTGCATCCTGAAGTTGTAAAAGTTTTATGAGCTTTAAATAGAACTACAGTTAATGATGTCATCTTAATATATTTTTATATAGACTCGTACATCTTTTTATGATGAATTACGATTAAAATGCATAAGGTTTACTACTTATATAGTGTGATGCATTTACTTACTTAAATTAAAAATCTGGAAAATTCTAAAAGTATTTCCACATAAATGTGGCAAAAACAAAATATTATCTCTATGATGATGATGTTGTTGATGATGTTGATAAGCCGTCAAACAGCGGCAGCAACAACAACAAAAACAACAAGTAGTATAACGAATATGTAAAATGTTAATATTCATCATACGCCATGTTGCATGATGACGTTAAAAATGAAATGCAATAACAAAACGCAAAAGCATGGCACACGGTTTTTGATGAGAAAATAAAGAATAACAAAATGTAGAATGAGGATTGGTGGTGGTTGAGTGGGGAATTGAATTAAGGTAAAAAAGCAACGAACCACAAAAGCCGCAAGCAAAACGCAACTGAAAACTATTTAATATGCATAATTCTTGAATTATGCTTTTACTTGACTGGCAGTCAGACAGACAGACAGACAGATAGACAGACAGATAGACGGGCACTCAGATATTCAGATAGAGTGGTGTTTTTTTTAGTAACAACGTCATCTTCTCAACACTAATGCGCTGCATACAACTAGTCAACACTTCTGCACCTAAAACTTAACTTCTCAGCTTCATGCCAATTATGGAGGAGAAATGTGTTGTTTGCTTTATGCAAAATTGTTACAACTGTTCATAAGCGTACTAAAGGAGGCAATAGGGAAAGTAAACTGTACAATGCAGTCCAATGCCAACAGTCTAAAGAACTAAGTACTAAATGTTTAATTCTGAAATATGTCCTGATTTATCTCGCCCCATAATATACAAAATTTTAGTACGCTTCTGTTGATGTTGATGTTGATAATGATGATGACGTTAGTAACTGCCACCTTGTTTCCTGTTTTCTCATTTTTTTGTTGAATCCATTTTGTTACACCATTTTGTGTGTCTCATCATATTTCGGTCTAGAAATGTGTTTTCTCTTTAATTACACATTGAAAGTGTGCGGGCAGGCATCTCTGCATAAAGTACAACAACACGTTGCCACTATTCCCACTGCGGTATGAACTTTTGTGAGTTTTTCGTCAAATTTTTTCTCACGTAATTGGGTTGGGTTGGGCTGGTTTCGTTTCGCCTGAGTTTACCTTAAAGATATTATTAATTAGTCCAAAGACCTTGTTGCAATTATTGTATTTTGTTGGACAATAAGTTCCAAAAATGCATTGATGTCATAATGAAATTTTCACTGGTCTCTATACACGGCATCTGCATTTTCATTGTGCATACATAAGCCCACAAAGAGACTAAGAAATGTAGGCTTCATATAACTTTTACTTGTTTTACTGATTCAATTTGCCTTTATATACTGTTATATGTGTATATGGTTCTACTAGTATATGTATTGTAAATGCATTAAAGACTTAGTAATTTTATGTCATAAAAGTATTAAATATTGAACGACGCGGGTTATAATAGAAATGAAAGTAAAATTATCAACTATAAAATATGACTAGGAAACACAAATAGTATCCGTGGAGTATTACAAGTAAAGTTGGTAAGAAGCCATTAAAAGTGATTCAAGATATTTCAGTAGAGTCGAGAAGAAGTCGAAAACCAGCAAAGCACTGAATGCCAGTCGCTGTCACGAACATATGATGCCAATGAAAGCAAAAGTGGAAAAGTGATTGACAGTAGCAAAATATAGCAATGTATCTCTAGCGGATATAACTTGTCGGAAAAATTATTGCAAACACCTGGATGCTGCATCACAACACAGTACACCTTGCTTCATTTCCGATAGTTCCTGGCCAATGACACTGTGGCTATGGTGCAGTGGCAACCGTCAGTAAGCTTCGACTTGATACTTGATTGGATTTCCTAGATTTATATTTCCTTCTCCAATTTAGAAACAGTTGGATATTAAAAAAATTTCTCCCATGTACTCGTATTTTAAACTAAAAACCTTTACTTCTATAAGGACTGTATGGGGATCATAATTTCTTCAGGCAGAGGATGAAACAACTTAGAAATCTTTAGTGAAGTCGAATTGAATAGGAATTTAAAATTACATATTATAAAACAAATTCTATTTGACGTGTTTGTATGTCTGAACGCGATAAACTAAAAAAACACCAAAACAATTTTCATACGGTTTTCTCCAATGGATAGAGTGATTTATCAGGAAGGTTATAGGTGTATAATTTATTAAGGTTTAGTGGATATTGGCTAAAAAATATGACGATTATTTCCTTCACTTTCCAAAATTGTTAGATTTGTCGGAATCTACCGAATTGGACCACTAGGGGGGTACCCCCTATACAAACAAGTATCCAAATAAAAGTTCTTATTAGAAAAACTCTATAAGTATCTGACCCGTATCCACCAACCTTCTAAATTTCAAGACCCTCGGACCAATAGCGGGTACCCCCATACAAACCGGGATCCAATTGACAGTTCTTAATAGAAAAACTTTTTTTGTTTTTTATACTATGGAATTAAAATTGGTGTCTGACCCTTACCCACCAACCAAGGCCCTCGGACTACTAAAAGGGGCGTGAAGAGAATTACAACTTCGGCATAGCCAAAGTTAGTCTTTTTTTATATTTTTAATTTATAATTTCATTTACATAATAATTTTTTTTTTTTTTTAATGGAATTAAATTTTATTTCATATTATTATTATTATTCCGCTTGCTGAATTATATTGATTTAATTCATAATTTATCTTCTCTTCCCAATGAATATTTTTTTATTTACAATATCATTGGTCTGAGAGTCTTCTTGTAAAAATGTGAAAAAAATCTACCATGACTCAGATTGAAATAGAAAAATGTAATCACAACAATAATCATTTATTGGAAAATGAGGAAAACGCATGAAAAAGCAAATTCGCATTAAAACTGTTGCCAATATATCCCTGAGATACTTAATGCCCATTGCTTTCACAACTACTAGCACAATATTTGCTCCATGCCACCCCAAACCTTTTGAATAAAAACACTGATTTCAATATTCTATTGTCGAGTAATCAATGGCATTGAGCTGCATTTAAATTTAAACTTAAAAACATATCTTCTGTCCTTCATGATTCTATGATTCTGAAAATCAACAAATCAAAAACTTACTCACTTATTTCATAGCCTTTATACACGGCAGTTCAACAGAAGAATATAACTTTGCAAGTTTTAATAATCCACTTGAAACGCAATTTTCTAGCTATGTATGTACTTATAATATGTTGACACAACAATGTATTCAATATAATTACAATACATATTTAGTTAATCATATTCCAATTATTTAATACTAAATTATCTTTCAATGATATAACACGTTGTCATATATTTCTTGGTCATACATTCCTTGAATATTATGTAACACTTAAGTTGTAACCCATCACCAGTAATATGACCAGGGGAGGGGAGGGTGTTGTGGTCAGTCATACATTGAATGTTCATTAAGTGTTTTAATACCCATCCACCTCATCATAGTCATCAACAAAGTGTCATCTTATTAGGTAGGTAGACCGAACTATGTCCACAATTTAATTAGCTACTTAAGCATACAAAATTCAATCTATGACAAACATAGTGTTACTATGGAGTGGAATTCTTACAATAGTGAAGCTACACTAGCGGCTAAAAAAAAGTTAATATTAAAACATAACATAGTTGACATTCGCCAACGTACAAAACCATAAGACTCGCATTGATTTTGGAATATATCAACAAGCTTGCAAAATTGTATGCACAATTTTTAATAACAGAATAATCATCATTTCAAAGTAATATAGAAGTGAAAAGATTGTTCCAAAACTATTGATAAATACTGAAAACACAATGAAATAATTGATAAAATAAAACAAAAAATTTATGAAAATTAAATTGACCCATTAATTGATGGAATCAATTCCAATCAAAGACTGCAGGCAGTGATTGATAACAAGGGTGATTTTATTCGTTATTAATTACAAAGGGGTACAAAAATATATATATTTTTTTTTTTTTAATTTATTTAAAAAAACTAAGTTAATAATTTAAAATTATAATTTAGTTATTTTATGAGCAAGAGCGATGAAAGCTATTTATACAAAAATATTAATAATAAAAAAAAAATTACGATAAAATATCAAATAAAAAAATTAATACAACAAAACTATTTATACTTATAATTAGGATATTAAATTAATATTTGGTACATAAAGATATTTTGGTTGACTTACATAAGATTGTAAAGATTAGATTTTTTAAGGAATTGCAAAAAGGCGTTAATACTATGTGTCGTAGGATTGGAAAAAATGGAGAAGGGGATTTGTATTAGAAAAGCATGAACTACATATTGGTTGGGTTTTTGGGCATTCAAAAAGATAATGATTTAGTCTTGAGCTATCAGAGCAAGAACGAAAAGCGTTAAGAGGTGATGCGAAGCACAAGTGCCCATGAGATAGTCTGGCATTACCTAGGCGAAGCCATATAGATTTTATGATATCCAGTCTTCTGAAATTATCAGGTAAGACTGAGAGGAAAGATTTTGCTGAAAGTTTTTTATGGTTAACAAACTTGTATCAACCTGATGTTTCTTGGTATACGATACACCTATGTGTTGTAATCTAAAGTGAGACTTTATGTATTTGACAGTATTTTGTGAGGAATAATTTGGGATTGTTCAGAGTGGAGAGATAGCAGCTTCTTTGGATACTTTATCAACCATTGCATTGCCAACAATGAGGCAATGTCTTGGGATCCAAACTAAAATAACTTTTGAAGGATTGCGGATAAGAATATTTCTGATTTTGTTTGCTTAAAAATTATTTGATGTGATATTAGAATTTACCTCTATTTTTTAGTTTTTTTGCAAAGGATGCAGCTCCCAGTATATCAACTATTTATGCTGTAAAGATGAAGCTATGGTTGGATAAGATAGCGGTTTTGATAATTGAGTTTTCATAAGTAACGCTATAACTCACATTTCTATCTGATTTAGAAACGTCTGTGTAAATGCAAGTGTAATTGCTAAGTTCATCTTTTAAATTATAGAATAGAGCTTGAAATTGACTGGAGTTCGTATCAGGTTTAAGAAACATATGAAGAGGACAGTTAATAGATGAAGGCCTAAGGTTCCATGGATGTGGAGGTATATTTTGAGATAACGGGGGGAGAAATTGTACGGGATCTTTGGGTGTTTTTTAGATCTAGCTACTTTCGGGACTATAAAAATTAAAGGGGTGTCCTTGCTTTGGAATAGTATTTTGCACAATTTGGAGCATTTTAAGTATCTTTCAAATTCGAGTGGAAGAAAATCTGTTTCAAAATAAAGAATCTTAATTGGAGTTGTGCGAAAAGCTCCAAATGCAAATCGCAAAGCATTAAGTTGAGGATGGTTTTAATTTTGTTAAAAAGAGTTTTGGATGCAAATCCAAAAATCAGCAAGGCGTAATTAAGTTTGCTTAATAGAAATATTACGAGTGAAAGTAAGGTTGAAGTATTGCAGTTTAGTTTAGGATTAGATAAGCTCTTAATCACATTTTTTTTTTTTTACTGCATAAGTTTATGGAGTCAATTATGATATTCTCAGACTATTAATTTGTCTGAATTGACTTTATGTCAGAAGTATCAATAACATCTTATCCAAATAGAGAGCGTGACATTCTTCAAACTTCAACGTGACGAGGAGATAATATGAGTATTAAATTGCATTTGATAAAATTCCTGACAACATGGGTGATTATATTGAAGAATGAGATGAACGGTTCAAGATTATGGAGGAAATATGTAAAGGCTGTTTGGATCACAGTCTACTGCTGGACCAAACAAATTAATGAAAATCCGAAACAAATCGTTTCTCTTTTAACTCTTATTAATCCTGTGTATGCTGGAAAATTATTTCACCTCAGTTCCAATCCAATTTTATTTCTTGGTGTGCTAGAAACATCTTTTGACGATTTTGAATTAAATATTTTAGTTATTTTTAAACATAAATTTGTATTTTACTCAAATCTCTTTTCCATTAAAGAAAAATAAACGAAATAAGCAAAACCAAGCAATTCTGAATACGCCAACATGCTCGCATATAAATTTTAACCATTTCCAGGGCTTAAATTTACCTTTAATTCAATTAATTTATATGTTAAAATAAACTGTTATTATCAATAATAAAGCTGTGGTGTTTTAAATTTGTTTTCGAAAAGCGTAGAAAGTGATAAGTTCAATAAAAAATTTTAATAATCTCTCATTGGTTGGAAGGTTGGTATGTCTGCAATGTATTAAAGAGGGTGTTTTACACGATTTTTCTTTCTTGAGAAGAGAAGTTTTTCATTTTCTTTTGGTTTTTCTAGACTGAGGGTTGTGAAAGAGAGTGAGAAGTGTGAAAATATTTGCTTGGCATCTATCGCTGAGTGTAAATACTAGCAAGAAATACCAAAGAAGGATCCACGATAAGTATCGCAACAGAATCGATACGTATAAGACGGTCCTAAAACAAACACTGTTCAATCAGTTGTTCATTCAACCATCAATGTTTGAAAAATGAAATTTCCGAGTTTTATAATACCGACGGTTTTTTTTAGGTGAAATTGAAAACAACCGATATAAAAACCGTCGGAGTTTTTAAGCGCATACCCGAATATGAATTTGTTTTACGTATATTCTCTGTTGTACAGTTTGATTATCAACAAACAACACAGTTCGAGGATCAGAAAATTAAATTGATATTTTAGATAATTTTTTTATGGTATACATTTATAAGTTGATTGAATATCACGAATTTCGGGAACGAGGACAAATATCGGGACCAAAACTATGTTCAAGGCGGGAATGAACCATACACATTCACAAAATTTCAATTCAATTGGAGGAACGGTTTAGCAGCACATAACATACGAACAAACAAAACATTAACTTTTATATACATATTTATCTCAAAAAGTTGGGACAATTCAACAAAAATATTATTATTTTCATATTCCGCAAAACAAAATTACCGACAATTGACGAATAAGTCCCATGCCGTGTAATCTGTGCACCCCTGTGTTTATACTCTTCGCGGGAGTGAATAGTGTTATAAGTTTGTCATGAAGTTTGTAACACACAGAAGGAGACATCGCAGACAACATAAAGTATATATATTTGTGATCAGCTCGATGAGACGAGTTGATTCAGCCATGTTCGTCAGTCCGTCAGTCCCATCTGTTCGCAAAACTAGTTCCTCAGTTTTTGAGCTAGATAGCTGAAATTTTGTAGATAGGTTTCTTTTTACCAAACGCTGCTCATTTGTTGGAATCGGACCACTAGGGAGGGTACCTCTCATAATAACCACCTTTTTTAAATTAAATTTCTTATTAGAAAAAGATTTTTGACGTATCGAAATGAAATTTGGCCACTATAAGTTTCTGCTTC
This sequence comes from Amiota mariae, assembly GCA_035041805.1. Lineage (NCBI taxonomy): Eukaryota > Metazoa > Arthropoda > Insecta > Diptera > Drosophilidae > Amiota > Amiota mariae. The sequence continues at coordinate 903,816 of JAWNKV010000927.1, read as the reverse complement.
ATATCCAGCAACCATATAAATTTCATGATCCTAGGGTTACCAGGAGGGGTACCTCCCATACAAACCCCCTTATAAATTGATGTTCTTATTAGAATTTTTGGACACTATAAGTTTCTGACCGATATCCACCAACCATATAAATTTCAAGACCCTCGAACCACTTGTGTTATTTGACCGCTATCCTCGCCTCGTTCGCCTAGTAGACAATGTAACAACAACAACGTTTTTACTAATTGTGCATGTAGTCTGCACTCAATACTTTTGACAATCATAACTCAAACTTATCAATATTCATTTTTATCCATAATACTTCTGCATAGAATCTATGGATAGATATACAACTCATTCTACAGAAGCAAAATACTATATATTGTATAATCATAGAAAAAATATGAATAAAACTAGTAATCATTTAAAATTGATACATAAAAAAGTTGTTCTGTTATTCTCCCATATGCTTTGTATTAGCACAAATGATTAATGATTTCGTTAAGTATTACTACATATTCATGGTACAAACTGAAGTGCGAAAAGTGATTGCAATCATTCACATGTCTACTACATACCATACACTTTTATATGTGTGCGTTAAAGTTTTTCACCCAAAGATACTAGGTGTCTCTTAAAGCGATGCAGAATGGGAGGAGTCAGAGTGGCGAGACGGTTGAGAAGAATTCATCCTGTCGACATTTCTACTAAATCCTATTAATTTAATTGTTCCATCCCACTTACTATTGTGTCTTGTAAATGTTATAAGTTTAATTTAAGTTGTTTTATAGAATAACGGAAAAACTGAAATATTTATTGATATAAAAAAAAAAAAATACCACTCATGAATTTTTACTACAATTGGAATAAACTGATGCAATAAAGATTTTTACAATTTAAACTTAATTCCATGTAAATTCCCCATGAGTTGTCCTTTTGCATGATATGCTCATATTTGTTCTTTGCATAAATTTTAATTTGTTTCTATGAAATTATTTTATACTTAAATTTTTGTTTTTCATTTTTTAGGGTTCCGTACCCATAGGGAGCTAACGGGACCCTATTACTAAGCTAACACTGTCCGTCCATCCGTCCGTCTCCTGCTCTATCTCATGTGTAATTCACTTGGGTGTAGAACGACAAATACTAAAAATACACATTTTTAGAAGCATTTTTCTTTAATTTAACCTTTTGTTTAACAATTTTTTTTTTTATAGTAAACTTTAAGCTGTAAATTGTAGTATACTTTTAGGCTATTAAATATAAATATAAACATAATTTATATTTTAAGCAAAAAATCTTGTACGATGGTAAGGAACCCTCCGTGTGCGAGTCCGACTCATACTTGGCTGATTTTTTTGTTTTTTATTTATGTTTGTAACACAATAGAGAAGACACCCCATGAAGTACTTTGATATCTTTTACAAAGCATTTATTTTTATACATGGAATTTCATATATTTAAAACCTTGTTGTGTTTTTCATACTAAAAAAACATTCTTAAAGGGTTTTACTCTAAAGATTTTTTACTTTTATTTTGTATTTACGATGCTCCTCTGCTGGGCGTCACTTTTACATTATGTAAGATTCAATTCTTTCAATTGATAATAGCGTTAATGAATAAATCTCTCATTCACAGGGCATTGTTATCAATGACCTTTCCCTACCCAACTATTTCCCCCACTTGGTAACATTCTGATAGATCGGTAATTTTCACAATTTGATTAACTCGACAAAATGGTTCTGTACAATGATATCCGCAAGACGGAAGTTCAACACTATATTATTTTCAAAAAATAACAATTTATTCAAAATTCCCTTCATCAATATATCATCACGCCAATATGTCCATTTGCAAATTCTATACGTCATAATAAACGAAACGAGTAATGACATAAGTGGAGAAGCGCAGTTTTCGAATCTGAATCTTTGTATAGCAACGAATGTTGATTTGCTTTAGAATGCTTGCAAGCTTAAGATTTGCATTCTTTCAGAGAATGTCTTTGCGAAGACACTTAAATCACAGATGCCTCTTCCTCACCAATATACTTTAAAATGCATCTTAGAAGACAAATATGTAAAAATTCTGTGGACCTTAATTTATGACAAAGTGAATCAAATTTTGTATGAATAACAAAGAAAACATTTCACAAAATATTCAAATACAACAACACAAATTGATTTTAAATGATCGTAAACAAAAATATGGTCAGCATTACCCTATGATAAATATTCTATTGCCAATGTTTGATTTTTATTAAACATAACATGTCCTGCAATGCAATTCATCACCATCTCTTTGTTTATACGAAAAAAAAGTGTGAGTTTCTTTTGTTATTTTTGAACCTTTGAAACTAGAGAAAAGACCCCGCAAAGACCCCATGTGGATCTCAATGTATGGAAGTGTTCATAAATTTTTGTATGAAAATCGACTAATACATTTCTCAAGATATTCAAATAAAATTACACAAATTGATTTTAAAGGATAATAAACAAAAATATTGTTACAAAATTTTATAGTTGTCTTAAAATTAATTAAGTAAGGAAGACGAGCGGTTAATTAATTTTGCAAGAGTTGTGTTGGTGGTGACAAATATAATTCGTACATGTGTACGTGATGTGATATATTGGTGATGCAGCTAGTTCAGCGATTCGACGGAGGTAGGTGGCAGAGTGGTGTTTCCCCCACAACAGACAACGGTTATTTCACGAAATTAAATCACAATTTTTAAATACCTCAACATAAAAGAAATCTCTCCATATAGAAAAATATCATGTCACGAAACGCAATGCCTTTCTTTATACAAAATTCGAATATGAGAAATAAGTTTTATAAACTGAAATATTTACGTAAAAACGTTTTTACTCTTTAATATTAATGTGATATCAAAAAAGAAAGATATTCGCATCTCGAAAATTCAATAATACAATATTTGTTAAATTATTCTTTATTCAGAATTCCCTTTATCAAGATCAGGTGAATCTTCCAATTTGTGTGTTCTACATGTCTTAATAATGGGAACTACTAAGTTAAACTTATTTGGAAACCTGACCACAGTGGGTATCTTGGAAACGAATTTGAACTCATCAAGAGTTCATGAGCTGACAACGTCCTCATTGAACCAGAGCCACTGCTTTGGTGGTCGCACAATTATTGGTTGGACACAAAAAATATTAAAGTACCGAAAAGCGTTCTATCTCTTGCAAAAAAACACAAGAAGTACTGGGACTGACATGAAAAGGTTGTCATGTTTTTAAACATGACATTGCAGAGTTATGAAACACTTATATTTATGCGAATAAGAAGAAATGACTAATATGGAATATGTAATGAAGAAGATGAGATAATAGAGCATTTACTATCTCACTAATAACCAGTACTTAGAACCAACTAAAAATGCAGATTTACTTCCAAAGAAACTCTTGAAATTCTTTATCAATACCAGAATATCGGAGGATCTAAAGTTGGTAGTTGCAATAATCTTACTTTGAAACGCAGTGATGAGGTGAATTAGAAGACACCACCCTTCCTTTCCTTTTAATCTAATCTAATAATCGAAAAACTGGACAAAGTTACTAACTAAGCATAGCAGATAATCGATGGTGTTAAATAATGAAAATTGAATCAAAACTACAGGAAGTTAAGGAAACTTCAAAGACTACCTATAGGATGAAGTACCGACTTAAAGATACAAACAAACAAACAAACAACTGCATAAAACCAGCTCAGGATAGATAAAATTTAAAAAATCTTGACAAGTCCTATGTTCAACAGTAGAAACAATTAGCTGGATGATGATAATAATATAGAGTAATAGTGAATAATAGCTAGGAACAAAAACAATAATGAGCAAGTAGATATTATTATGTAGTAATATTCATATCTTCTTCTTCTTTTTCTATATATACAATATACGAGTATAATGATTTGCTGTTCATTTCTTATCAATTGACTCGCAAACCGCTGAATCGATTTTTGATATTATTTTTGCATTCGTATCGTTGAAGTCTGTGCGCTATAGACTATAAAAAAAATTATTTTAAAAATTATAATTCCTGTTCATTTGTTTTCAATGGACTCGCAATGCCATCAGATTCACGTAAAAATTAAAATTATATACGCGGCGATATAACCGACGTCTGTTGGAAGAAACAACATGACCACACATAAAATATTAGCGCTACAGAGAACACGCCTACACCGTTGAACCAATAATGATTTGTACTTATACTATTTGTAATAGAAGAAAATATTTTGAATGACGAGCTGTCAAGAACAATGACTACAAAAATGAAGCACTAACATTACGTCGAGGGCGTAGCAACGCTGGTAACATATAAATTTAGTAGATTATCTAATTTATATTATCTAATTGAATATTTTCATCAAGACAAATAGAAGACCTTTTCCTTAAGTGCTTTAAGAACAAATATTTTCACCCTTTGTAATTTTTGTTGATCAATTGCAGTTAATTACATTCTAAACCAAATTTCTAAATTTAAAGATACCTAAACACATATTTGTTCAGCTAAATTTATATAGAAGCCAATTCAATTGTGCTCAGTTTTGGTTGTCATAGTATGTTGATAAATATATATTCATCTAAGAAGGGAGGGCTTTGTTCTCTTTAAAGTAAATTTGATTTGATGATGGGCATATAAGCAGATTATTTTAGTTTAAGTTCACTTCTTACTTTTAAGTGTTAATTGTTACATTTATTTTTGTTTTTAAGCTGACAGTTTCTTTGTCAATGCCATTTCAAATAAATAAATAAATTAAAGTAAAGCTCAAGAATTTTTTAATAACTAGAACAGATTGCATAGTCTCTTAAGGTTAAAGTACTTTGCCCCAGATGATTACAATTTCAATGTTTAAAAGTAAAATTCTTCTATTCCACAACTCTTTGTTTGATTTTTAATTTTAATTTAGATCTGCATTTGTATCTATGGAAATACTTGATTAGTTTTCAATTTTAAATTTTTTATTAAAAAAAAAAAATTAAAACAATTGAATTTTTTAAGTTTTTTTGATGCAAATGAAAATCTTTAGTCATTTAATTATTTATTTATTATTATTTATCTCTTTATTCTATTAAAATAAATTAGCTAAGTACAACAACAACAACAATACAATGAAAACAACATTCAATAGAACAAAAAAAAAAAAACAAAAAAGAGAAGCATAAACAAAGAAAAGTAAATACACAGAAAGACAAACAAACAGACAATCAAAAAAAGGCAACACCAACAGCAATAAAATTAAAAAGAAATTAAAGAATTTTTCCTCAACAATTTTCTCGTTCTATTGTTGTTGTTGATGATGATGTCGTTGTTGTTGTCGATTTTCACACAATTTTCACATGATTTTTACTTTTGGCTGCAATTGCTTAAAAAAACACAATAAAAAACGAAAAATAAAAACTGAAAAAGAAAAGCAACAGCCAAAACGAAAGAATGAAAGCCAAGAAGATGAAAGACACTGCAACAACAAAACATTACTGTTACAAAAAGAAGAGGCAAATAGGCAGAAAATTCATACAACTTAGAGAGAAATTAAAATGGACTGGGAGGGAAATGTGTATTTGAAAGAAGCAATGTTGGACGGAAATTACCAGCCTTAAACTTAGTCTTTATTAAGAATAAGTATACGACTAGTACGATTTTTGTTATTATAGAGGAGGAGGTCGCCTATGAGGATTCGATGTGAAAACCAGAAGCAGCAAAAGATGAAAAACAATCAACTTATTCGAATGAGTAGAATGAGTAGAATGAGAATTCAAACAAAGAGTGGGGGAGGTGAGAAGCATAAATATGAAAAAGAAAAGCTGAAAATTGTATCTTAAATACGATATAAGAAGAGAATAGTGTAAACAATCATTGACCTCGTTGAAAAGCAAGCACTCGTTCGCATACACTTCATTCAAATTGTACCCCTTTTCGCTCATTTATCTAACAACATGGTCATGTGTGTGGCACAGTAATCGGCATAAGTATTATGACAACTGCTTCATTTTCGATTTCAAAAGTGATTGGGTTCTAAAAAATGATTTTTGTTCTTTCAATCATTATACTTAAATTAATTGAAAAAATGATTTAGAAATGGAAAGAAAGACATTTTTGATCATTTATATGGATGGATAGCCTCAATGGTGACAAAGTTCAATACAAGTATGAAATTAAAAATGTATATCATTAGAAATCCAGTGGAGTTTTAAAGCAACAACGTCCGAAAACTGATATAAACTTACTTAAATACAATGAATTTAAGAAGAAGATATAAGATTATAAAAGTCTTCCACAATTCCAATCAAAACCAGTAAAAAAAAACATAAACTTTGGCTCTGCCAAAGCTGTAATAATCTTCACGCACCTTTTATATCTTCTGATTATTGTACTAAGTCCATGCTTTGTATGGCAGGTACACTTCCTAGTGGTCCAAGGATGTTGAAATTTACATATTTCACGGATATGATAAAAATGTCAAGTTAATAGTACAACAAAAAAGTTTTGCTAATAAGAATATGAATTTGAATCTGGGTTTGTTTGGGAGGTACACCTCTCAGTAGTCCAAGGGTCTTGAAATTTATTAAGTTGGTGAATATCGATCAGACAATTATAGTGTCAAAATTTTAAGTCGATAGAACAAAAAACAAAAAAGTTTTTCTAATAAAAATATGAATTTTGATCTGGGTTTGTATGGGAGGTACCCCTCCTGAAGATCCGAGGGTCTTGAATATGAATTAGACACTTATAGTATCCTAATTTCATTTCCATAGTTTGACCTATTACCTACCAAAAAAGTAATGTTCTGGGACTGCATTGTTAACAATAACTTGGATGATTTGATTAATTGGTTTAAATGACCACAGAAGTGACAAACTGATAATGGAATCACTTATAAAATGAGAGTATAGAGCTTATTATTTTTTTGCAAGTCCAAAATATATTACATTAGTCATAACTCTAAATTAAAAACTTTAGTTGGCTCTTGCAACTGGTTTTATTAAATAAAACCAAAGAAGAAATCACTCTTGGACTCCTTTAATCTTTGGTAAATTCTATACCAAAATGGCTTAAAAAGGTTATTAAATAATTATATTTCTAGCAATATCCAATCCATTTTATTAATATTAATTTAATTCAATTTCAATTAAATCCTAATTTTATATTAAAATTTTAACTGAAAAAAACGTTTGGTTTTTTCTTGTCAAAATGTAAATGTTTGTGTTTGTGCTTATGCCGACTATTGTATAAAATGCTGTTATCTCTCTATCCCTCCATCTCTCAAACATGCACACTCAGCTTTCCATTCCTATCCATTTCTTTCATATACCCATTCCTCTTTCTTTTTATTTATTTTCTTTTTTTTTTTTTTTTTTTGATTCCACTTGCTTCCTTATGCTGGCCACGTTTACATGCGAGCAATTAAAAATTGTTTATATTCATAAAGAGAACACACTCACACGAGCAGTTCTATAAGTGTATTTGTGTGTGTGTGAGTGTGATTGTGTGTAGGCGGAAAATGCCGGAAAATATGAGTGGCACAATCATGAAAATATTAAGGAAAATGCACACACAACAACAAAAAATGAAAAAAATATTGAAAAAATAGACAATAAAAAAAAAAATAAAAAAAAATAAAATTGAATGCATTTTTTCCGACGATATTGATGACTTCCAATCAATCAACTATGTTAAACTATAAAAATGACAACATAAACATGAGTATATACATATGTGTTTCAGTTTGAGTGTGAGTTTGTGTAAGTATGTTATGAGCCATTAACAATAACCCACAAATACTTATAAAAACATGTAAATATTATGTATAAAAAAGAAGGAATTAAGAAATTTTTTTACCCAACATGACGACATGCAATTACCAATTTCTATGAAAAGTGTTAAGCTTCATTAATTGGCAAAGTTAAATTTTTTTTTTTTTTCTTTCATTGGTATACAAATTATACTTTAGGAAATACTTTAAACACTAATTGGTCACATTGACAAAGTTAGTTTTTCTGTTTAATTGAATTGAATGCATTTTTCTTATGTCTAACGTTGCTAAGAGACCATGTGGGTATTACACCATAGAGCGATTGTTGAATTTATATTACTATCCAATTGAATGGAAATGTGCATAATGATACTAAAATCAAATAAGCCTCAACGTCAGATGTGACCAATTCAATGGAAATATGCAGAGGTCATAATGATACAAAAACAAAATAAGCCTTTAAGTTAATTTTCCTCTTATCGTCCAATTAGCTTGTTGGTAATTTTTTTCAAAGTGTTTTTGAAAAAAATACTTCTGAGTAACATAATACACCTGAGCAATGCCATAGAATGGTGAACATAATATATTTTCTGTTGTGAAGGTCTTATCTTAGTAACCGTCACTTTTATGTTCAGAACATCAATGCAGGCATATCGCAGGGAAGTGTACTAGCCTCTGTGCTATTTACAATATGTATTTACTGTCTGTGATTATGTAAGTGCAGCAATATATGCTGATAACACGGCGTTTATAGCTAAAATTGGTGAGGCAGTTTAAGCATCACAATAACTTCAACAATAGCTTAACTTGTTAGAGGTTTGGTTTTAAAATTGGAAAATGAAAGTTTACGCTCAAAAATGTCAGCTGATTGTAATTTTGAAAAAATTTCGTCAAATCCAAGATTGTTAAAACTTTTAGATGAAGCCACGCGTCTATAGATGGCGGAATGGGTTGCTAAGATTTAACTTTAGTATTGATACGTAATTATCACATCGTGTAGATGGAAAAACCAAAGTAGGCTGTGTAAAAAATGTCAAAACAAAGCGACATATTCACATTTATAGATTTTTCATTTTAGTGAAGTGACTACACCTGAAACATTCGTACATTCACGAACACAAAATGAATTTATTTAGCTTAATTGGTATTTACTTCATACTTATAATTCTCAAAGAAATTGGAAACCGTGGCTACAAAGGAAATGAATTGGAAGAAGAGCTAAATTTCTATTGTCCACACCAATGTAATTGCAGTGTGTGGCAAGTAAGTTGTGCAGGAGCTCATCTTCATGGGATTCCCATCGAATTGCCCATTGGAGCAGTATATATAGATTTAAGTCATAATTATATCAGTGAATTGCATCCTGAGGATTTTTCCAAAAGCACCAGAGCAACGGAATTAAACTTAAGCAATAACAAACTGACAAAACTGGATAAAGATCTATTTGCGGGCCTAACAAGCTTAGAGACATTAAGATTATCGAATAATCAGCTTACATCAATTGACCCTCAAAGTTTTGGATTTGCGACTAATTTGAAACTAGTTGATCTGAGTGGTAATTCGATAGTTCTACCAAACGTTGGACCGTTTTTGATTCAGCCAAATATTCTCGATCTATACTGCAACAATTGTAACTGGACTAATCTATATGATACAACTTTTGAGAACTTAACAAGTCTCATAAGTTTGGAATTGAGTGGCAACAATTTTAATACGGGTATGAAGACAGACGTCTTCAATCCAATGCAGAATCTCACAACAATTAAGTTGGATAAATTGGACCAGAGCGGCATTGAAAACTTGTGTTTTTTGTTGAAATCACTTGATATAATAAGTTTGAAAAAATTTGACTTCAGTTGTGTTAAGTTCAACAACACACAGAACTTTAATGGAAGCGTTATGATGTCGAAAACTCTCCACTCAATAGTAGAAGACGAAAATCACAACGATTTATTTATAAGCGTGCAAGGAACAGACATGAAATGTATTTGTGACGAAAGATCAGGTGGTTTCTATGTCATTGTGTTGTTGATAGTCGTTGGCGGGATCTTCACTATTCTCATTGTCTTTCTCAAATTTCGCAATGATATTGAACCAGAGATGCAAAGATTTATTACAATTGGTTATCAGCATTTGAGAGGGCTAAGACAATACTTTTGATTATGCACACATTTGAGTAAGTTTGTTATACATATTATTGCACATTTTTGTATTAATTTATTTTATTTAGTTACGCAAAAATTGACGAGCGGTTAAAGGTGACAAGGGTTTGGTGATGTGAATATGGTGCGTCCGAGGTAATCAGGCAGAGGCAAGAGGCAGCGTTTAGTCTTACGGTGCATTGAAATTTGATGTGATAATCCAGCGTTAGCAAACGGAAGTAAATAAACGCAATACAAAATGAATATTTCACTAAACGAAAGTGTGCTATGCAGTGAACCAAATCACAAACAAATCTGTCACAACATCCAGATCCACGTCTCAACAATGGTGGCGTTTTTCTTCTTAGATCTTCTTCGTTCTTTTTCTTGTTCCAAACGTCTCCATTTCAAAATAAAACCGCACATCAATGAAATTATTTTTTTTTGTTTATCTCTCATTCTTTTTCTTCCCGTCGATCATCATATGTTGCCATATAGGGGCTACCTGCATCCATTAAAGTGATGCCAAAGTGTCCTGCTAATGATCGATAATTATGAATTTGGTAACAATATTTTGAAATTAGATCTTTTGGCTTTTTGCGTTCAAGCCTTCTTATCCACTGTGTCGAGTCCGTGAGGGTAGAGGCTTCATTATTTATATTGTTGATTAGTCTCTCTTAGCTACTTTTCTAATAGCCGCCGCAACCGAATCGATTGCGAGATCACGTTCGAGATCAGAACTGCGAATGTACCAAGGGGGCACCAACAGCACATTTCAGCACATTGTTTTGGAACCTTTGGATGTGCTGGGCATTGCTTAGGTTGCAATAATCGCATATCTGAGCACCGTAATTCCACACAGGAATTTCTGCCTTTTTTCATCCCAATTTATCTGAACATACAACGAAAATGATATAAACACATACACTATACAATCAGACACACGCATAGACACATAAAAGACATATATCACTAAATAATTTCCACCAATATTCCATATAAAAGGTCATAGTGTCCGGAATAAGGGTACCAAAACTGATGTCTGCATAAGGGTTAAACTCCTTGCTTTTCGTAAAATTACTCTTGAGTCCAACTATCAACTTATATAATTGATTGCAAAAAAAATATGTAAATATCCAAACAATAAAACTAATTTTTTATAATATTGTCTTTAATATTTAATGATACTCTATGTTCATCATCCTCTGAGAACCAAATAAGTTTTCTATAAAAAAAAAATATAGATATGAATCTGATGAAGATATGAAAACAAAAAGAATTTAATTCTTAAGAGAACCAAGAACAATATGTAAAATTAATAGACAATAATACTTTAGTTTACCTTGTTATGTTGTGTTTTGTTGTACGAAATTTGAAGCCCACAACCCGAGCGAGTCTCTCTTGAATCGGGTCATGCATGGTCTTTTCATGTATTCAAGTATTTCAAAAATATTGTTGTTGTTTTTTGTATTCTTTTAATAACCACAACTAATGCAAGCATTAAGATAGACAAATATACGCATATACATATGTATGTGCATATGTAGATTTTTGTTTGTTTATAAAATCATGAAATATGCAAATGAATTTCATAAAATTTTAAACTCTTAGTTACGTCAATAAACTGACAAAAGGACAAGCAAAACAACAAACTTATTAACAGTTACCGAACCTCTTTAATTCTCTAAAGGAGGACAGGCTTAGGATACGAGGAAGAAGAAAAAAAATTACTAACAAACAAACAAAGAGCAGAAAAAATACGATAAAAATAAAGATGAAGGAAGAAAAAAATTTTGAAAAGCATCAAGTTAAGGAAGGCCGCTGTTCTTGATTGTGTTTTATTTGTGTCAAATCATATCGAAACAGGCAATCAAGGATAACGCGAATTACATTATAGCATCATCATTATCATTATCATTATCATCATCATCATCATTATAGTTGTTGCTATTGCTATCGTCCTTCATATATCTATGTATATACTTACTTAGTAAGAAGATAGACAAACTTGTAAAGTCACAGTTGCCGGCTTAGTGGCAACAGTCATCATCATCATTATTATTATAATCAACATCATTGACATCATGATCGTAACATGTATCCTACAGAGTCAGTCAGTGAATGAAAGTCGAGTCAAATCGCGGTCCCTTTCATGATGATGATAGTGATGATGATGAGTTCCCACAGTGGGTGGGTAATAATTAAGAAAAAATGAAACACTTTTCTTCATCCGGAAGATTTTATTAGATTCTTTTATATTGCATGAAAATCCATTAATCTTTTTATATTTAATTTTAAAATGATTGACCATTGGCCCACTGTGCAAAGTTATTACGAGAAAAGTCATCAGGGCTAACTTAAACTAAACTAAACTTAGCTAAGCCAAACTAAGCTAAGGCCAACAAACAACGAGAGTCAAAAGTATTCTAATCTCAAACTCCCCATTAAACATATTTATAGAATATACGTATGTAAGTAGTATGTTATACTTAGTTTGTTTGACTGGCTCCTGAACAAGAATATGGGTTATCTCACTCTCAACCTCAATCTCAGTCCCTGTATTTCTGTTTCTGTTTGTAGAGGCTCAGACAAAACCAAACCAAACCAAACCAAACCAGACAAGTTAACTTTAGGCTCTTCCAGTCCCAGTCGTCTTTATGTCATCGCTAGTCGTTCAGTCGCCAAGCAATGCGCTGTTTTAGCATTTTTATGCTATTCTTTCCCTACGTTTCTCTTTCTTGCCTACTTCTTATGCCTTTACTTCTTTAACTTTTTCTAATTTTTTTTCCTTTGACATTTTGTTTATACGTAGAAAGACATTAGTTTCGGTTTTATCGCAGACGATTTGCCAAACACAATATGACGACGATGACGATGACGATGACGACAACGACGACACTAATGGTTAGCGAGAGGACGAGTAAGTCAACCACAAGCAAGGCACAACAATATACATATGTTAGTATATATATTATATATATTGTAGATACTCATATATACATATCGAGATGCTGACGTTGGAGAGATCTGGGTCTGGTTTTCGGTTCTTACTCGCATTGCTTATATAGCATATAAAATTAATAACAACAACAGCAGTAGCAGTAGCAGTAGCAGTAGCAGTAGCAGTAGCAGTAGCAGTAGTTGTAGTTGTAGTAGCAGCAGCAAGATACTAGTCAGATTAAGCAAGAGAAGCAAACAACTATGAGGAAGAAGGTAGGAGGTCATGAGGAAAAGTGGTAGCGTAGTAGTAGCACCATCACTGACTTTACTTTGAAAGCCAAAGGCATGTGTAATGACTCAACTGAATTTTCTTATTTATTTTTTTCAATTTCATTTCCCTTTTCCCCACTAAACTCGTTTATACCATGTGATTTCTCTTTACTTTGAAACTCAAATACCAATAATTGTATCAACATCCATACTCTGAATACTAATAGCCGTAACTATTTTCAATAATCTCCAAAAGTTTGAATGGAAATTAATTTCTTAAATTTTTAAATACGTATGATCAAACAAGCTGTTGACAGGTTTTTTTTTTTTTGGTGGCTTCTTAAATTTATTAGATTTGTTCAACTCTTGATGATGACGACGGATTTTCAAACCTTCAGGTTCCTGTAATATCAAAATCAAATCAAAGTAGCATTAGCAGTTGGCATATAAGAAGAACTACTCCCAATTAACTTAGTCTCTAATCAAAAAAAAAAAAAAAAAAAAACACACACTAGATCTATTTGGTATCAGCTGATCCCAGAACTACAAGAACCTAACTAAATCTTTTTATTATATTTTTTAGTTTTTAAAATTTTTTGAAAGTTCTTTGCACTGTCTTCATGATGTTAAGGCAGATATGCATGTGAAGCAACCATTTTGCGTGTCTCTGATTTAAGATAGAAATTGATTTTAGTCTCAGTTGAGTTTGACTTCGACAAATGCGCGAAGTTTCACTTCTAAGAAACCGAGATCCTTTTAATAGTTTCGCATAATATTTGGCGACATTTTGTGTTTTCTTGTTGTGTAAAATTTTCACCCCAGAAAATCATCAGGCATCAGTACCAGCACCAGCACCATCAGCAGCAGCAGCAGCAGCAGCAGCCGCAGCAGCAGGATATACTTGTACAATAAAAGAATCTGGCTTTTAGTATTAGTATGTAGAAAATTTGGTTAGGTCGTTGGTTGGTAGCACGTGCGTTAACAAATCGTATGAATGAATGAATGTGAATGAATAAATGAGCGGTATTGGCGAAATTTTCATTTCTCATTCTAACCAAAGTCATTAATTTTGTGTAAGCGCGTCTACTACAATGTTTGTCAATGTTTTATATGTATAGCACATGTGGGCAAGCGAAATCAACCATACCCATCATAAAGACCAGTGAAATCAGTTTCCAAGCCATAAAGAGTCAGGCGACCATTTGTCCTGCTCCTTCTACTACTCCATACTACTTTCAATATTATTGTTGTTTGTTTGCACAAGTTATTGAAATGTCAGCAAATCGTTTGCCTAAATTGAGATTCGTCGTCGTCGTCGTTGTCGTTGCCGTTGCCGTTGTCGTCATTGTCCATGCTCACGTCTTTAGTCACAAACAAAGCTGACAGGTATATTTAATAAACTGAAGCTATAAATAAACGAGTAGAAAGAAAGTGATAAGCGGACACACAGAATAAGAAAACAAGAAAAGAAAAAAAATACAACACAAATGAATAGCAAAAATTGGAAGGAAACAAAAATAATTTGCAAGGACAACAAAGTCAAGGAATTTGTTTTAGTGTGTGACATTTTTTTATCGGTTAATTTTAATTAGCAGCACACAATCGAATTCTGAAATTATATCTATTAATGCTACTCAATAATGTTATAAGATTAAATAGAAATGGATCAATCACATGACTAAGCACATGACTTGCTTACATTTTTAAATAAAACTGGTATGTATAATTTTTTTATATTTCTGCTAAAGATCCCTGGTAGTTTTACTGACAAGCCACCTAGCACCAATTACATATATATTGTATATAAACTTTGATTGCTAGGTCTAAAGCATCTCAATGATAACAATCATGAATTCTTACAATATAAGCTTTCAATTCTTCGAAAACTAATTCGATAATCTTCTGGTTTTATATGATCGCTTTTGCTGAATGATATATATTTTAGTAAAAAGTAAAGAGGATTTAGGTTGAATATGACCATGCATTCTATTCCATAATTTTTGCTTAGCGATTGCTGATATTTCCAAACATAATCATAAGTTCTTTAAAACATTCTTTTCATTTCAAAGGCAACGATTGGTTCTGCTGAACGCGCCCAATGTGATTTGTGTTGTCTACAGTAAATTTAAAAATTCATCTTTGGCAAAAAATGGAATTGACTCGTGAGCATTTTCTAGCGATTATAACTTTCGACATGGATTATCCATACAAAAGTAGTTCGATGAACTTAATTCACCATTCTACAGCACTGTAAAAAACCAGTATAATAAATTCAAGATCGTCATATGATATACCGTGAGATTGAGGCATCTTTGGGCTTTAGTATGACAAGAATCAATAAGATATTACATGATGATTTGGACGTAAAAACATTTCTTCGCATTGGATCCCGCATAATCTGACAAACGCTCAAAATAAGACTTGGGTCGATTGGTAAAAGGAAATGTTGACACAATATGTTCAAGGTGCATCAAAGGCTGTGTATAACATTTACAAATTAGGGATATATGCTTATGAGCCCGGAACAAAACAGCAATCAACTGTATGTATCTCCAAAAAAAATTTGTCACATCAAAGCAAATGATTGCCTGTTTCTTCGGTATTACCACTGTCACGTGGCGACAGTGGCATTAGCACAACGTAGGACGGTTAATTTTGAATGGTACATGATCATTTGTTTGCCAGAAGTCAACTGAGAAATTCGAAAAAATAACAGAAGAAGATGTAAATCATTCTTCATCACGACAATGCGAGCTTCCACACATCGACTCAAACAAAGGAATTTTTGATCGGTCGAATTGATGGATCATCCGCCATACAGTCCTGATTTGGCACCTACTGATGTTTTTATTTTTTATTCCCAGACATCAAAAATAAATTACTTGGTCAACGATTTTCAACACCCTAAGAAGAAGCGGTTGATGCATTCAAAAGGCATGTTTTCCAGTTGCCTCAATCGTAGTAGAAAAAATACTTCAAAAATTGATTTAAACTCATGTAAAACTTTATGATCATAATGGAGAATATTTTGTAAAACAACAATACCAATTTCGATCATAAATATTTGTTTTTTTTATTAATAGTCCAGAAAAATAAATAGCAAGCCACGTATTATATATACATACATATAATAAACTCCTTAACTCCATTTCTATTTGTTTGTTTGTTTGTGCGCGCATTACGTAGAAGCCACTAACTGAATTCAAAATCGAATTAGTGAGAGATAGGAAGCTTTATTGTGAGTAAAATTTAGCATTTATTTACTTGAAAACATTTTGTACCAGACAATTGCAGTCGTTGATTCATCATGTTAAACAACGACCCACAATGCATACATCAAACGTTCAATCTCAGTTTTTTATTTCTCCGGACGAAGTCACGGGCATAGCTAGTTATATACACCCAACTCTTTTTTTACATGGGGGATACGTTCCTTTGAAAACCGTGAAAACAATCGTGTAAAGAAATTCTTGCGACTTATGATAAATTTGGGGATATTTTCCATAACTTTGAAATATAGAAAAAAATCGTGCATAAAAAGTAAAAAGTTTACTACAAAACAAGAACGTCACACGTTCTTTGGGTGCTTTAAAACCATAAGCTGATTTTTCAGACTTTGCTATGTAAGTTCTTGTAGACATTTTCTTCCAGAATAATCAAATTTGTCGGCATTAGATATTTATTTATACGATACATCTATCGATCATCGATACAGAACTTAGAAGAAGTAGCCAATAATTTTGCCACCAAGGTGTTTGCGTCTCGCCTCTTCATGGTCCATGATGCCGCCGGTAGTTGTCCACACGATGTAGCCGAATTGACGTGAAGGCAACAAGTTGTTTGTCCATTTCTCGATGTCATTGTTGGGTACATTGAAACGTGGAAAAATAATGCCGCACTTATTCAAGCGACCAGACAAATTGACAACAACTTTGCCGGAACGATGGTCGTTGACTTGCTCGAACTCCCCGATGTAGCCATGTTTCATCATGACGGTGAGGAAACGGACAATCACTTTAGAGTTGGGCCGGATCAATACTTGGCATTTGCCGCGTTTCTCGGCGTTATCAATGCACTTAAGTTCATACGAACCATTTTTAATTAATTTTTTATGCGAAAAATTAACTCGACACGCTACACGCGGCACGGCGGTAAGAATAAGATCTGGATTGTAACCGCCCTATTCAAATATTTCTGCTAAACGCCTGTTGATGGCTCTAATTCCTGAAGTCGGTTGTATATTCTAAGTGATTTCTCTTTTATAATGTTCCAATCAATGGGTATTCAATTTTTTCAGTAAATCTTCTATTCAGAAGATCATATGTTTTTCCGTTTTCTCTAAGTGGTCCGAGGGTGTTGAAATTTGTAAGGTTGATGGGTAGTGAATTCATCAGTCAAAAGTAATGCAGAGGCGAACCAGTATGTGGTGTTAACAACTAGTGGCCTACTGGTGACTGATAATACAGGCGGTGGCTATTGACTCCTTGCAATGACACCGCCTTGTTAAATTCACCAGTTGAATACATTTAAAAATCAGCCAAGTGTGAGTCGGACTCGCACACAGAGGGTTCCGTACCATCGCACAAGATTTAACACAATCTATGAAACTTTGTTTTTGTCGCAAAAGTGAAATATTCAACAGCCTAAAAGTATACTACAAAAAAAAAACAAATTGAAGCACTTGTTTCTTGTATGGGGACCCTCTATTTTTTAACTTTGTTTTATTTTTAGTATTTGTCGCTCTACACACAATTGAATTACACACGCTGTGAAAATTTCAACTCTCTTCCTATTACGGTTCATGAGATAGAGCCGGAGTCGGACGGACGGCGGAAGCTTAGTAATAGGGCCCCGTTAGCACCCTTTGGGTACGTCACCCTAAAAGGAATGGAAGCTTCATACTGTATGATAGTATTTGATTAAAGTTTGGTGCTGAAAGAAAAGGAAGGTATTGAAAGATCAAATTTTTCATATAAAACTGATAGACATATTTTCAAAACAAGCAAGTAATCTTTGTTAAACACCTCAGATAATTTTGTCAACATTATTAAAATTATATTTTTAAATTATGAGTCATCATTCCCATACACAGCCGATTTTTATAAAATTTTGCCGGAGCGTAGCAAAGCACGCCTGGACAGCTAGTTTAATTTCAAATTGGGATACCTTATATTACTGGAAACAAAATTTTTGTTTTAGTAGGCTATTTAGTTTTGTAACCTAAATTCAACTGTTCATATCTCAAATAAAAAATATGAATAATTATTTTTCGTGAGCATTTCTAAAAACGACTTTCGGCAATAAATCCAATTAAAAATTAAAAAAAAAAAAAAAATTAACACTTTTGGCATCTGCATCGATAAATTGTTTTTGTTAATATGGCGCCAATAATATCTCGACGTCTTTACGAATCACTTTTGATATCATCAATCGGTTTATTTTTTCATATTAATTCGTGGTCTCTTCTACAATTGCCGTTTCCATGGCGTCAACAATTTGAGAAATATCAAAAAGTCGAAGAGGATGACTGTACTCTTGCTACGCTACCGAATAGTGCATCAGCACTTTTCCTAGTCTCCGTCTTGGGTTACATATCGATGTTGCGGCCACACTATCCAAGGACCTTAGCACGTTGGAAACGCTTTACGCTACTTATTGCTGAGATACTGACGATAGTCTATTGCGGTGAGGTGACACTCGTAAAATTATGGCAACCGATATTAAGAACCATATCTATGACATGCCACCAGTTTGCTGATCATTTCGAAAGTCACAATAGTTCAGGGGAAGTTAAATGGTTCTATTTTATGATACGCTATGAAGCCATCAATTTCCTGCGTTTCATATTGGCCGTATTTATGTTTCTCTATACCCTCGATCTAAGTGGTTGGTTATGCATTTTCTATCGCTATATGTGCAGAGTTTTCAGAAACTATTATTATGGCGATTGTGGTGAATTTCGTTGTATCAAATGTCACTGTCCAGCACAACAAATAATCGAACATCAAATGCAACAATCAGCAATAATAAACTTTAGAATGAAACAGGCAGAAAATTTGGAGAATGCATCAAGACCAGCACCTAATAGAAATATATCCCCGGTAGAAGATTAAATAACACGCGAAGTAGGCCAAATATCAATGATCCAATCTACTATACTACATACGTTTAGATACCTCGGAAGTTATAAGAATGGTTTCCCTCAAAATCTATTTCACAGTAACAATTATTTAAATATTCAAAATTTTCCATAATTAATAAAAGATGCATTCATTTCAATTAAATTGAATAACTAAATGAGTTTCGTAATTTTAAATATATTGAACTGGAAATTTCTATTATAGATATACAGAAAAGTTCAACTTCAACAAACTATTAGCTTTATATTTACTATTTATCAATAAGGTGGAGGTATTTAAGTATTCTCGTAAAAAAGTACTGTCATATAAGAAATGTCAAATGTAAACGTTTATATACCAATACGATCAAATATATGATGCACTGACATATTTAGCTTGCGCCAGTTAGCAAATCCAACATTCGATACACTGCTCCAATGTGGTCCTATGCAACCAAATACAAATCATACGAGTATATGAGAGAAGCCGCCTCTGTGTATCGTCTCAACGTAATCAGCATATGTTGTGCAATATCGCTATAAACACTTTTGCAAATTGCTAGACGTCAATGAACTGCGGGGCAATTTATTGTATGTTCTGAAACGGGTGGAATCTCCCTCTAATGGCCAAGATGATATATTTACTAGTTGACTCATGAAAACAACGTCAATGGCAAAGCTCGACAAAGGAATATTGGATATTCAAGTAAATATCAAACATCAGAGTTGGGTGTCTGAGAAGAATGACTCACTGAACTATCATTTAACGCAGTTCCTAACAGTGCTTGGCTGTTCTGCTAAAACCAGCTGGAAAATACATTGTTCCCGGTTTGTGCTCCTGATAGAGTTAATGACATCAGGGAAGGTGTAAATATTACACTAAATGGTTTGATTAACTCCATGTTAAAGGAAGAAGTTGCCTGGAATACAGCTTGCAGTATAAACGTAGCAATAATGTGCAGAGTAAAGAAACAAATGGTAGTGTAGTCTCACCTGCTCTCCCTAGTGACGTATGTACAATCACAATTGTTAATCCAGGTAGGGTTGAAAAAAAAAGTGCCAGTATATTCCGGCGGTGGTTTAAGTATGTAGGCACTATATAAAACTGATTTTCCTATAAATTATGCATCCAAATTGGACGTTCTAATAAAGGATCTACATTTCATTGCGGATGGCCATCCAACAAAACAATCTTCAGCTGGAAATTAAAACAATATGACGCGATTCGGTCATGTCTTGCCTTCGTTTGGGGTATTTTGAACTTTATATTCGCCATATTTCTCTCTATTGCTTCAAAAAAAAAAAATATTAGGAGAAACCAACTGATGCAAGGGAGTCGTTGTGTAAAATTTTTATCACAGATCTTGTAAAAAGACATATGTATGTGCCCAAATCTGATTTACCCGGTTCAATAGATCGAGACTAAAGAAGAATCCGAAGTCAATTTTTAAAAACAAAACAAATAAAAGCGCAACATTGTTAATGGACAAAGTTGTGTCAAAAATTATACCGCGCCACCCACAAAATGGGTCAAAGAAGCAAAAACCTGAAACTAAAATAACAAATCCTCCTAAATGCCAATAGTGGACTTAGTGATGGGTAGAAAAGGCCTGTAAATATCGAGAAGTGGAGCTCAAAGCATTGAAACAAAAAGCCTAAAAATTTGGATGATAATTACCTTTACTACTAAAACTAAGGTGTTGCACTTCCTAGAAGAACTTTAATAGTTTAAAGAAAATATTCGATCATTTCTAAGACTTCTACATATTTTATGTTCAGGACTTTCTAGAAGCTGAATAGATTAGCTTAGATATGTTTTCTATAAAAGATGTAGTAGACAATAAAAAAAAAAAAAAATAATTTTACAATTAGGTTATCTATAATCGCAAAATCATATTGGCATCCAATATTTTGTAAAAGTTATGAAACATTTTCCTCATCAGCAAGTTTAACAGAAAATTCTAAGATGATATAAAACTTTTTTTTTTTAATTAAAATATTTTTACTTCTATTGACATTGAAATTCCTTTTTACTGAAGTGTCTCTTGACGATTGTGTCAGAGAGATATCTAATATATTAAAAATCTGTTTGTCGTAAAGCAAATCAATAACCAAAAATGGAAAAATATGAAATAGATATTAAAAAACCAAAAGATGGGGTCCTCAGTCCAATAATCGAAGTAGAGGAAATTTCTGAAAAAGACTTGCTTAATGTGCGCGTCTATCGTGAGCAGAAACATCTCAATGTGGATCCATCGGAGCATGCACCCAATATGTTATGCTCATGCGGATTATTTTTGTCGGCATGCTTGGCCTTGAAGATTGAAGTGGAGAAAATCGAAAACAAGTTAGCAAATAGAGAAAACATTGGACAAGAAAAAGAAGGAATTTAAAAAAATGTATATACTCAAATTAAATAAGGGAAACAAAAAAAATAAAAGGGTTAAGAAGAAGCTGCAGTGATTTTCACATGGTTTTGTTGATGTGCCAAAGTTTGTTGGCTATCATTTTTGGAATTTTATGTTTATGATTATGATATTTTTAAATACCATTTTTCTTTTAATGTTCACAAGAAAATAATCTTCAGGCGGAAAACAATAATATTGACTCCAAAGGAGAATTAAACAAACATCAAAAGAAAGTAATTTTCACAAAACTCTAACAACAAAAAACGCTTTTCTTTAATTGTAATTTCGTTTGTTTTGTAAAAGAATTAACTATATGTAAATAAAAGTAATTAAATGAATTTGTGACTCAAAATATTTAATATTATTATGAATTTATGGTTTGCAATTCCTTAACCATTAATTTATTACCCCGAAGCATGCATAACATTCTTTATAAACTCGAGGCCAAGCAATGCTGCGTTGGCATTTTTTTTTTCTTTTTTTTTTGACTTCGAATAAGCTGTTGATCTACAATTTAAAGGACCTCCTACCGATCGTTTTTTTTATTATCTTCTAAAGATGTAAAGTTATTAAACCGATCTGTTCAGACTGATATTCCCCAGGGCAGCATATTAGCTCCTGGACTATTCACTTTTTATTCGACAGATATTCCAACCGATCTTCAATACGACGATACACGAAGATGACACAGCTCTCCTCTGTTCTCACAAATCACAGACATCAGCCGCTATAAACATGCAGTTATTCATAAATCGCTTAGAAGCCTGGTTTACAAGTTGGAATATCAAAGTGAACTTAGGTAAATCACAACTGTGTTCGCTCAGGAGGAAAGCTATACCGCTGGTAATATTTGGTAGTCTGGTGATACCACAGTCCACAGTTGTGATATACTCAATCATATAACAACCATTGCTCGACCCTGTTTCCATAAAATGAAAAGGCTGAACTGGTTTCTGAGCAAAAGATAAAAAACTTATTTTCCAAGCATATTGTTGCTCCTTCATGGAAGTATGGTTATGGGGTCCTCACAACAATTTCTAATGTATGACAGGAACTCAACACTTAACAACGATCTCTACATTCCTACAGTTATTCAGTTAATACGATTTCACAGTACATTTCACATACAACGACAGATTTCAAAATAACGCCCTTAGAACAGTGACCGGTTGCTTCCAGATGACCAGTATTGACCATCTCAACCAGGAAGCAAAAGCTTTATTGGTTCTTCAACATAATGAATGCTTTCTAAGCAGTTCTTGTTGGCAACACATATGAGTGCACACCCCAACTAAAGAACTATTATGGTCGTTATTCCCCCCAGGCATATTTGCAATGATATCAGAATATACGAGGAAGGTATTGCTTTCTTTATAGGCGATACTCTTGACAGTGGTCGCTATAAGTCTGGTCGTGATGAGTTACATCAGAGAGCAGTTGAAAATGCTTTAGAGTCACACCAGAATAATGTTGTGCTAGGAGGACGTCGTCCCCCTGTTGATGATAGTGAAATGCGACTTCCTCGTAGTACAGCTCAGTTAAGGTCGGATTGGTCTCTTATTCTCCAGTGCTACAGGGAGCGTATTGGTCTTTCTGACAATGATTGCTGTCCACAGTGTGGTGGTTTTCCTCACAACACGGTTCTCCTTTTCAACTGTCCCATAAAACCGACCCAGTTGACTCCTACTGACATATGGCTTCGACCGATAGAGATAGCTTCGTTTTAATGGTTTGATGTAGGCTAAGAACTTTACTCATTTTTATTAGGGTTCCGTACCCATAGGGAGCTAACGGCACCCTATTACTAAGCTAACGATGTCTGTCCGTCTCCTGCTCGACCTCATGAACCGTAATAGGTAGGGAGTTGAAATTTTCACAGAGTGTGTAATTTACTTTTGTGTAGAACGACAAATACTAAAAATAAAAAACATTTTTAGAAGCATTCTTCTTTAATTTAATCTTTTGTTTAACAATTTTTTTTTTTTTTTAGTATACTTTTAAGCTGTAATTGTAGTATACTTTTAGGCTGTTATATATCTACATAATTTAATATTTTAAGCAAAAAATCTTCTACGATGGTACGAAACCCTCCGTGTGTGAGTCCGACTCACTCTTGGCTGATTTACATTTTTAATTAAGTAACGTAATTTTTAAATAATATTTATTAATTCTTTTATTTTTAAATTTTTTTTCTATTTTGTTCCCTCTGCTGCACACAAATTTCCGTTTCCTTTACCCTCTCCCATTCCTTATTAATTGCATGCATACCTCTACTTGCAGCTACCTTGCTGTTACAACAACAACAAAAACAACAGATTTCACCACCACCCAAATCCGCACAATGAATCACCAGCCAGGACGTGATTTAAAGACTTCTAAAAAAGATGAACTCCAACGAATTACTAACACATAATTAATAAAATTCTCCTCCCTTTCTGTAAACTGATTTTGAATCAATCCTCATAAACTTCCATAGTTTTCACAACAATAAAATAGAAGAAAAAAGGCAATTATCTATTCCTACAAAACTTTATTTTTCCTTGTTTATTGTTAGCGGCACATCTAGCGTCGGCTTACTATTTACTAAACAATCACCAGACTCAGTTGTTTCAGATAATCCTCAATTTTTCCACATTTTTACTTTTCCATCGGCTAGACTCTTTTCTTTTTCCTCTATTTTCTCCACAAATCCTCATTAAAGGGATGCGCTTTCCCTTGAATCACTTCTGGCAGCACCTGTCGATCTCTTCGATTTAACATAACAATATTATTGTTAAAGGCATTGTTTTGGTGGCGAGATAATAAAAAAAATAGATGAAAGTATCTGAAATGCCATTAATTATTTATTCTCCGTATCAAGGTATCCTTCGAATTTAATGAATTAGTTCAATAATTTACTTCACTGAATGGTTTTTAGTGGACTCATAATATTATTTTCAATCGTCCCTATATCAGTAAACAATTTCAGTGAAATTTGTATTTACATGAATCTCCCGTCTTACATGGTTTTTTTATTTACACGATTTAACTTTAACACGATTTCTATAACATGGTATATTACTGGATGATTGTCTAAAATAAGAAACAAAACATAAAAATGCAGAACAGCAATCTTTTAAGTCAGAAAGGAATAGCAGTTCAGAAAATCAGAGTCAAAAAATAAATATACTGAAGACAGCAGGAAATATGATATTTTAATCAATTTGTTCGTAAGAAAGTCGAGTTGACTTACATCTAATATTGTCAGCAATCAAAGTGATAGTGGTTTATACTCTGTAAAATGCTATATATCACAAAGATAACTGTTATTCAAGAGTCGCGAAGCATTGAATTAAATACAACGTAATACAAAACACAAGAATATAAGTATCACAATACATGTTACGGATTACTTTAATATGCTGATTTCAACTGTACAAGCAAAATTTGATGCAATAATCACAGTATTTCTGCAGATATATTTTGATTAATTAATCGCTTAGTAACAAAAGAAATGAAGACATCTATACAAAAATTAACAAAAACCACACCCATTTGTTAATTACGGATTTCATTATCATTTCATTGTCAATCTGAAATTTTTTTTTTATTCATTAAAAATTCAACATGAATTGCATCAAGTATCAAATGATGAAAGATTCGAATGATATCAATTAGGAAGAAAAAAATGAATAATCTACAAAAGTGATGACAGATTTTTATTTATTTTAATTATTTATTTTTCTTTTTTTTATGATTTATATTTTCATTATTTTATGAAAAAATCATCATAATTTTTATCTCTTTTAAAATATATTTAAATTTACATTAAAACAAGTGACTGAAATATGTAAACTTATTTTCATTTACACAATTTTATACATAAAAACTTACTTTTTCGATTCACATTATTTACAAGGAAACATATTTGTTTAAGCTACTTTTTTCTCTAAGCATTTGAAACAATACTTATTTATTTACTTCGATCGAAGTTAAAAACAAAAAACCTAGCTTATGAAGTATAGCAATGGCAACTTGTGGCATTCAGCTATGTGGGGTCTTGAATTTTATATGGTTGGTGGATATAGGTCAGACTCTTATAGCGTCAAAAATTTCAAGTAGTACATTTGTTAGAATCACTTGAATATGGTGAAAAGATAGCTCCGTGCAAAATTTCACCTTTCTAGCTCAAAAACTGAGGGACTAGTTTGCATACATAAAGACAGACAGCCGGACAGACGGGCTTGGCTAGATCAACTCGTCTCGTCGCGCTGATCCAGAATATATATACTTTATGGGGTCTCCGATGCCTCCTTCTGTATGTTGCTAACTTCAAGACAAACTTATAATACTCTTCATGCAGTAAAAATAAGCCCGTCAAATGGTGTTTCAAATTATGGTGGAGATGTGATGCGGCAACAGGTTACCTGTTTGAATTTAATTTATATACAAGCAAACGAACTTCCAGGACTGAGAATGGGTTAGGTGAGTGGGTAATACTTCAGCTTACACAAATCTTGGAGGGCTTGAGGTGTGAAATTTATATTGACAACTTCTTCAATTCACCATTACTGCATTATAAATTTATTGAACAGAATACCAAAGCGTGTGGAACTGTTCGAACTAACCGAAAACATCTTCCAAAAACTGCTCCAGTCAATAAAAAAATGAAACGTGGTGACATTTACACCACAAGTTTCCAAGGAATAACTTATGTGAAATGGATGGATAACAAAGCGGTATTTCTGTTGACAGATACTGTAAAACGCCGCGCAGCTGGTTCAGCAGATAAATTTGACGTGAAATGCCCTCAAATTGTATCTCATTATAATAAAAAAATGGATGGGGTAGACCTTATGGATCAACATAAGGTGTGCTATGAAATACATTGGAGATCAAAAATAGAGTACTACCTTCGACTATTTATTGATCTGTTTGATATATCAGTAAATACCGTCTACACAAAGCTTTATGATAAAAAAAACAAATGGAAGGAGGTCTGTTGTCCAGCTTGCAGTTTAGACAAGTCGGAACTTGAAGTTTAATACACTAAATGATTTTACGATCAGGCAACGCGGTGTTCTCACTACAAAAACAAAGCCAATACGTACCTAGTAAAATTAAATATTAAATAGAGGTATGTAAACTGTGCCAAAAAGAAGAAAGAAAACAATACACAAACAATACTTGTGTCTTATGTTATATTTACCTTTGCTGCAATGAATGGAATTGTTTCGCAGATGACCATTAGTAACTTCATTTAACTTAACTTAATTAATATTTTTCTTGAATAAATAAATCTGACATAACTAATGAGTAAACCTAAAAACGTAAAGCTTAAATTGCTGAAGCAGAAAATAACCCTTAGCGAACATAGGGACACATTTGTCCCAAAAAATTCAAAAAAGAAACCGTTTCGAAATAAAATATCTTTTTTTGATCAGTTTTGATTCATCATTCTAAATAGAAAAAATGATTACATAAATTCCCATATCCTTATGGTCCTGACCATTAGCAATTCTTTAGAATATCTTCAGTGTAAATATGGTACTTCTCTGTTATAAAGTGTTCCATCGGTTTCATCAAATTCGTTATGACTAAAGTCAAGTTTTTTTCTAATAATCTCGCCAATCCTGTGATGTAAAATGTTGTTACCAAAAATTTGTTGATTATCCGTAAAATAAAATTACTTAAAAAAACAAAAAAATAAAACTCTTCTAATTACAGTATTTTATAATAATTCTTTCATTTGTTTTGTTCCTTTGGTTTGTGGCTTTAATTTGATATTGTTGAGTTTTTGCTAAAATGACAATGCCAACATTAAACCAAAATGTGATTATTATAAAATGGACAATAATTGTATACAAATTTCATTTATTTTTTAATTAATGTAATTATAAGGTAAAAAAGCAGCCATTTTGCAAAAAAAAAAAATATTTATAACAAAGAACAAATCATTTAATTCGGTTCCACTGAAGATTTAATACCTTCCGTTTATATGAAACAATTATAGCTGATTATAATAATATTATTGAGATTATCGATTGTGGCATTCATTTTTATTGATTCTTCCTCTAACTCGACTTCTTCTTCTCCTCCATCTCGATGTCCCAGAGACACGCATCATAGCGATCAGCACCTTAACAACACTTGACGATGATTACGATTTGATTTGTCGTAACAATATTTCAAAATTTACATTACACTTACTATTTCGTAAGTCTTTCCGCAAAGTCTTAAGTCCCTTGATCAACAAGTGTTAAAAATATCTGCCACAATAACAATTATTACTTATTAGTCATTTATAAGACAATAAAATGATGTATGATGGTATCGATTCATTTCATTTTTTAATTTTTTAGATTACTATATTTTTCCATTTAGTCTACTTACGAAATTTAGAACATTTTTATCATAAGAAAAACTTATTTTTTTACCCTTAACCTTGGGTTTGAATCAATTAGGGAACATACTCGTATACACTTTGTAAAGTTTCATTTCTTCAATATAAATTCTTATTGTTTATTATTTTGTTAAACGGTTATTGCAATGCAAACAATCTTCTTATGTACTAGATACCCTGCCTCACCTTCCCAAATAATTAACGGATACTGATTGGTTGATCTGATGAGATGTTTGTTAATGGCGATTTAACTGATTTTAAAATATATCTCTAAGCTTTTTTATTTTCTTTCTTAGATTCTTTCGCAGTTCCTTTAGGGTTTTTCGAATTCAACCTTAACTTTACTCATGAATCACTCAGTCCATTGGTGAAAACCGTATGAAAATCCGCTCAGTAGTTTTTGAGTTCATTGCGTTTTATCTTGTTAAGTCAGAAACTAAGAGACTTAAATGGAAAGAAACGAATGAGCATAGAAACAGTCACACAAACATTCTTGCATTGCATATGATGATGATAATGATGATTCTGAATTTTTCTGTATAAAATCTCAATTTGATAATTTTAAAATGAAGGACTGGTTAGCAGAATAAAAAAAACCATTGAAAAGTCAAGGAAACAAATATGATTCATTACAATTTTCCAATATCCCATTTAATGTGATAAGTCACATATTTTATATAAAATAAAAGATACACAACAAACAAAAATACTTAATCAAATACCTGTAAATGTGATCGCCCCACTTTTTTATTGTTGTTACAGTTGTATTAAAATTGAAGTATCTGTCGATTTGGGCGTTGTTGTTGTTGGTTGGATGGTTGGTTGGTCGGTTGGTTGTTTTATGTATGCATAAATCTGAAATAATTAACTAATTTATATGCGCACTCTTACTTCAGATACATTTTTATATTTTTCATTAATTTGTGCATATTATATATTAATGCAATTTTAATATAAAACACAAACACACACATGAGCACACAAAAATCAAATATACTTAAAATCACATTTCTATGGTTTTTTTTTTATACTTTTATAAATGAAAAATTCATTTGAAAATTTTCATACATTTTTTTATTTGTTGCAATTTTTATGCTTAATAAAATATAAATCTGCAAACCAAAAAAAAAGTAATAATCTTAAATATATTTAATTAAGTTAATGGAATCAAATTGAAACGAGAATAAAATATGACATTTAATTATTTAAGAATTAATAAGAAACACAAAAAATGCAAAAAAAAAACAAATTTTAGATAAATAGATAAATAATTATTGGAAGTATCGCGATCGAACGTACGATGTGCGCGAACAACGAGTGCCAAGTGTCGACGCATCGATAAAATACAACAAATGAAGTAGCTAGAAGGCAACAAATACAAATACACACTCATACAAATATTATACATGCATGCATAGATACAAAGAAACAGATACAGAGACAAAGACAAAGACAAAGCCAAAGAAACATGCATGCATAGATACTCTGGGCCAGCTAGCAAGCTGTTGACTGCTAGTAGTAGACAGTAGAAGTAGATACGGAACTGCCAAATAGCGTTCTGAGTTGCCGACAACTTGTTCATTCCGATCAACCGAACCGCATTACCCTGGTATAGTCGTATCATCATCGTCGTCATCATCATCATCATCATATCTACCCATCCATCCATCCATCCATCCATTCATCCATCCATCTATAGATGAGGCATAGTACTATAATACAATATGTAGGTACTGATGCCGCCGCATTGCTCACTGCTCATTGCTCATGGTGATAATGATGCTGCTACTGATGATGATGATGACGATGATGATGATGATAATACATATACTACAAATTTATTGTGTTTAAATTTTCTGGGATTTTTTTTTTTTTTGTTTTGTAATTTCTTTTTTCGTTGAAAAACAAACCAGAAGCTATACAAAAATCCCAATAAAATATCAAAACAGCTTGCGGTTATATCTCACAGACTGTTTTTATGCGCTTTTCAGAAAAATACCTTACTCAATGAGTATTCAATTACAAAACATATATGTACTTTTAAATATATAAATATATGTAGTATATGGTTGAATAAAACGAAACAGAAGTTATATGCTATTAAAATGAAAACGATTTTCTTAATTAACAAAAATTTGATAAGCAAATGATTTAAAATGAAATGAAACTGAATGGTCACAGTCTGGCAAATATATACTACTTAATTACTTATTCACTCACAATATGATGTGTACACTGCACTACTCTATGATGAAATGAATTACCAATTAAGTGAGATGTTTGTAATGGTCATTTGTATGTGTGTGTGTGTGTGTGTGTGTGTGTGTGTGTGTGTGTGTGTGTAATGATATGATATGCATTAATTCACCTCTTTTGATAAGAAGCAAATGAGTCAATTTTGACAGAAAAACGTTTTCGTGTATCAACTTTAAAACCACACCAAATCCACTCAATTTTTAAAGTATCTTCTAATAATAATAAATAGACAGAGAAGTCATATTAGTATTTTCATTAACCAAAGTAAGTAAAAACCATTATATATATTACTATCTGAACCGCTTAATTGCCTTGAAGATTAGATTAATGCAAAGCTTAAAAAAACAATAGTAAAGTTCATGGATATCATTATAAAAGCATGGCTTCAACTAAATGAACATTTCACTAAAACCACTATCGGATGTAAGAACCTTCTTATATAAATAGAATCATTTGAGAAGATTAGTCCTCTAATCATACATCGCTTTTATCATATCTACAGAGACGACGATTAGTCAATCTAGCACCTAATTTGTTGTAGCTAAAGGCTAGAAGCAATACTAACGATTTATTTTCATAGAATGTATCAGAAAACTCATGATGAATCATTGAGGAAAGGGGAATATATTCAGTTCCCATTGTATTGCAACAGATCCAACTAAGTGATCTAAGTGACATCATACTGTTATAATGAGACAACTTAACCTACCTGACCTGCTTACCACTAATCATATAATTACAAAAATTATACTCGTATATTTGTATGAAGTGTATTTCATTCAACTTTAATATTCATATTCAAATGCACTTGCATATGTTTCTTTATGCAATATATCAATTCCAAAGTTCAAATTCTATTAGTCTGATAAAAAATTAAAATAAATTCTAAGAATAGAAATATTTTTATCTACAATAGAATAGAATAATATTTTTTCTTAGAAACAATAATAATGAATAATGTTTATCATATAAAAATGTATTGAAATTGAAATTTAGTGTAACAAAAATGACAAAAATTTACTTTAGATACTTTTTAGCCTTGACAGTTTATATGAAATTACAATAACAAAATGAACAATTAAATTGTACAATAAAATACAAAAAGACAAAAATGTAGAAAATTCATGTTTTTCTAATAGAAAATTCTATAAAATTAAAGAAAAACAATTTCACCAATTTTCACTTTTCTTTTGTTTTGTTTTGTTTTGTTTTGTTTTGTGTTTGTACCATTTACAATTAGTATTTGGAATGATATTAACATTTTGGCATAAAGTTTTTCATATAGTTATGAAATGAAATATTGTAAAATTGTCTTTCAAGAAAAGAAAAAGAAACTGAGTCCTTTTAATCGTAGTGTTGGGACAAACTGTAGTAGAAACCATAAAATTTCCAAACTCTTAGAACTTTAATCCAATTAAATGCAATACTATTGTATTATATCCAATTTCATTCACTAAGACTCAGTAATAATTTGTGAAGTTGAATTGGATAACACAAGCGTTTCGAAATCACCTGATAAAAATGGGCCAAGAAAAACGCATCTCAACCAAGAAGCTACAATAATAACAACTGATTCATATCTCTTCCACAATATTTAGCTTGATATTATGTATTCGATATCTTAACTAGTCAGATTACTTGTTTATAGCATAGACATACGAGGGCTGATCAATCAGTCTTTAGAAAATCCGCATTCTTAGCATCGATTTTTTTTTTTTTTTTTTTTGAAGTTTATTCCATCACTAATCAGCTGTTGAAATGTCAGTAATTTAGACCACGTGGTTTTATTTTTATTGTCAATTGAAGCAACAAATTTTTATATCTTGCAAAATATGGAAAAAGTAAGTTTCATGCGGTGATTAAACACTTTTATTTAAAAAGCTTAATACCGAAAGAAATCAAAGCTGAGTTGGATGAAGTTCATGGCATCGATGATCGATTAATGAAAATGTGCGAAATAGTTAAGGCCACCAGCATATCGTATAGTACAGTGATTTAAATTTTGCACGAAAAATTGGGTATGAAAAAAGTCTCGGCAAGATGGATGGGCATTTGCTCTCAGAAGAGAATAAAAGCAATCATGTAATCAACTTTAAGGTTGTTTTGGCACTGTTCCGTTGCAATCCTGCCGAGTTTCTGTGCCGATACATAAAAGTAGACGAAACATGGATACATTACTATACTCCAGAAACAAAGGAACAATCAAAACAGTGGATTGCTGAGGGCGAACGGGCTCCGAAGAAGGCGAAAATGGTGGAATCGGCCGACAAAGTGATGGCCATGTTTTTTTGGGTTGAACGTAGGAAAAAGGGAAAACAATAACCAGTTGGGCGAAGACAGCAAGACAAAACGACCTCATTTGAAAGAATCTCTTTTATCAGGTCAATGCACCTGTGTTTCGATGGTCAAAATCAAGGAATTAAAATTCAAATTAATACAACATCTACTGTATTCGACAGATTTGGTCCCCAGTAACATCTTTTTATTTCCAAATTTAAAACAATGGCTCTGTGGACGACGCGTAATGTCAAACGGGGATGTCATCAATAAAACAAACGCCTATTTTGAGGAACTTCCGAAACCTTACTCTTTGGACAGTTCAAAAAATTTAGAAAAAAGATTGGAAAAGTGTATAGAGCTAAAAGAAGATTATATTGAAAAATAAAAACAAAATTTCGTAACAAAAGATTGTGTTTCTATCTTTTTCTAAAGACTTATTGATCAGCCCACGTAGCTACTTCATAAACTAAAAATTGAAAACTTACTTCTAACAGTTGTGCATCTCTCAACTGATATAAGAAATAAAGATTTATAAAATTACCTCAAAAAATAAAGTACATATTATATTTAAACCTTGATTAAATAGGACTGACTGAGGTGGATTAAACTGATAAACTCAGCAGAATCATAGATTTCTTAAATAGTAAGAATATACGAGTATATGTGGCTTTCGCTGACTTGTTGTAACAAACAAATTAAGCTCTAGCTGCAGACAACAATTGGAAAATTAGAGCTATTCTAATCATTAATCTAAATAGTATGTATATTTCATAACTTCTAGCTTAAATCTGAGACTATTTCAGGAAAACTTCAGATGCAGACTCTGCTCTGGTATAATCATTAGTGCTTACATACATGGACTCTGACGAAATACTATCATCTGTGCTTCCAGTTGTAGATTCCATGGTAGAATTTTCACCCGTTCCCACAAATTTGGAATCCTATAAATGTAACTAACTGAAACCATTGCATTATTATAACATAAAATATATAGCTCTCATGTACTTAATGGATAATGGCATCCGTCTTTTTCATGCTATTATATTATTTAATACTAATTGGACTTTACACACTCGCATTGTTGATGAATTCAGAAAATATACCTGTTTATTGACATACGAGTATACAATATATTGGCACATATTGCTCCATCCACATATTGAAATCAATGTGGTCTCTGGTCGTGAAAACATTGAGAAGCACTGGTCAAATGAATGCTATTAGCAGCAAATATTCGCTGTCTCTCTCACTCTCATGTTGTTTCCAAAAACCGTTTTTAAGCGGTGCTCCACATATCAGTGGCTCCCAACCAATGGTCCGCACGGCAACTTACTAGAGTTTGCCTCCTTTTTTGCTTTCATAAAAACCATCTCCATGAAAAAATGCATATCTTTTTCAATTTTCATGGTCATCGGACAAACGGTGTCGGAGTTTATTGGTCACATACTTTTTTCCATTCCATTCATATATATAGAATAATATTAAATATCTGACCGATTGAACAAAATAATGATTTATTGCTGCCATATAAAATATTGATCCAAATATTATATTTTTGCATGTTTCCTTAGATGGTTGGAATGAATGATGATGGTTTATAAACTATGATGATGATAATAAAATTAATATTATTTCTACATTTGTTTTTCATTTATTTCAGTTTCTTTGTTTTTCTTTTAGTTTTATCGCTCTTGACTCTGTTTATTATTTCTTTGCCATTAAAATTACTTATTTCTAATTTATTATGTTTTTACAGTTGTTTGTATTTTTCCTATTAAATTTAATTTCTTAGTTTTGTATTTAATTTGTTTTTGTTTTTTTTTTTTTTTTTCTTACATTTCTTTCTTTTCTTTAAAATTTATTTTGTTTTTTTGTTTTTGTTTCCTTACCTCAAGCACCAAAAATTTATTTAATTTTTTCTAAAACTTTCTTGCAATTTCCTTTCAAAAATGAATTAAATTTGTTTATCTTTTTCTGTTTGTTTTTTTCACTTATTTTTCCTCTTTATTTTTACGACATTTTCATTGCAAAAAGTTTCTTTAGTTTAGTTTCTATTTTATTTGTGTGAAAAATTGTATCTTTGAATCAACGTATGTATTTATTTTAATTAGATGCTTATTTTTTGTTGCTATTTAATGATGCCCCTTCACTTTATCTCTCTCCCACCATCGTTCACTCTCTCTCTATCTATCTCTCTCTTACCTTTCTGCATATTTTCTGTTGTCTTCTACAAACATAACAAAAATGTCTACTTACTAAGTAGAATTTAATTTTGCCTACAATATCAACTAAATACTGATGCCAATTACAAAAACATAAAAAATTTAAAATAAATAGTGTTAACTCTGATGAAACCAAATCTAACATTAAATACCCTTCATATTTATACATGTTTTATACTCTTTACGCAGTGAATAGTATTATAAGTTTGTTATGAAGTTTTTAACACACAGAAGGAAACATCGGAGACCCCATAAAGTATATATACGAGTATTCTTTATCAGAGCGACGAGACGAGTTGATCTAGCCATGTCCGTCTGTATGTATGCATAAAGTTTTTGAGGTAGATAGGTGAGCTTTCTTTTTACCATACGCAGTACTTTTGTCGGAATCAGCCGAATTGGACCATTAGGGGGTAGCCACCATACAAAACGGAATCCAAATTTAAGTGCTTATTAGAAAAACTTTTTTAGAGTATTACAACTTCGGCAAAGGTTTACAAAGTAATGGAGACAAAAAGATAACAACTCAACAAGACATTAAAGCCTCTATAGAAATGAAATAAATAAAAACTTCCAATTAGAACTTCGATTGACCAAAACTTATGTATTTTTATCATCCAAATATCGACTTATTCATTAAGTTCAAATAAAATCTACATTTTTAAATTTTAATTGATCATCTAAAGAATCAAGATAGGTTTTCATGAAAGAACTTATAAATACTATACTCAAAAATGTATGTGGCAGCTATAATTTACAATGTATTGGATATATCATACATACGTACCCGTATTGTCACGAATTGCTCCTGATTTTGTTTTTAACAATGCTTACATATACTTCACTTAAGTTGGTTGTTAAGTTCTGAAATATGATATAAATGTCTTAACTAAACTATAAAAACTGAAAGCATTGCATGTGTAAAGATTTCCTCAGGATTACCCATAGCAAAATTTATTTAAATGCCAGAGATTGGTGATGTTAGAAGTATAGAGAAGAGAGATTGCTATGATAGAAATGTCCTACAATATCGAACTTAAAAGTAGTCAGTATTAATAGAATCAAAAAGTAACTTTCGTTAATATTGGCGTTCAATTTGCAAGAAAATGAAACCAGTGTCCAACCTTTTCGGCATAAAGTCAAGTTCATCTGATCATATAGATGTTTTTTTTTTCATAAACAATTTCATTCTATAATTGGGAATCGGGAATTGGGAAAGTAACGTCTGGTCAATTTCATGTTCATGTCCTAAGTGAAGTTTAATTTTTATTTTAATTCATCTTCATTCAGAGAAAGATATTAAAGTTGTATAAAATATTTTCCTAATGAAATGAAAAAAAAAACCGCACAGGAGATAAGCGGTAAGAGTTTTGGTAGCTGGCATGGACACCTAAACCACCAAAGTTCTTTGGCTTGCAGCGATGCGGGTCTCCAACTAACAAAGTTCTGTCGTACTGAACAAGAATATCCATAATTTCTCTTTTGAACGCTTCATCAACGAATTTCTGGTAAAAGGCTAATTAGGCCTTAGAGATTGCCTGACGAATTGATTATATCAGCTAACGCGCACTCGAATGTCAACGCCACTAAATTTCTCCTTGCCTAGCAACAAAAGCGGTTCTTGTGATTTGTACTCAAGAACTCTGGGATCAATTTTATATAAAGGACGCCCATTTACTTTCGCTTGCTGTACTCAACTACTCTGGTTGTTTTCTTGCGACCAAAGATCTGGACAGTTTGAACTGGTTCTCTACGCTTTTGCAGCATTTCATTTGCTGAACTGAGTAGAAAAGTTACAATGTGACTTCAATGTTATTCTAAGCTAAAGTAAACACAACTATTTCACAAGAGCTGAAAAGCATTTCGTTGAATGTAAAATACAATAAAGCAGAAAAACACAGAAGATGTTGAAGTGCGGAATTGAGTTATTTAAAACCTATATTCCTTTAATTTTATTCTGTTTAGGCAAAAATTATCTTAATAGTATGATAAGTCATTTGCTGTTGCCTTTATTGATACCCTTCCTACCCCCCTGATTATTTCTATGTTCTTTTCATTACAAATATCACAGAAAATGGTTAAAAAAAACTTACTCACAATTGTAGAAAATGATTACAAATTTTGATTTTGTTTAAAAATTTAACTTTGTATTTCTTAATCTTAGAAACTAAGTCACATTAGTTTGTATGATTCCCACATCTTCTAGTGGTTTAACCATGTACCAGATTTTATTATGACATCTTTAAAGCAAAGAATCTAATTTTTAGTATAACAGATTAAGCGTCTATTTAACCGATTGATTGAAAGGTACTTCTCCTCTTTATCGCTGATCATGTTAAACTAAGCTGATGATGATGTCATTTATAAAGAAATTCGGCTAATAATTTCTAAAACATGAGAACTAATTTACATTTTCTAATTAATTTAAATGTGAATCCCATATTTTTCAATCATTTGACCAAGTAATTCTTCAGTAGAACTAGACGAAGGAACTATGGTATTGAACTGACATGGGTCATACGATAATTTTTCTTTGTTTTGCTGATCATATCAATCATTGTACAACACAAACAAAATGTCGATTTCAATAAGAAGGAATTCTATGCATTACAAATATCAGACTAAAGTGATAATGCCTACACACCGATTCCAAAGTGAAGTATTAAAAAAACAAGAAATAAAAATAATTTTATTTCAAAATACTTTGCTTTCATGCAAAAACAAAAAGTAGAAACAATTAAATTTAAAATATATTGTTTATAGTACATGTGTATATAGTTTTATTTTGTTCATTTTCAAATGAATTTTTATTGCACCAAAAAAAAAAAAAAAATTTAAATTAAAATAAAATCCAATCTAATAATAACAACAACAACAGTAATAAAAAGTACAAGTCTCTTAACAGCAAAAACAACAATT
Source organism: Amiota mariae (assembly GCA_035041805.1). Taxonomy (NCBI): domain Eukaryota; kingdom Metazoa; phylum Arthropoda; class Insecta; order Diptera; family Drosophilidae; genus Amiota; species Amiota mariae. The sequence goes on along the minus strand of JAWNKV010000927.1, from coordinate 866,119 downwards.
AAATAAATAAATAATCCTCTCTCATGACGTTAAAAACAACCAAATTCTGTTTATTTTTCCTATTTTATTTATTTATTTATTTCCATTTACTTAACTGTAAATAAGTATCTAGATACATATGCCACATAATAATGATGATGCTGATGACGATGACGATGATGTAGCCTGATTTTTTACTATAAAAACTAAAATTATCGTTTATTTATTTAATTTTTTTTTTTTTTTTTTTTCGAAACAAAAACAGTATAAACTTTTTATAAACAAAAAAAAAATTGAATAAAATAAAGTAAGAAAAAAGAATATTGAAAATGAGACCACAAAAGCAAAATATAATAACAACAAAATATAACAATAAAACTGTCTAATTTTTTATTCGAGGACAATAAAACCACAAATGTTTACATTTTATTGTATATCGATTGATTTGTTCAGAAGTGTTTGAATAAACTTACTGAATCGTGCAATACAATAACATTATATATATACTAAGTATATCAGATGATAAGAAATTAGCAGCTACTTTAAGCTACAATAAAAAGATATCAAAATTTAGACACTTAAATATTTTTAATAATTAATAATTTTGTTAAATCCCATAATGGTTACCTACAAGTTGTTAAAGAATTTTTTGAGTTCAAATCATTTTTAATCAAGTATTGCAAATGGATAGCAAGATCACACCGTACGGGAAGGTCTAAACCAGTGCCGTCCAACCTCTTTGGTTCCGTGGGCCACTGTTAGTTGAGCAGCAATTCAAAAAATTTTTTGATGATCGCCACTTTGAACGTGTCTGGGCCTCATTGGAATGGCGAGTTGGACAGCCCTGGTCTAAACAATACCGATGGAACCCTCTTAGGCTGAGTGAGCGCGATAAGCATTTCTATAATATTAAGCGACAACGTGCTATAAACCTCTGCAATCATTTTTATATATCTGTGTCAACAAGTAGCTTATGTCGAAAATTGAGTGAATTAAGTTTGAACCCTATTATTATTAACCGCTTCAATACACGTATTTTGGCAAAAAAAAAAAAATTCTAAAAACATGGTATAGAATCATAGTTATATATAGTTTACCCTGAACACTAGAAATTCGTACACCTACGATTTTTTCACAAATCCAATTTTCAAACACTTTTAAACAATTATTGGAATAAATAAACTAAATAAAATGTATGCTTGTTAGAAAGGTTGTGAAATCTACTTTTATAAAAATATTTTACAAAATTTATTTAGCATATATTTTAATTTTTATAATTTTTTTTGTGTAGCATCTTATAAATATGAAATGAAACCAAACAGAAATTTCTTTACACAAAATAGGCAATATCTCAAAACAACGATTTTCGACATAAGCTACTCTGACTTGTTGACATAGATATAAAAGTTTAAAAGGTGCCAGTGCTAGTTGAAGCTATAAAGCGAGAGCGAAGCTAGCGAGTAGTTTGGAAACGGTTTATAGCTTGATCTCGCTTTGGAAGTAAATGTTTTTTGTTGCTTTTTGAACTTAAATAGCCATTAGTTTTCAAAGCAAACATTCTTAAACGAAAATCGACTCGACAAAATCAAACTTTTCTTTTAATGAATGGAATATTTTAGTTGTTATTAACTAATTCGAGGTCTCTGATATCGAATCTGCCCTTAGTTTTTTTCCAGCGGCTCTAATTTTTGAGATACAGGTACCTCATGTTTTCTTATGGAAATATGGAGTTTTTATACATTACACATTCCAACAACATTAATTTAATTAAAAGTCACTGATTCCATGTGTGTGTCTTCAGTTCTTTTCTAGCTGCTCTATTTTTTGAGATATGGCTACTTAATTCGTTCTTACCACTCATTTGGAGATCGTTTACATTACACAGGGCTACAAAATTAATTTCGGTCTTTTCCAATTCTAATTAAAAATCAGTTTTTCAGAAATAGCTATTTAATTAGTTTTTACTCTGTTGTAACCATCATTTGGAGATTGTTTACATTACATAGCTCGACAAAATCAAACTTTAATTTTTGAGAACTTTTTGTGCACAAGCCCCGCTGCAAGTGGGTTTGTGTGAACATTCAGCCTGTTACTGTAACGACTGCTGTGCAAATTAATTTCGTCCATAACTGTAGGCATCCGAAGATCGTTGTGAATTGCAGAATTCCGAACGTACCATGAAGCGTTTGTGATTCGACGCAATGATTTAATCTGCAAAGTTTGAACTTTTTTTATGCTCGATGCACATGCAGTGCATCACCCCAGAGTTGGTCAGGCTTAGTTGGCTGTTAGGTCGCAGTAACTATGTTATTTTTTTAGTTTACCATAATAAGCTGCAGTAGTAGATGAGATGAGTGTTTTCCAGGGGAGACGCTTATCAAGGGTCATTCCTAAATATTTAACACGGTCAACTTGCGGGATGGCAGTGTTGTTAAGCGTAACTGTAGGACAAACACCTCGTCTAAGTGTGAAACAGCAATAGGCAGATTTATCCCAGTTTATACCAATATTCCACCTTTTTGTCCAGTGTGAAAATCAATTGAGATATTCCTGAACTTCAGCCGTTGCCGTATCAATGGAGCTATTATTGCAGATTATGGTGGTATCATCCACATAAGTAGCTAGTAGGGAGCTATTGCTAGCAGGAGTGGGCATGTCCGCAGTGTACAATGTGTACAAGACTGGTCCTAGTACACTGCCTTGCGGAACACCAGCTCCAATATTACGAATGGTGGATTTGGCATCTTTTACTGCTACATAATATGTGCGGCCACAGATGTATGACTGCAGCAGTAAATATTGCAGTGTTGGGAGGACCAGCTTCGCCTTGTGCATCAAACCATCGATTCACACTTTGTCAAAATCCTGATGTACATCTAGGAAGACTGCAGAGCTGTATTCTTTGTTTTCAAATGCCCTAAGGATATGATTGATGACACGGTGAACTTATTCCGGAGTACCATGTTGTTTCCTGAAACCACATTGATGATCAGGAATAGCTCTTTAGACATCAGTTGCTGCCATCATTCTACCCAGAAATATTCTTTCAAATATTTTGGAAAATGAGGGCAACAGACTTATCGGTCTATATAATTCGACACGATCTTCTGGCTTACCAGGTTTCAATAGCATAATGATCTCGGCACACTTCCACTGAGTGGGGAAGTGATGAAATCGTAGCATGCTATTGAAAATCCACTAAAATATTTTATGCACCAAAAATGTTGTTGGTCAGTGTAATATTATGACAATAATGTTTAAATATGATTTCGACCATGTGTCCGCCACGGCTGGTGCGTATAAGGTTAGTCCCAATATGTTAGTCCAATTTTCACACACTTTTCGCAGCATTTGCGACCGTATTTCGCAAATAACTCTTCGAATGTCGATTTCCAAGTATTCATTTGTCTCTGGTTTATCGGTGTAGGCAAGTGACTTTATATAACCCCAAAGAAAATAATCCAATGGGTTTAAATCACACGATCTTGGTGGCAAATTAATAGGACCATTATCTGAAACTATTTGTTCATTAAAAGTTTCTTTGAGTAAATCAATTGTAGCGTGCGCTGTGTGGCATGTGGCTCCGTCCTGTTGAAACCACATGTCAGCAAGATTACAACATTCTGGCCATCTTCGTTTTTAAAGACATATGGACCAATGACTCCGCCGGCTCATAAAGCGCAGCAAACAGTATTTTTCTGTGGATGTAATGGTGTTTCGACAAAAGCTTGTGGATTATCTTCACTCCAATTGCGACAATTTTGCTTATTTACGTACCCATTCAACCTAAAATGAGCTTCATCGCTGAACAAAATTTTGTAGGGAAAATCAGACGATTATAATTACCATAAAATGGACGAAGTGCACGATAAGTTTAACGAACAGAACCAATATTTTGATAAAAAGTTTCAACAAGAATTGTAAAACACATGGTAAGTATTTTCCGTCATTAAAATGAGCAAATATTACATCGTAAATTTAAATGTTATAGCAATTTAATTCGTTCAAAGTTTTCACTCTGTCATCTGATAACAATACTCATAGAACGTAATATTATCGCTAGTAGCATAGCATGGCTTATCGCGCGCACTCCGGCATCAACCTTAAGATATAAGAAACTGCCACAGTGATTTGTATTACGCAAGAAGAATGATGTTCAAAACGAAAGAAAAAAATTACAATTGGAGGAACAATGAGCAGTGAAAATATGACAAGTGAGGTTCTTAATTACATAATCAATGTGGCGGGCATAGTAATCAACATATCCGGTCAGCCACTAGACCTCCGCCAATATGAGGAAGATTATGAAACAAGGCAAAATCTTAATTGTCCTTAGTGGACGTTACGCCGGTCGCAATGCCATCATTGTCAAGACCTCTGACGATGGGACACCCGAGAAGTCCAAGATCAAGCCTTTCTTGAAATTGCTTAACTACAATCATCTGATGCCCACACGTTACACCGCCCACGACATATCATTCGAGAAGATGTCACCAAAGGATCTTAAGAATCCCTTCAAGAGGAAAACACATCGTTTCCAGACCCGCGTCAAGTTCGAGATTACTTACAAGGAGGGCAAGAATAAGTGGTTCTTCCAGAAGCTGCGCTTCTAAGCATTTTTCTGATCTTCGAAGTGCGACACCTTTTTCAATAAGCATAAATTTTTATACTTGTTAAAGGACGGTGACTTGCGGAAGTGTAATAAGTGTGTATTTAGACGAAGGGGAGGTACAGGTGATGCTGAATAGAACTTTATATTTCAATAATAACAAAAAAAACCACCACAACTGATAAACACAGAAACAATATTATTAAAGCAAATAAAACTTATCAAGTGAGCGTCACAATAGATAGAATGGTGATTGATTGAAAATGGTTTGTATGGAATCAAAAAAAAAAATAATAATATGGGGGTAGCAGAAATCAGAAGAATTAATTAATTCTTTATATGTTTATGTCAATATTATTAATATAATTTTAGATACATTTTTTTTTTTACTTTTTTTTTACGCCACTGATCCATGAATTTGTGGCAAACTGGTGGATTTCTTGATTCTTAGGAACACCGAAGTTTTAAGAATAATTAAAATAAATTATATATTTGGTTCATTCAATTGAAAAACAAAATTGTGTTCCTTAATGTCAAGTCTTTTGTTGCTTTTATAGGGTTCCATACCCAAAGGGTGCCAATGGAAAATCCACCGGAAAAGTCGGAAAATCTCAATAAATGACTGAGTACGTTTATGCTTTCTAACTTAAAGCAGTTTGGTATTATTTATGTTATTTCTGTATATGATGTTCACTGAGCGCAGGGAAGGAGAGACTCAGTGTTTGCTTGGATGATGGTACGGAACCCACTTTTTTTTCATTCCAATGACAATAAATGAAATTACCTATTTTTTCTTTATATTATATGAATTTTGCTGTGTGGCAGCAAGTAATGATCGACAGAAAAAAGAAGAATGAGAAATAAACAAAAAGAATAATTTGATTCATTAGCGGTTTTATTTTGAAATGGAGACGTTTGGAACAAGAAAAAGAACGAAGAAGATCTAAGAAGATCTAAAAAGATAAACGCCACCATTGTTGAGACGTGGATCTGGATGTTGTGACAGATTTGTTTGTGATTTGGTTCACTGCATAGTACACTTTCGTTTAGTGAAATATTCATTTTGTATTGCGTTTATTTACTTCCGTTTGCTGGATCATCACATCAAATTTCAATGCACCATAAGACTAAACGCTGCCTCTTGCCTCTGCCTGATTACCTAGGACGCACCATCTTCACATCACCAAACCCTTGTCACCTTTAACCGCTCGTCAATTTTATTTTACCTAACTAAATAAAATATATTGATACAAAAATTTGCAATAATATGTATAACAAACTTACTCAAATGTGTGCATAATCAAAAGTATTGTCTTAGCCCTCTCAAATGCTGATAACCAATTGCAATAAATCTTTGCATCTCTGGTTCAATATCATTGCGAAATTTGAGAAAGACAATGAGAATAGTGAAGATCCCGCCAACGACTATCAACAACACAATGACATAGAAACCACTTGATCTTTCGTCACAAATACATTTCATGTCTGTTCCTTGCACGCTTATAAATAAATCGTTGTGATTTTCGTCTTCTACTATTGAGTGGAGAGTTTTCGACATCATAACGCTTCCATTAAAGTTCTGTGTGTTGTTGAACTTAACACAACTGAAGTCAAATTTTTTCAAACTTATTATATCAAGTGATTTCAACAAAAAACACAAGTTTTCAATGCCGCTCTGGTCCAATTTATCCAACTTAAGTGTTGTGAGATTCTGCATTGGATTGAAGACGTCTGTCTTCATACCCGTATTAAAATTGTTGCCACTCAATTCCAAACTTATGAGACTTGTTAAGTTCTCAAAAGTTGTATCATATAGATTAGTCCAGTTACAATTGTTGCAGTACAGATCGAGAATATTTGGCTGAATCAGAAACGGTCCAACGTTTGGTAGAACTATCGAATTACCACTCAGATCAACTAGTTTCAAATTAGTCGCAAATCCAAAACTTTGAGGGTCAATTGATGTAAGCTGATTATTCGATAATCTTAATGTCTCTAAGCTTGTTAGGCCCGCAAATAGATCTTTATCCAGTTTTGTCAGTTTGTTATTGCTTAAGTTTAATTCCGTTGCTCTGGTGCTTTTGGAAAAATCCTCAGGATGCAATTCACTGATATAATTATGACTTAAATCTATATATACTGCTCCAATGGGCAATTCCATGGGAATCCCATGAAGATGAGCTCCTGCACAACTTACTTGCCACACACTACAATTACATTGGTGTGGACAATAGAAATTTAGCTCTTCTTCCAATTCATTTCCTTTGCAGCCACGGTTTCCAATTTCTTTGAGAATTATAAGTATGAAGTAAATACCAATTAAGCTAAATAAATTCATTTTGTGTTCGTGTAAAAAATAATACAAAATTGTGTACTTAAAATATACTTCTACGAATGTTTCAGGTGTAGTCACTTCACTAAAATGAAAAATCTATAAATGTGAATATGTCGCTTTGTTTTGACATTTTTTACACAGCCTACTTTGGTTTTTCCATCTACACGATGTGATAATTACGTATCAATACTAAAGTTAAATCTTAGCAACCCATTCCGCCATCTATAGACGCGTGACTTCATCTACAAGTTTTAACAACCCTGGACTTGAAGAAATTTTTTCAAAATTACAATCAGCTGACATTTTTGAGCGTAAACTTTCATTTTCCAATTTTAAAACCAAACCTCTAACAAGTTAAGCTATTGTTGAAGTTATTGTGATGCTAAAACTGCCTCACCACTTTTAGCTATAAACGCCGTGTCATCAGCATATATTGCTGCACTTACATCATCACAGACAGTAAATACATATTGTAAATAGCACAGAGGCTAGTACACTTCCCTGCGGTATGCCTGCATTGATGTTCTGAACATAAAAGTGACGGTTACTAAGATAAGACCTTAACAACAGAAAATATATTATGTTCACCATTCTATGGCATTGCTAAGGTGTATTATGTTTCTCAGAAGTAATTTTTTACCAACAAGCTAATTGGACGATAAGAGGAAAATTAACTTTAAGGCTTATTTGGTTTTGGTGTCATTGAATTGGATAGTATTTTAACCTCTGCATTGCATTGTATTGTGTAACACCCACAGGGTCTCTTAGTTACATTAGGACATAAACATAGGAAGAATGCATTCAATTCAATTAAACAGAAAATCTAACTTTGTCAATGTGACCAATTAGTGTTTACAGTTTTTCATAAAGTATAATTTGTATACCAATGAAATAAAGAAGGACTTATCTTTGCCAATTAATGAAATTTAAAACTTTTCATAGACGTTGGACATTGCATCTCGTTATGTTGGGTAAAAAAAATTTCTTAAAACCTTTTTTTATACAATATACAATTTTTTTCATATAATATTGTATTTACTTTCTATACTCTTTACGCTATGAATAGTATTATAAGTTTGTCTTGAAGTTTGTAACACACAGAAGGAGACATCGGAGACCCCATAAATTATATATTCTTGAGACAGATACAACAATTTTTATTGGAAATGTTAATCATATCTACAAAAGAAGATTCTGAAAAAGTACTCCAAAAAAGATTTGACGAAAAATTTGACAATTCGCCTATGATATTGTATTAAGTGGAGACTACATATTGACTTTGCAGATGATAATAATATACCTTTACTTGAGTTTTTGAATCAATCTTAAGTTTTGACTATGTCCAATGATCGAAAATTCAGTACAACAAATTATAAAATGACGATCGATGTGGTATTGTCACGATATTTCAATAAATGTCAATAAAACATTTTTCTTTCTTACTTCAGTTATCATAAGCCTATTGTATCCTTGTTAGGACATAATGAATGTATATAACTGTTGTTCGGAGTGTGGATACTGCAATTAATATGAAAATTCAAAAAAAGAAACTATTGTTATATCATATTTTTGTTTTCACTTCGGTCGACAGTCCCATGATTGCCTATCTTTTTTTCTTGCTGCTTTTCACCTTCCATATTTGATCAAAAACTATTGCGTTTAATCAATCGATTTTTTTATGCAAGCGTTGCCAGATCAGCTGTCAAAATATACTATATATAATGATTTGCAGCTTAAGTGTCTTTGTCTTGGCTATGGAACATACAATTAAGTTGTTTATTGGGAAGAAACGAAATTCTTTTCCGAACAACCCAATATAATACTAGGCAGTTGCCCACCTACTACAATATATTGTAAAAGAACATTTAAGTCACTTTGTGACTTAATTGCGAAATGAACATCAGTGATATCGGTCGCAAGGTAAGACAACTTGACTACCTACATAGGTGTATGTCATTAGTCATTCTTGTATCTATACTATATTCCTCAATATCATAACTGCATACTGCTTTTGTTTTTAAGAAAATAATGCGTATACAGGAAAAAATATAAAACAATGATTTTTTTTTAAATTTCGAATTTCATATTTATCAACCCCAATGCAGAAAGTCACAGGGAAAATAAACACAATATGTCATTTAGCCAGCTTTCGGTTATGGATCTCTGGGTGAAAATATTCAACTATCTCAATAAGACCGATTGCAAATACAAAAAAAAATGGCTACAACCATTGATTATATTTTGTGTTTATCTGAAACTTCATCATCGATGGAACATAAATTTTATGCATTAAACAAAATCGATTGGGAGTGATCACATCTAACTAAACCATATTAATATTAAATTAATTAAATTAATTAATTGTTGAGTCTAATGAATGTTGCATAGTTCAAAGTAAAAAAGTAGCTAACAAGAGTGATATTCTTTCCAAATCAGAATATGTTGCTTTTAAGCACTCATTGCTTGCTCGGTTTAAAATTTAATGGAATACTTTTTTTACATGTTCAATGTTCTGAAAGAAGATATTAGTACAAATCGAAATTTTTTAATTTATTTTATTAAACAACATTAAATCTGATACTACACTTAATACACATTTAACGAGTAACTAGGTGCTAGGGCCTTCGACTCGCGATTAATAACATCTTTGGTCTGGATATGTTTGAAGGCAGGCAGATTTTTTTGCTCGTTGGGTTGATGGTAGAGTACTGATGGATAAACTGCCCCAAATCCGTCAATTTCTTCGTGTGAAGGTGACAGGTAACGAGGTTCTTTAAATCTTTCGCGCTGCTGGGAGTAAAATTGTATGTTGAGGTAGTGCTGATTTGCCGGGCTGCCATGTCGGTGTATTTGTTTCCGCGTATATATTGGTGGCTAAGAGCCCAGAAGATGATGATTTTGATGCGGTGTTGAGTGCATATCTTTCGGATTTTCTGAATCGAGATATCATTATGCTCACGATTTTGAATGGCTAGTATTGTTGTCTGAGCAGATTACGATTTTCCCATTATTGTTGATGGCAGGTGATTGACAGGTTTTTAATATCGCAAATGCCTCTGCAGTGAAGATCGGGTCATATAATGGGAGGGATCCCCCAGATATGATCGTTCCCAGATTATCGACGACAGCGAATGCAGTAGAATGATTTGTTTTTGAACCCTCTGTGTAGTGGGAAACTTGGAAACGCGCTATGTACCCGGAGTGGGTAGTGTCGCTTTTAGCTGAAATATGCAGATAAGTGATGATGTTTGGCTAAAACAGTTTGGCGTGGGCTTTATGTAGTTTAAGAGTTTTGGCGGAGGTAAATCTAGACGAGTACTATGGATTGCGCAGCGTCTGATAGTAGAGCAACATTTATATTTAGCTAGTAGACGGTTGGATGTCGTGTAGATCTTGGGGATAAGTTGTATTGTTGTTTCCTCAATCCTTTCCCCAATGCTAGGTAATCCGGCTTCTGTCAGGTTACATGCAGTAGGGGAAGTGAGGAAAGCGTTGATCGAACGGCGAACATCTGCGTGATAGGTGGAATGAATTTTCCTTAGCACACCACCCAGAGATGGGGAATCCGTAGTCGATTTTGGAGTGCATTAAGGCACAGATAATGTTGACAAGGGTATTAATGTTGACACTGATATATTTGGAACTTAAAAATTTAAAACTATTAAGTCTAGATTCTAATAGCTTTCTTCAATTAATAAAGTGTTTTTTAAAGAGTAGTTTGGAGTCGAAAATTATGCCAAGAATTTTTAAGTGATTAACTACTTTAATACATTTCTTTCTAAACTTAAGATCGGAAAAGTTATTACGACATATATGCAAGAATTGGCATTTTTCGATGGATAGAGATGCTTCAGAGCTGGCTTCCCACGAATCCAAATCATTTAAAATATATATAAATTCTTCCTTAACTGTATTAATCTTTTTAATTTTGATGCAGGGATGGCGTCGTCCGCGTATAGATACATTAATATTTTTATATCTAGAGAAAGATGTTGTTTAATAGTAAAGTAATTAACAAATGTATGGTTTCTGTATGTATTCTCATAGATTTCATAAAGTTACTTCACAACACTTTGTGGCAAGTTTGTTTGTCTATTGACACCTTCTTTACTCAGATAAGGAATGGTATACATATAGAAAGCTGGTCTCACTATTATAAACCTAACAAATTTCTACACAATATTTGTTCTTTGCGGTTTTGATAACATAAACCTAATGGTGAAATGATACTATTCCTCTGAATGGAATCAATTACTCATCTATGGTAAAGTTGGTTCCTGGCATATAACTTTTCTTAATTTTGTTGTTGTTATATTCTAAATATTTCCTAATGAATCACTTTTATCTTGCAATCGGCGATAACTTCTTGTGGCTTTATCATTAAATCGTAAACGTCGTGATTAGTCAATAAATCTAATATTTTACATGCACGCTCGAATAAGTGTACTGCCATAAAATGGATACAGCGCCATTTTCCGTGTTCCTGCTTTAAACAATAATCCAATATAGAAACGGGTTTATATATTGGTTGTGAGTTTCCATTTTTTACCGAGCTGTTGTAACTTTCTTTTTCAAGGTCATCACCGTCTTTGCCCAGAAACAAATTTTTATCTTCTTCTATTTCCTCACAATCTAATGATCTCCATTCATACTCCAAATATGATACAGTTTCACACACGTCTGATTCACTATAATGTATGTTTTGGTTTCTCTCAAACTGACCAAATTATAAATTGTCTAGCTTACATATATTTCACTGTATCTAGTTTTTTCTTGGTGTATGTGCAAAGGCGATAAATTTGAAAATTTGTTGAAGTGACTCAAAATCACCACATGGGACTTGACGCCAGTAAAAATTATACTTATCGAAAAAAAAATTTATAATAATATTTAGTTTCTAACTTGACATTTTTTTAAAGATAATTAGTTAATAAATGAATACTAAAAAATACGGATTTTTGCATTCTATATTTTGAAAATTACACCGGTTTTAATTTCAAAAGTGACTCAAAGTCGAATAATCAGAAAAGGATTCAGTAAAATACAATACTGTAAAATACATAAACAAAGAAATAACCATAGAAAGAGATACTGAAATGGAAAACGAAGACGATTCGGTTGAAATAATGAAATAAAATTAAATTTTGGGTGAAGCTAGCGTTTCTTATACGCAATATAATATTAATATTGCTGTTACATAAATTTATTTAGTGTATAAGCAATGTCTAAATACGTATACGTAATATGTTTTAATGTTACGTATAAGCAATGTCTAAATATTATACGTATACGTAATATAACTTTATTGTTACATATAAGCAATGTTAACGAAGTATACCTACTAGGCTTCTGCTATTCTCAATTTACATTACTCATTGCAGAATGCACCCATGAATATGTTTGTAAATTTTACGAACTCAATATTCATCATACAATATAGAATGTGAGAGAAAAAAATTTAAAAAAAATAAGTTTAATGTGCATTGTCGTTATATTGTTTTGTTCATCGGTTCCATTGAATTGGGTAAATAGTTTAATAATATATTATTATATACATATATTAATAATATACCTCATAGGTGTTTTATGGAATAAAGGTCTAGTGATTGTGAAAGTCATTCCATCACAAATACTTTGTTATCCTTAAACCATTTTGCATCAAAAATGGCAATTTCATTTGTATTTTGTTAAAGTTGATTGATGATTAAATTAAGACAATAATCAACAATAATCAAAAGGTTCAGTTTATGTAATCAATGAGATAATTTCTATGTACTATATATTCATGGATTATGGGTGATTAACGACAAAATTTTGCGTGTAAACAAGCTACGAGTATTAATTAGTTACGAAAGTAATTAATTTACCTGTAAAATAAACACTTGTAATATAATCGTTTTCTGACTTAATAATAAAACAATTACTCACATGATACAAGGAGGATGCCTGAAAAGTTCTTAGCCTTAATATAAAGGCAGTGACATAAGCAAGAGCGCGTCTATTAGGAAATTTTGAGAACATTGCCTTAAAATGTCGATAAGTTCTACATATATAATTTAATCCAAAACAAGGCCAACATGTCTTACGATCTCAAAGCATCATATTAATCGTAATATCAATAATAATGTTATTTTTTTAAATATCTAGGTATATTGTAGTATGCATCCACATATTTGCTAAGCTTAATGAAATATGAGCCAACACTTGAAGGCTCGCCGACGAACTCGGACAAAACGCTTACGCTGCATTTATGCGCATAGTAATCAGCAAATATGTGGATACACGCGCACCAATACAAACACACAAGCGAGCTGTGACTCGTGTAACTTAAGTATAGATTTTAAGTATAAAAGAAGTGAACAATAAAGACCACGGTCATTAATGGTCAAGTTGTGTAGTTGTGTCTTCTTCTCGTTAATGGGGAACAAGATCAATTTGCTTTTGTATTCCTTCAATCGCTGAATGTTGCGTTGACGGGACTCGAATGACTTGTTCTTGTGTCTGCGATCGACAGCAATACTAATGGTCTTGGGAACACAGCCTTAGCCTTCTTGATGCGGTTCTGGTGTCTGCGGTTCTTGCGTGCTGGCTGGTTGGACCAGGTCTTAACATGACGCTGCCACCCTTTGTGGTAGTGCTGGTTTGGAATCATATTATTTCCCTTAACCATTTTGGTTGTTTAGACTTTTCTACCCAACAACGAATCAAAAGAAAAAAAAAATTAAAACAGACAACAGACATTAAATTGCATTTTTGAGATTTTATTTATTGATGATTTGCTTATTTTAGAAATTTTAAACAATTTTCATGGTAAAACACATATTAATGAATTTCAAGTTTATTTTTTTCTTATGAAACCAACAGTATTAGTTAACAATAATGATAAAGAGAATATGCAAATCAAAAAGAGTAATGGTATCTTTTCCTAATTCTTTTAAAACTCCTGTTCAATATTTCTCAATTATGCCTTCTATGCGGTTCATCTCTCTTTATCATCCAGCAGTAATCTGCCATTATTTTTGCGTCCCACTTTCCTTGGTATCTAATCTCCATAATCTTACTATCTTGGTGGAAGCGCTCTTCTTGTTCTTCACTTACGGCACCAAGATTCTCATGAAAGAAGTCATTATGAGAATGCAGAAAATGTAGCTTTATACTCATATTGCAACCCAGTTTATGGAAATTGACACATGGCCGAAATCATATTTAAACATCAATGACATTAAATTATGTATATAATAAAACCAGTTAAATTGATATTAAAAATATTTTTTTTTATTTTATTTTTATTTATAGTTGTATAACTCTAAAAAAAAAAACACTCTTTACTAAGTGAATGAGAAAAGTTACGTGATGAATTTTTTTTTTTATTTTTTTTTTTTTTTTTTTGTAACTTAGTACCTAATATCTATCAGAATTTGTAATTATTTTTTTAAGTTGGAATACATCGTCGTCCATTTTTTTCAGGCCCCCAGTCAACAAATTCGATACGTTCAAATAAAGCATAAGTAACGTACCTTGGCATAGACATCGATAGGTTTTTATAGTACAATAATAACGTGAACAAGAAGCTTTCCAAAGCAAAGAATGCGTTTATCGCTTATAAAGAACTTTTTTATTCAAAGTAAATAAATAGTAAGGTGAAAATTTTAATGTATCAAGCGTTAATAAGTCCTATTTTGACGTACGGTTGTCCAATTTGGTTAAACATTTCACCATTCTATATTGACAAAATCCGTGTTTTCGATAGAATATTTCTCAGAGTGTGCACCTCTTTGTATAGAACCCCACAAAGTGACTTCACAAAATATTAGTCAAACAAAAAATTATATAATTTTTCTAGCGTTATGAGAGTGGACAATTTCATAGTAATACCAACAAGAAATCATATACAAAAAAGCTTAGATAGCTTTACCAATAGTTCAATTCTTGCTCCATACTACACAAGGGAGGAATATATTAAAAACACACTACTTAGCGGATTTGTACCTCCAGAGGACTTTTTGTTTTTGAATAAAAACGAACTAATTCAAAATAATGCAGCCATACCAATATTCTGTAATAGATTTAGATGAGTCAATATAAAATGCATTAATGTAGATGCTTCAGAAACATCTCAAGTCAGATTCATCCAGGATGCAAGAATTAGTCTAAAAAATAAGATTAAATGCTGGTGGTTAATTGACACGTAAAAATGAATAGATGGTAAATGCTACACAGAAAAAACGCCTTTTCGCTTCTAAGTTAAGTTTAAGTTTTATTTTAAATAAATATATAAATAATTTTTATATTTTTGATTAAATTTTTTCATTACGCTTAATTGTTTCAATAAAACTCATATACACATTCTGTAAGTAAGTAAAAAAAAATGAAAATTTCATTTATTAAAAGTAATGTAAGCTTTACTTATAAATAATCGAGTTCTCATTATATATTTAATATAATTAATAAACCGAATTTAAAAAAAAAAAAAGATATATTAAAAAATATATATGTAATCTAGCAACATCGTTTCTTGACTTAAGAAGTTTGAATTAAGGCACTTAAATGTTACCCAAATTAAAACTAAAGATATTTATATATCATATTAATTTTTCATGCTTTCCATATGAATTAACATGTATCCTAAATTGTACTTAATGATTTTATTTCTGATCATGGCAATCAATAGATCCTTATGGTTTTTTGTACAATATGCAAGAGAACATCGCAATAGCAATAGTTAAGAATATGCAGTTTTTCTATATTAAATATCGAGCCAATACACAAAAATTGCATAAGCTCAAAGGTCCACACTCCCTTGAATAGAGTACAATAGTTTTGTTTTATTTTAAATAATAAAGCGCAAATAATTACATACTTACTTGGTCATCGATGCGGTGTTTTTGAGAAAATATAGCAATTTTATGAATGTAATTCTAATAAATGAGTAAAGTCCATTGAAAAGATTTGCTAGGAATTATCCATACAAAATTCTTTAAATGCCAATTTTAGAAGATCAAAAGAACAAGTCAAGTATATTTTTTTTATGATCAAGTCATATTGACTTGCGTCCAATCTTGTGAGCAAAGATAGTCGGGATGACTTGCGCCTGTTCTGTCAGCTTTCGTACAGTCACAACCTAATTTGAATATTCTTCACTCTCACTTTGCAGGATTCCACCAAAACAAATTTTATACATATCAAATTTATTCGTCATCTATAGGACTTGTCTCTATGTCCGTAATTGTATTTTTGATAAATCTAGCAATGTAACTATTACCTATATTTGAGTAAAATGTTTCCAGAAAGTGTGATTATAGTTTAAAGTAAAATAAATTCAAAATAAAAATATAAAAATAAGATCTTAATTTTATTTTCAACCATCAGATATTGAAAAATGATTTACTAAACATTATGTTATCTTAATGGAGTCTGAGCGACTCGATACCATTTCTATTGTGATATTCTGCTCACCTCTTCGCAAAATCTGCTTATTGTCGAATAATTTCTGTATGACTTCAATTGAATCATTTGAATCATCATTCCAAATGCCGCCATCTTGCTGAAATCATGTTCTTCTATTGAAACCATTAAGCCGTTTATTCCTTTGACAAACATAGCCACCAAACAATAACATTAGTGCTATGAAGCTGTCGCTCATCCAGTACTAACAATTTTGTTTGTTTACATAGTCGTTCAAGTGGAAATCCGCTTTGTCACTGCAGAAAAAGTTGACAAAATTATCAAACCTCTGAAGCATAAATTTTATAAAATTCAATTTTTGAACATTTAATTCTTCCAATTATTATTTTCAAATGTTAATATATAAAAATTGTAATGTGATACATCAAAACGAAGATCATATTTGGAGTCTGGAGTTTCTAGTCTATTGATTCCATATAAAATCATTCAAGAAACTTTGTCAATGCAGGCCTGTGTTCTTGTTCTGGACACAGAATAGACGCTATTGACTGGTGCACGGATCCATTGTTACTTAATTTCCACAAGCTACTTTGTATTTTATTTCGCAGCAACTTATACAACTTAATTGTCAAGTTTCATTATAATCTAATCTATTTTTTTGATTCAAAATTGTTTTAAAAGTATACAAAAATCAATCAATCAGACCTTTTTTATCTGAGATTTACGCATCCCGGAAGGTCCCTTGCGCCAATTCTTTTAGTACCTTGTATGTACATTTACTATTATCCAATATCTGTATATATTGTAAAACCAGTAAAAAGAAGATTAACTTTGGGTATCTCTTCACTCATCTTTAATATCTTCTGATTATTGTTCATGTCAGGCTTTGTATGGGAGGTACCTTTCCTAGTATTCCAAAAATCTTGAAGTTTATATGGTTGGTGGACATGGATCAGATACTTATAGTATCCAAATTTCAACTTCATGGTACAAAAAAAAAAAAAAAAGTTATTCTAATAAGAACATGAATTCGGATTTAGGGTTTGTATGGGAGGTACCCCTTCTAGTGATCCGGTTTGGCTGATTGCGATAAATGTACTGCGTACAGTAAAAAGAAAGCTTCGTGTCAAATTTCAGCTCTCTACCTTAAAAAGTGAGGGACTAGTTTGCCTACATACAGATAAGAAGACATGCAGATCTCCACAGTACCAACTTTCACTAATTGAACTCTGGCAAAAATGTTGGAACATCGTGATAAACAATGACAAATCAACGCATATCCCATTCACGTTCTATAGATCAAAGACGAAATTGACAGAATCACCAGAAAATACGCATCCCGTCTTGAAACACATCTTAACGATCTCGCCATAAGTCTGCAGACTTCAGAGGAGTCACCCCCTGGACCTACCTGTCAGGTTCTCTGAAGTATAGGTAATCTGCATCCATTCACTGTGATGTTTATTTGTTGTATTTGTTCCATTTACTTTGGTTATTATAATTGATTATAAATATTAGAGATCTGCATGTCTCCACTCATAGTAATCGGCATTCAAAATAGTAATGAGAGACACTCAAAAACTCGTGAAGGTCATACAACAAATACTGAGTTGTTTTGGTTTGAGTGGAAATTTTATCAGATGTGCGAGCATTCAACCAAAAAGTTTGAATGTTCATCGAACAACACAAACATTCAAAATAATTTGAGTTAACCGGATAACTCAGTATCTCAGATAATACAGTATTGGGCAGTAACACAATTTCGTTTTTAGAACACAAACGAATGAACGAGAACTGAACCGTTGCTCAAGTAAACGATACTAAAATGAAAACACCCTTTCGGAAAATGTAACCATTTACCACAAACTTGATATTTTTCTATTTCCGCCTACTAATAAAATCCTTCAAAGTTTAGAAGTCGACAAAGAAAAAAAATTTTGAAAATGTTAAGGAATTATAGCTACTTGTTTCAGTAGTAGTGTTTACGATGAACCAGTTTAGCAGAAGGCTCCTGCAACGAATAAGGCCTTATTAGATTTTCTTTCAAAACTTTAATTTATATCTGCATAAACTGTTTCATTCTTCTCTCTTCCTCGACTAGTATGCCTTCACATTTCAATTAGCGCCAATAACATCTGCAAACTCAGGCATAATACTTACCTTAACTTAACTTAACTTAACTTATTATTAACCGACCACACTTCACAACTCTTTGCTAACGCATTCACTTTAATATATTGCTCCTTAACCAGCTCTTCAACTACTTCATTCTCCTTTCTTGTAAAGTATATCAGAATAATATTAAGATCGCCTATTAAGGAGATGGTTGGGACGCATATAGTCGCAGAAAATCCTTATAAAATTTATATGCAGAAAATAATATTTCTCTTCTTCTTTTTCATTGAGAGTACACGAGTTAGTATTACAACACAATAGAGTTTCATATTATGGTGTGCGAGATATTGCATCCATGAGTACTCGCAGTTTCGAGTGCACTCATGCATCTCTCTATATAACGTAATATGTATTTTTCCAATATTTAATTAGTTTTTTGAACAAAACATACAGAGTTGACTAAAAAATAGAGGACATAATATCGTGAGCGAGTAGTCCAGTCTATATATGCAATAGTCTTTGTCCAGGCTGAGCCAAAGCAAGGCGTGTGGGTACAATTAATATATGTATAATAATTATGTACTAACCTGATCTTTTTCCATCTACATAACTTATAAGTTTTATGTAAATCAATAAAAAGAACATCATCATCACAATATTTTGCTTAAAAGTTTTTTATTTGAAGTATAATTTTTCATTGACAGTAACGAGACAAAAAAATTCATTTAGTTCTATATATAAAAAAAAATATGTATATATATATACATACATACATAAATACTTATACATATATATATATATATATATATATATATAGAAATAAATAAGAAGTGTACATTATAGTAATTAATAATTAGTTTAATAGTTTAATTATTAATAATAAAAGAAAAAAGGCTTAAAAACAAAGTTTCTTTTATTTGTGTTTACATTTTCTTTGTAAAATATTTTTAATTTTATTTTTTTGTTATTATTTCGTTGAAGAGATTTACATTTTCATTCTCTTTAAAATCATTTTATATATATTTGTATATATATATAAGTTGTATTGTATATAAATATAAGTATATATTTATAGCAAAGAAAGTTTTTTTTTTTTTTTTTTTTTTTTTTTAATTTAGTTGTTGTGATTTGTTTGTTTATTTTATTTTTTATTTTTTATTTTTTTATTTTTTGCTGAAGAATATCACTAAAAATATTTTGTTTTTCCTCATGCATAAATTTGACTTCTTTATTCAAGTTTTCTTATTAATCATTATCATTGACATAATTGTTGTTGTTATACAATTTTTTTTTTTTTGTATTTCTTTGTTAAATTATTTATTAATTTATATATATGTAGAATATTTGTGTAAAATATTGCTTGTGTGAAACATTTAATGATTATTTTTAATTATTAAATTATATTTATTTTATTATCATCAAATTTTTATTTCAAATTTTTGACCGACTAATAAACATTAGAATTGACTTTTGTTTTGCATTTTGAGAAAAATTGTGTAAAATTTATTTATTAATGTAAATTTTTCTTTTCTTTCTGTATGTGAGAGAGTGTGATGTGTGAGTGTAAGAGAGTGTGTGTGTGTGTGTGTGTGTTTGTGGGTGTATTAATAATAAAAGATTGCACTTTTATATTACCAAAAAAAAAAATAAATAAATATATAATTTTCTTATTTGCTACCATTGACATAAATTAACTTTTGATTTGATCTTTCATTAAACCAATCCAATACCTTTCACTCCTTTGATAGGAAAAATTGTATTGGCGATCACATCATCGTCATCATTATCTAATTCGAATTGTTTATCGATTCAACTTATACTGACATAAGTTTTTGATTTATTTGAGGAAAAAAATTCACTTTTTGTTCTATCACTGTCAATAAATTGATTCAATAAAAAAACATCTCAATTAGTCTAAATAGAAAATATTAGTCCTTATAATATGGACTTATACTGACATAAGCTGGTAATAGACACAGAATAGACACTGAATTTACTTTTTATTCTATCACTGTCAATAAATTGATTTAATATTTTTTTTTTTTTTCAATAAGTCTAGGGGGAATATATTTATAAAGAAATTTCTATTCTTGACATATGGTAGAATATACATTTTGCACTACCTTGTCAATAAATTGTTTCAAATAAAATTTTTGATTGCTGATCGATTAAAAATATTATATTTTCATTCATTTGGAAAACTAGAAAATAGTCCTTATTACATAATATACTACTGTTATATAGGAGCAATCAAATTCAATGAATTTTAATATAAATGAAAAAAGTTTACAACTTTCTGAGGCAATTGAAAATTTACAAAAAAAATTTAAAATGTTATGAAAAACTTGTAGAGTCGATTAAGATTATGGTAAATGTATGTCCAATAACTAACATATGCTAGAAAATCTATTTGATATATGATCTCAAGATAGTTGATTCCTACATTGTTGCCCAAGGATTTAGAAAACACTGTGCGTCTGTGAGATCACAATAGACCTCGAATGGGAACTGGGTATCATCTTTAGTTAACCTATGCAAGATAATCTTTAGGTTTTTGATTTATCGAGCTATTGTTTCTTTTTTTTTTGAAACTGTAGCGCCAAAACTTAAAATCAAACCATTATGTTTGCAGCCTTACAAAGTAATGGTAAATATTTGAGGCATTATGAAGTTTTGTATAGAAAACTTTATCATTTCTCTTATATAGAAAAATATAAATTATCCAATTCTAATACAATGGATTAAACATATGAATATAAGAGTAATCGATCAGGCATATACTATTTGATAATGCGACCATATGATTGACGTTATTTCTTTTACATTAAAAATTTAAAATTTAAAAGAATTTTATGAGAAAATTACAAATTCATTCCCATTTTCATTATTTATATATAATTATACAGATAGATAAATTAAAGTGTATGTAAGTGTGTATGTGTAAATAAAAGAATTGTGTGAGTGTTATTTACAATTTGAAGTAAGAATTATTTCCCTTATTTGTATTAAGAAATTAAGGTTTTCTTAAAAAATAAAATAAATAAAGAAATTGTTTTTCTTTCAATTTTCTTATTTTTTGTATTCTTCTTCTTATTTCATTTTGTTGTTGTTGTTGTTGTTGTTGTTGTTGTTGTTGTTGTTGTTGTATAGTACTACACTACAGACACAATTTTCACTATATCACTTTGAATTATTTAATTTAATGTTATTCATTATTATTTATTTAATTTAAATTTATTTATTAATTTATTTAGTTTTTATTTTTTATTTAATTTTTTCTAATTATTAAATATGTCGTAAGATAGATTTAGTTGGATAGATAGATAGATAGTTTCCTTTTGTTGAAGAATTTCAGTGAGGTTTTTGAAGCGTTTTGTAATTCGTTTGTTTGGTTATTGTTCTTTTATATAAGTAGTATGTGTAGATATATAGTAAGATCTCTAAAGATTTATATAGTAAAAAAAAAAAAAACAAAAATATTTTTTAAATTGTTATAAATTAGTATTATATATGTTTTGGGTTTTTATTTAATTTTATTATTATGACATAGAATTATTATTAATATTTTTTTTTTTTTTTTTTTTGTTTTTTTTTTGAAGGAGTAAAGGAATATTTTTATTTTTTTGATAAATTTAAGAAAATAGGGAAAAAAAAGTTTATGCTAACAACCAACAAAACAACACATTTTAAATTGGGTGTGGCGCACATTTGTGTCCTGTATACTGACATATTGTACATATGTATCTAAATCTATCAAATATCTATATAGTACATACTGTATATTGTACGTATGTATGTAGATAGCAGTAAATTTACTTATGCATGTAGTATAGTGTTTACCATAGTGTATTGTATGTAGATACACAGAATGACATATTATACACATATTTGTTACTATGAACAAAAACACCTGCATGTTAGTTAATAGTTGACAGTTATTTTTGTTGTTGTGATGCTGTTGCTATTCGTGTTGGTACCACTTGGTTAATTTGATTTCGTTTGGTTGGGTTTAGTTTGGTTACTATTTATGGTATATGGTTACTTTAGTTTGGTTTGGTTTGGTTTGGTTTGGTTTGGTTTGTGTTGTGGTTTCTCGTTTCTGGTTTGTTTTACTTTAGTTAAGTTTAGTTTTGTATTTCTAGTCATCATTCATTCGTTTTCTCATTTGCCCATTAATTTAAAGATTTTTTGTTTTTTGTTTGGAATTTATATGTGTTAATTTGAAGTTTGCTAACTGTGTTTGTGTGGTTAAATGAAAAATTTCTGTTGTCAATTGGTTAGTTAATTGCATTTTGGGTGAGGGGGGATGGGAAATTTCCAGGGCTGTTGGAATAAAAGCTTTTAATTTATATTTATATATATTTTATGTTTTGATTTTATGTTTTGATTTTTTTTTTTTTCTTGAATACATTTTCAGTTGACAATTATATTTTTAATTTTATGTTATTATGATAAACTATTTTTATTTCTTTATATATTCTTTGTGTGTGTGTGAGTGTGTGTGTATGTGTGTGTGTGTGTGTGTGTGTGTGTGTATGTGTATGTGTGTGTATGTGTGTATTTGTAAGTGTAGGATGCATTATATAATTGCTTTGTTTGTTTTTGCATCAATATAATTTTATATTAATTTTATTTTAAATTTAGTTAAATATTTTTATTTGTTTTTTAGTTATTTTGCATAGATTTTAAATAGAATAATAAAGCTGAACCGCATATAGAATAGAAATTAAATCGTATGATGGCTACTCTTTCTTAAGATCATAAAAAAAAAATATATATATATATATCATATAGATGAATACTAGATCTGTTTCTGTTTCTGTTTCTTTATACCTTTAGCATTACATGTACAGAAGTATAGAGCTGCATGCTTCTCTATATTTGTTTTGTATATCCTTTATACTTGTCATTTACTTGAGATTTGATAAATCTAATGATGTCTACTTGTTTTTAAACCAAGAAGTTTTATTATTTCTAATACTTATATCAAGATGACATAAGTACGATGACCTTTGTGAAAATGTAACTTATATCATTGTTTATATATATGTGTATGTAATAAAGTTTATTATATTATTATATAATCATACAACTTTCATTAAATAAACATAACCTATAATTGAGATCAATCAGATTTATATACCAAAAGAGCATCTTAGATCAGCTTATATGTATTATATGTTATCACATACAAAAAATGAGAATGGATTCCTACTGACAGACAAAGTAATTGATATCACTTTTAGAATGATTCTTTTAACTAAATAGAAGTTTAAGAGTAGCTTAATCAAACTAAAGGGTGTTCCGATTTTGTGGGATGCTGGTTGATGCCAGACGTGTGCCGCATATTCGTCCTGTGTGTATAATCACTGCTGTAACCGAAAGTGTTGGCCAAAATTCTAAAACATCGACTCGACGCAGAAGTGAACAAGTCGGCATTTCACGAACTACTCTGCGGAGGATTTTGCACAAAGACCTCGATATTTTTGCGTATAAAGTCCAACTTTTTTAGGAATGGAAACCAGATAATCTTCCAAAACGTTTACGGTTCACTTTGTGGTTCTTGAATGAGTTCAACTATGAACCAGATTTTGCAAGAAAAATCATATTTTCTGATTAAGCGCATTTTCATATCGGCGGCTACGTAAACCAACAAAATTGTAGAATTTGGGGAACGGAAAAATCCACACGTCATCTTACAGAATCCAATGCATTCAGCTCGACTCACTGTGTGGTGCGGATATTGGAGTGGTGGATGCGGAAGGTCGGGCCGTGACTGTCAATAGTGAACGCTATCGAGAAATGATAATTGACTTTTTGTGGCAGGAATTTAAATATATTAAACTCGATGAGGTATGCTTTCAACAAGACGGCACAACTTGCCATACCGCTGCGTGTATCATTAACATTCTGCGGACAAGATTCAACAACCGCGATTTGGCGATTGCCGATTTGGCAATGTCCATTGGCCTGCTCGCTGTTGCGATTTGACGCCGCTGGACTTTTTTCTGTGGGCGCATTGAAAGATAAAATTAATGTCGACAATCCCCAAACAATTGATCACTTGAAACGAAACATTCAGACCACTAGATGGCACACCCTTTACTATCATATAATCACAGTTTAATTTATAAATTGAGTTGGCAAATAGGTTCCTGGATTTTTTTTTTTTTTTTTTTTTTTTAATATTTCATCATCTTATGCAATGTTGTTGAGAAAAAAGAGTATTTTGACCTTAAAGATTCACCTTGTATTGGTCATTCAGTTGAGAGAGAGTAAACCACATGACAAAGGATCTGTGAGATAAAATGGTAATATGATCCCAAAATGTTATAGATAAGCATTTTTACTCAATGGAAGAGGTTTAGAAGTATAAAACATATTTTTAGTGACAACAACAAAAACCAATGAATCAAAATCTTTCTTTATCGAATCGTTATCGGCGATTAAAATATGATGGCTGTACATTAATATATATGTATATAAAGAAGCGCATGGAATGGTTTATCTTCTTTAAATAAGCGAAAAACAAACACAAACAGCGGGAACTTAGTTGCCAAGCCAATACTTAATAAGAAATTGTCTTTGATTTTATAGGATTTAGATACCAAAAACAAGATCTAACCTAATTAGGTAATGAAAAAGTGTCTTAGATCTCTCAAATAAATTGTATACTACTGTTTAATTCGGGGCTGTCAAACCTGTTGTCCAAGTGGAGCTGAAATGCGGCCCAGACGCGCTAGTAGTATCCACAGAAATTTCTTTCTTTGGCCTGCAACACTATTTATAAATTTTTTTTTTTTTTTGCTTGTTAGTTTGTGGGATTGCCTTTTCCTTTCCAACTGTGGCCAAACTCACCACGGAATCTTCCAATGTGACCAGGGAACCAAAAAGGTTGGACAGCCCTAGGTTAATTAGATTTTTTTTTAATATTTCCATATATTTTCATTGGTAAGTATAAAGGATATATAATCTTCGATAAAACCGCAGATCATTTTTTGTGTTTATTTCTTTTTCATTTGTTCTTTCAATATCTTTTCTTCTACTTTATTTTTATAAATTTCCCCCTTTTAACTGCTTAATTTTAATTGCTGTTGACAATACTTTCGCCTTATTTTGTCTTTTGTTAGATACGCGGCTATTGACGGATTTTGTTGTGTTTTTACATATAAATTTTTTATTTACTTTTTTTAAATAATTTTTGTATTAACGAATATGTTGTTGTTTATCTGTTAATTCACAGTGACTAACGTTTGCATCATGTATTTATTTATTTAATTTAATTTAACTATGTTTATTTTTTTAATTTAGTTATTTATTAATATTTTATTTATATTTTATCTAAGTAAGTTGCTATTAAAGCTTGAAACTGCTATTGTCAAATTTATTTTTTTATTTTTTTTATTATTTTATTTTATTATTATTATTTTTTTTTAAATTTTTAATGCTAAAAATTTTATTAACTTTATATTTATGTTATGTATGCATATATGGTATATACCATTGTTGATTTTGTTTACGCGTTTTAATTTTTTTGTTAATTTTTTTTTGTCTTTTTTGTTATCATATTTGCTTAGACACTTGTTGCTGTTGTTGTTGCTTTTGTTATGTTTTTTGTTAATATTTTCTAATAAATGGTTTTTATGAATTATTTTTTTTACCGTAATTATTTATATATTTATTTAGATATATGTATTTAATTATGTATATTTTCCCAATTTTATAAATTTTATGTAATATATATTTTTTTTTATTTATTTATTTTTATATATATATATAAATATAATTATATATATATAGTATATACGAGTATATTAAAGGCTTCGTGTATCGTTAAACTTGTATTTCTGTAGAATTTATTGTTTTATTAATTTTTTTTTTTTTTAATTTGTAATTTTTTACCTAAATAATTGAATTTTATTTTAAAGTTGATTAATATTTTGTTTTATTATTTTCATTAATATTTATTTATTTTAATTTTTTTTTTTTTTTTTTTTGTTATTTATAATTTTATTGCTATGAACTTTTTTTGCATTTAAATTGTTGAATTAGTTTTTTTTTTTTTTTTTTTTTTTTGTTATTTTTATAAAGTTGTTTAAGGTTAATATATATGTATATTTTTAATTATTTTTCTGTATGTATGTGTATATAATTTTTCTTTATTTAAAAAAAAAATTATTATCATTATTTTATTTCTTGAATTGAAAATTCTCTTTCTCTTTATCTCTTTGTATACCCTTCATTATGAATGAAGATTCACACTTCATTATTTATGCATTGTAGATCTCTTCATTATCACCAGAAATATTTCTCAAATTTCTGAGCTGATCACTGAAAAATAAAGACTAATTGTTCCTAATAGAAACATAAAGTATTGATTTGACTTGAGGCATAAATCGAAGATCATTTTGAAAAATACAATCAAATTTCATTGAAATATCATCAGCATTCAAATGAGTGAGCCAAACTATCATAAATAAAACACATTTGTCAATGTGATGAAAACAATCAAAAA
The DNA here is from genome assembly GCA_035041805.1 of Amiota mariae. Taxonomy (NCBI): domain Eukaryota; kingdom Metazoa; phylum Arthropoda; class Insecta; order Diptera; family Drosophilidae; genus Amiota; species Amiota mariae. The sequence goes on along the minus strand of JAWNKV010000927.1, from coordinate 839,161 downwards.
ACCCACATAAAACTGCTTTAAGTTGTTAAGAAATAAAAAATAAAATGTGAAAACTCATCTCAAACTACTTATAGTATCATGTATAGTGTATTATAGAATTCTGCTTCGTCTGCAACTAAATATTTTGGCATTTAACTATCTTCCAATAATGTGGAGTAGAGTGACCACATCACATCGCTTCAAGTAATAATTCAACCAGCGCCGGCCCAAGTGCTTGATCAGGGTAGAGCGAGATTGTCTTTCGGCACCCTTTGGTAGACACTTTCACTTCATGATCTTCTCTCGAACAATTTCAATCAATTTTATTTGAAATTCATGTAGAAGGCAAACTCCATCGTAAAAGAACAAAATTCTAAGTTCTCTTACATTATTGGAAAATTTAAACTACTAAATAACTTTTGGGTTTGAAACTTCATTATCTTTCGTAAGTATAATGGAATCACATCAATATAAATTTAATTGGAAAAGTATTTATTTCTGCATTTTTTCTTTGACACATGCATTTATGAAGGGTATTCAATATTCGTTGATAACGAATTTCACATTTGCTTTTGTCTAATTATTTTCTTTACTTTTATTTAATTTTTTTATTTATTTATTGTTATCAATCATTGTAGATTTTTATAAAATTAATAAATTAAATTAATAAATGAAAAAAAAAAATATATATTTCATTTCATATCATTTTTTTATTTATTTATTTCATTTAAATATTTAAGTTTTTGTTATTTCAATTTTTTATAGATAATTTTTTATGTAAATATTTTTTTTATTTTAATTTGTTTTATTTTATTATTTTTTTTATTAATATATTAATTTTTATATGTATATGTCGTGTAAATGTTACAAAAAAAAATTAATTTGGAGTTCCTCGATTACTTTTTCTTTGTGCTTTTGTTTTTATTAATTCATTCCACTTTTTTGTTAAATCAAAAATAAAAAAAATTGTTTTCTTTTTGTTAATTAATTTATTAATTGTATTTCCATCTTTCTAATCCCTTTTTTAAGATTTTAATTTATGATTTTTTCTTCTTTTTTTTATTATTTTTATTTTTTGAAATTTTATTTATTTGTTGTTTTTATATTTTTGATGTTTTCTATTTTCTGTTTTTAGGTTTTTATTATTTTTAACCACCACCTAAACTTAACGCCTGAACTATACGTGGATCAGCTTTACTACCCTCACGAAATTCTTCTAATGTTAATTTGCCATCGTGATTTTTATCCATTTGATCAAAGATTTTATCGACACGTTTCTGTGGTGTGTTCTCATCCTCCGATTGGGGTTGCTGACCCTGTTGATGATTAAATATTTATCATAAATACAATGAGGGAGTGAGTACAGAAAGGAACAAGATAAGGAAAAGAAGGTTAACATATGTACATATGTTACACACACATAAATTATATAATTATAAATAGTCATTATTAATTTTCTAATCAAACTTTCTTAATAACTTAACATATTGTTGTAATACCGTGATGCCATATGCACACGGTCGCAAGCAGCTTTGTGATATTGGGTGGTCTTTGGTACAAAAAAGGGACTGTTCTATAATAGTCTTACTTGTCGAAAACTTTTATTTGTTTTCATACAAAAACCTTATCACAATAAATCAAATGTAAAAATTATGCAGTCCATGGAAATTGTAGTGATCACTAAAACTACACATAACATATTATTGCCTGTAAAGGATTGGCAAGAATTTGAGCTCTTGCCTCTTTAACCACCTCTCAAAGCTATGTGCAACTTGAAGGATTTGCCTTTCGTTTAATGTATCCCCACACAAGGTCCGGAGAATGAGCTATCCATGGCAGCATATTGATCTTTACAGATGCAAACCAATCTGTAGCTAGTTTACTTCCGTGTTTGGAATCGCTGTCCTATTGAAACGTCCATTCAAAAGACATTTTCCAACTAGCATATGATAGAAGGACATCTGCTTTGTCCACAATGCCATTGATCCTACAGAGCGAGTCAATATAAAAAAACCAAACCCAGTCCTCTATATTTAAACATCTTCGGAATGTAATTGGTACAGTGTTATGTGTTTTGTTGACGATGAACAATTTAGCTCTCATCAATCCACAATTGAGCAGAGCAGCAATTCATATGCAGATACTTCAATCTTACATTGACGTATTTCTTTGTGTAAAGGGGTACCAATCTGGGACAATCCGTTTGTCGAGTTTCATTTTTTTTTTTTTTTTTGTAACTAATAGCGTTAAATATCATTTGGATAGTGTATCAAACTACATTTTAAATTTTCTTGAAAGTTTTTGGTCATTTCCTATTCTCGATAGTCATCTTCTCCATTTTTTTTTTTTTTTTTTTGTGAAGCAAAACAATTTTAAATTGTAATGTTTTTTTTTCTTTAATTTTAATAAAATAAGCAGCAAAACATACAAAACAGCTGATTAAATACAAAATTAAGCTTTATAAACACCTGCTTGAAAAGTAGTAATTTTTAAGCACTGTAAATTGCCTTTAAGTTCAAAAAAATAAATAACAGATTATAAAAGTGATAGGATCCTCCTAGTTTTTCTGTTCTTTATATTACATTACACTACTATTTTCTTATGCACAACTCTATTAGGGTTCTCACTCAAACGTGAATATTGCTTAAACTGATTATATTTAATACTAATTAAACTAAATCCATACAAAAAAGGTTTAAGCGACGATTGAAGTTTTAATGAGTTGGCAAGTCTACCCAATCTTAGGCATTTTGAATTGTTTGTGTACATTTGTGAATACGAAAACAGCTGATTCACACTAAAAAGACGATTAATATAATTAAAACTCACAACAGGTTGTTCACGCAATTGTGTATGTTTGAGTTATTAATTTTATTACTTAATCTTATAAAATCTTTATAAACAAATATTAAAAAAAAAAATTTACATGATTTTCTTGGACTTCAGACCCCTTAAACTGATAACTGTATATCTGTTTGTAAGTAGTCTTTTTGTTTAATCACATGAAATATTTTATGATACAAAGTATCTAATAGTTGTTATATTCGATTTTTGTTTATTAATTTACTTACCACCATCTGATAGATCGCATCGACAATGTTATACATTTCCTCACGTGTTATATAACCATCGTTATCCACATCATAAAGACGAAAGGCCCCTAAACAAATTCAAATATAAATTCTTATAGTCACGATAGCAATTACAATTAATACATGTATCAAAACAAAACAAAACAAAAAACAAAACAAAAAACAACAAAAAACAACAACATGATAAAAGCGAAAGATATGAAAAAGAATAATTGAAAATAAGTGTCACAAAAGGGATAAGCAAAGTGTGTGAGTATTTACTTAACATTAAATTACTTACATTGAAGTTTTTCATCAAGATTTCCTTTCGATGTCACTGATAAGGCGCGTATGAATTCCTCAAATTCTATTGAACCATCCTGAATTGCCCCAAGTTATTTGATTGAGTGAAGGACAAATGTTTGAAAGGAAAGAAAAAGAAATAAGGATACTCAAACACGCACACATACAATTATGTATTTATTATTAATATTTGTAATATATTTTTTTTTTTTTTTTTGGTATTTCACTTTTTGTTGTCATTATTGTTGTCTGGGTAATTAAACTCAAAGTCAATTAAGCAATAAGCCATTGCCAGAAAACCCATAAACTTTGGTATTTTTTCAGCTTAAATATAATTTATAGAAATTTATTCACTCGTTCACATATACAGAACAGATTGGTTCAAAAAAAAATATACAATGTATTAAACACAATATAAATGAATCAATAGGACCTTAGATAGAATAGAATAGAGGCTATTTCCATTGTATGTTTTTAAGAGTAGTAAATAGTGTAACATGACACAAGGTGAAAGTTTTTAGTTGCAAAACATTTGAAGTGTTCAAAAATAAAAAAATTAAACATAGAAATACTAAAGTTTCTACAAATTGAACAAATATCACAAAAAATTATGTTTTAAAAGAAAGAAATTGTTCATAAGAGATAATGTATAAATATGAAATAAGTAAATGATTATGAATTACAGAGTCGTTAAGAATTTTTTTTAGTTAATAACGCAGGTCTACAAATTTTGACTGCAAAAAAGTATTTTTCGAGTAAAGTAGCTTTTTTAATTAATTTTCACTAGTTAAATAAATACAAAAACAATAGTTATATTTTAAAATTAGTTTCCGTTTTTTAGAAAAAAAAACAAGTTTTTTGCAAAAATTAACAAAAATCATACTGTTCTTCTATTCGTTAGCAGAAATATGCCGTGGTTTTTTCGCTGCCCTCTTATATTCTACGTCTGTAACATCTCTACAAACAGTCCAGCAATAATCCGACAACATTGAAAAGTTCCACTTGCCCTAATATTGTTGTTTCATGATTCCGATGTCTTGATGGAAACGGTCCCCATGTTCATCGCCAAAAGCCCCAAAAATGTCCAGAAAGAAGTCCAAATGAAAGTGTAAAAAGTGGATTTTCAAGGATATGTTACAACTCAGTTGTTAGTACTATGATAACAAATTTTCGATAAGTTCAGCATAGTTGTCGCTCCTCTTATTTCCCAAGAATACGAAAATCATCCCATGCATTTTTTCTTTACCTTCCAGAACAAAGTCAAAGTTATCATCTTTTAATAAATTTCTAATTTGAGGACCGACGAATATACCTTCCTTGAACTTAGCTTCACTTACTCTTTGATATTTCTGAAGAAAGTATTGAAAAGTAGCTTCATTTTTATTCATTGCCCCCCGACCCCAGCTTTAGTTGCAATGGTGGAAGTTACACTTTTTGTGGGTCAACCTAAGTGTAATTTTTAACAAAAACTATATCTGATACAAAAAAACTGAGGTCAGATTTGAAATCAGTGACCTCAACTAAGTAAACAACCATTAAAATGTTTCATGGAAAAAAAAAAGTGTTCGATTTCGTTGTGTTGTATAATGTGAACGAACTCCATATAAAGTTTAGAACAAAGGAAGTAGCTGTATCTAAAAAAACTAGAGCTGCTAAGAAAAAACTGAGGACAGAATCGGAATCAGTTAACAATGAAATATCAAATGTTTCTTGGGAAAAACCCCAAAATTGAGTTTGTGTAACGTAAACGATCTCCATTTGAAGGTAACAAGATTCAAATCAATGACCACGAATTACAAATTATACTTTACGAAAAACTGTAAACACTAATTGGTCACATTGACAAAGTTAGGTTTTCTGTTTAATTGAATTGAATGCATTCTTCCTATGTTTATGTCCTAATGTAACTAAGAGACCCTGTGGGTGTTACACAATACAATGCAATGCAGAGATTAAATTACTATCCAATTCAATGAAAATGTGTAGAGGTCATAATGACACCAAAACCAAATAAGCCTTAAAGTTAATTTTCCTCTTATCGTCCAATTAGCTTGTTGGTAAAAAATTACTTCTGAGAAACATAATACACCTTAGCAATGCCATAGAATGGTGAACATAATATATTTTCTGTTGTGAAGGTCTTATCTTAGTAACCGTCACTTTTATGTTCAGAACATCAATGCAGGCATACCGCAGGGAAGTGTACTAGCCTCTGTGCTATTTACAATATGTATTTACTGTCTGTGATGATGTAAGTGCAGCAATATATGCTGATGACACGGCGTTTATAGCTAAAAGTGGTAAGGCAGTTTTAGCATCACAATAACTTCAACAATAGCTTAACTTGTTAGAGGTTTGGTTTTAAAATTGGAAAATGAAAGTTAACGCTCAAAAATCTTTCCAAGTCACATTCACGCTTAGACGAGAAGAGTCCAAAGGTCCAGCTGAATGGAACTAATATTCCTCAATGTCATATACAAATATTAAGTACACCTTAACCCTTATGTAGACATCATGGTGTGTACAGACATTTATTGATTTTGAGCTGATTTTAAACTACAGGCATGAGATTCCACACAAAAACACTGAGGGACTAGTTTACATAAATACAGACAGGCAGATAGACAGACGGATAGACAGACAGACAGACGGACAGACAAACAGACGGTCATGGATCAACTTGTCTCGTCGCTCTGATCAATAATATATATACTATATAGGGTCTCCGATGTCTCCTTCTGTGTGTTACAAACTTCATGACAAACATATAATACTATTCACTACGTGAAGAGTATAATAAATATTAAGTAGAAGTGGTTTTTTTATTTATTTATTTATTTTTTTTGTACTTAAACTGGGGAAAAACAAAAAATTATTTACTCAATTTATTAAAATTTATTATATGGTCACGACGGAGATCAGCAAGGTGAAATCTCTTAAGACGTCTATGACAATTATGGTTTAACAGTTCAGCAGCAGTGTGTCTATTGACTTACTCCCGAACTGAAGGCATCTGTAGACCGTTGTTTATTGTCTTATTTCCTACAAACCATGGTGCATCAATTATTTTCCGTATAGCTTTATTCTGAAAGATTTGAATGCGTTGAATTTGCGAGTAAGATGCCAGACCCCAGAGCTGTATACCATATGTCCAAGATGGCTTGATGATTGAATCGGATATTGTAAAAGCCACTGTAGTCTGTGTAACTTGGTTATAATTATTTTAGTAATCACGGTAATGTGTCGTCTCCATATCAAGTGTCTGTTCAGGTGCATACCGAGATATCTCACATTGTTGGCATAGGGGATGTCAACTCCACCCATGTAAACTGTAGTGCATCTGTCGCAACGTAGCTTAAAGCAATGATTCAATTGCTACTAACATTCTTACAAGAAGTATTCTTTCGTAAACCTAACAAGCTGAAAAGATTTTGGAGCTTAGCAGGCTTCGGCACTATAACAATAACAGCATGTTTTAACTGAGAAGGAAAATGGAGTATGAAATTCCTGTCATTGAATGGCATCATGCAGCATGGGACAGCAAATTTCAGGGAGAACTGTATCAGCTCTGCCATCAATTGGCCGGCTTAATAAAGTTAAGGCAATTCAGCTGCTCACAAAACTCTGTTTGAGCAATAGAAACTATATCAGAGATATCAGTAGAAGGTTCCTCAAGAAACGCTTTGGTTATAGAAAGTAACACTATAAATACAATACTTGCATTCCAAGCACATTTTTTGAGTTCACTTAATTATTTTTGAATATTTGAAAGCAAATTTGAAAATAAAAGATCTTGGCAAAGTTTCTTTGGATTCTGACGAAAAAATTTCTTCAAGTCCAGGGTTGTTAAAACTTGTAGATGAAGTCACGCGTCTATAGATGGCGGAATGGGTTGCTAAGATTTAACTTTAGTATTGATACGTAATTGTCCCATCGTGTAGATGGAAATAACAAAGTAGGCTGTGTAAAAAATTTCAAAAACAAAGCGACATATTCACATTTACACATTTTTCATTTTAGTGAAGTGACTACACCTGAAACATTCGTAGAAGTATATTTTAAGTACACAATTTTGTATTATTTTTTACACGAACACAAAATGAATTTATTTAGCTTAATTGGTATTTACTTCATACTTATAATTCTCAAAGAAATTGGAAACCGTGGCTGCAAAGGAAATGAATTGGAAGAAGAGCAAAATTTCTATTGTCCACACCAATGTAATTGCAGTGTGTGGCAAGTAAGTTGTGCAGGAGCTCATCTTAATGGGATTCCCATGGAATTGCCCATTGGAGCAGTATATATAGATTTAAGTCATAATTATATCAGTGAATTGCATCCTGAGGATTTTTCCAAAAGCACCAGAGCAACGGAATTAAACTTAAGCAATAACAAACTGACAAAACTGGATAAAGATCTATTTGCGGGCCTAACAAGCTTAGAGACATTAAGATTATCGAATAATCAGCTTACATCAATTGACCCTCAAAGTTTTGGATTTGCGACTAATTTGAAACTAGTTGATCTGAGTGGTAATTCGATAGTTCTACCAAACGTTGGACCGTTTTTGATTCAGCCAAATATTCTCGATCTATACTGCAACAATTGTAACTGGACTAATCTATATGATACAACTTTTGAGAACTTAACAAGTCTCATAAGTTTGGAATTGAGTGGCAACAATTTTAATACGGGTATGAAGACAGACATCTTCAATCCAATGCAGAATCTCACAACACTTAAGTTGGATAAATTGGACCAGAGTGGCATTGAAAACTTGTGTTTTTTGTTGAAATCACTTGATATAATAAGTTTGAAAAAATTTGACTTCAGTTGTGTTAAGTTCAACAACACACAGAACTTTAATGGAAGCGTTATGATGTCGAAAACTCTCCACTCAATAGTAGAAGACGAAAATCACAACGATTTATTTATAAGCGTGCAAGGAACAGATATGAAATGTATTTGTGACGAAAGATCAGGTGGTTTCTATGTCATTGTGTTGTTGATAGTCGTTGGCGGGATCTTCACTATTCTCATTGTCTTTCTCAAATTTCGCAATGATATTGAACCAGAGGTGCAAAGATTTATTATAATTGGTTATCAGCATTTCAGAGGGCTAAGACAATACTTTTGATTATGCACACATTTGAGTAAGTTTGAAATACATATTATTGCAAATTTTTGTATCAATATATTTTATTTAGTTAGGTAAAAATTGACGAGCGGTTAAAGGTGACAAGTGTTTGGTGATGTGAAGATGGTGCGTCCTAGGTAATCAGGCAAAGGCAAGAGGCAGCGTTTAGTCTTACGGTGCATTGAAATTTGATGTGATAATCCAGCGTTAGCAAACGGAAGTAAATAAACGCAATACAAAATGAATATTTCACTAAACGAAAGTGTGCTATGCAGTGAACCAAATCACAAACAAATCTGTCACAACATCCAGATCCACGTCTCAACAAAGGTGGCGTTTATCTTTTTAGATCTTCTTAGATCTTCTTCGTTCTTTTTCTTGTTCCAATCGTCTCCATTTCAAAATAAAACCGCTCATAAATCAAATTATTCTTTTTGTTTATTTCTCATTCTTCTTTTTTCTGTCGATCATTAGTTGCTGCCACACAGCAAAATTCATATAATATAAAGAAAAAATAGGTAATTTCATTTATTGTCATTGGAATGAAAAAAAAAAAATTATAAATCAGCCAAGTGTGAGTCGAACTCGCACACAGTGGGTTCCGTACCATCATCCAAGCAAACACTGAGTCTCTCTTTCCCTGCGCTCAGTGAACATCATATACAGAAATAACATAAATAATACCAAACTGCTTTAAGTTAGAAAGCATAAACTACTTAGTCATTTATTGAGATTTTCCGACTTTTCCGGTGAATTTTCCATTGGCACCCTTTGGGTATGGAACCCTATAAAAGCAACAAAAGACTTGACATTAAGGAACACAATTTTGTTTTTCAATTGAATGAACCAAATATATAATTTATTTTAATTATTCTTAAAACTTCGGTGTTCCTAAGAATCAAGAAATCCACCAGTTTGCCACAAATTCATGGATCAGAGGCGTAAAAAAAAAGTAAAAAAAAAATGTATCTAAAATTATATTAATAATTTTGACATAAACATATGAAAAATTAATTAATTCTTCTGATTTCTGCTACCCCCATATTATTATTTTTTTTTTTGATTCCATACAAACCATTTTCAATCAATCACCATTCTATCTATTGTGACGCTCACTTGATAAGTTTTATTTGCTTTAATAATTTTGTTTCTGTGTTTATCAGTTGTGGTGGTTTTTTTTGTTATTATTGAAATATAAAGTTCTCTTCAGCATCACCTGTACCTCCCCTTCGTCTAAATACACACTTATTACACTTCCGCAAGTCACCGTCCTTTAACAAGTATAAAAATTTATGCTTATTGAAAAAGGTGTCGCACTTCGAAGATCAGAAAAATGCTTAGAAGCGCAGCTTCTGGAAGAACCACTTATTCTTGCCCTCCTTGTAGGTAATCTCGAACTTGACGCGGGTCTGGAAACGATATGTTTTCCTCTTGAAGGGATTCTTAAGATCCTTTGGTGACATCTTCTCGAATGATATGTCGTGGGCGGTGTAACGTGTGGGCATCAGATGATTGTAGTTAAGCAATTTCAAGAAAGGCTTGATCTTGGACTTCTCGGGTGTCCCATCGTCAGAGGTCTTGACAATGATGGCCTTGCGACCGACGTAACGTCCACTAAGGACAATTACGATTTTGCCTTGTTTCATAATCTTCCTCATATTGGCGGAGGTCTAGTGGCTGACCGGATATGTTGATTACTATGCCCGCCACATTGATTATGTAATTAAGAACCTCACTTGTCATATTTTCACTGCTCATTGTTCCTCCAATTGTAATTTTTTTCTTTCGTTTTGAATATCATTCTTCTTGCGTAATACAAATCACTGTGGCAGTTTCTTATATCTTAAGGTTGATGCCGGAGTGCGCGCGATAAGCCATGCTATGCTACTAGCGATAATATTACGTTCTATGAGTATTGTTATCAGATGACAGAGTGAAAACTTTGAACGAATTAAATTGCTATAACATTTAAATTTACGATGTAATATTTGCTCATTTTAATGACGGAAAATACTTACCATGTGTTTTACAATTCTTGTTGAAACTTTTTATCAAAATATTGGTTCTGTTCGTTAAACTTATCGTGCACTTCGTCCATTTTATGGTAATTATAATCGTCTGATTTTCCCTACAAAATTTTGTTCAGCGATGAAGCTCATTTTTGGTTGAATGGGTACGTAAATAAGCAAAATTGTCGCAATTGGAGTGAAGATAATCCACAAGCTTTTGTCGAAACACCATTACATCCACAGAAAAATACTGTTTGCTGCGCTTTATGAGCCGGCGGAGTCATTGGTCCATATGTCTTTAAAAACGAAGATGGCCAGAATGTTGTAATCTTGCTGACATGTGGTTTCAACAGGACGGAGCCACATGCCACACAGCGCACGCTACAATTGATTTACTCAAAGAAACTTTTAATGAACAAATAGTTTCAGATAATGGTCCTATTAATTTGCCACCAAGATCGTGTGATTTAAACCCATTGGATTATTTTCTTTGGGGTTATATAAAGTCACTTGCCTACACCGATAAACCAGAGACAAATGAATACTTGGAAATCGACATTCGAAGAGTTATTTGCGAAATACGGTCGCAAATGCTGCGAAAAGTGTGTGAAAATTGGACTAACATATTGGGACTAACCTTATACGCACCAGCCGTGGCGGACACATGGTCGAAATCATATTTAAACATTATTGTCATAATATTACACTGACCAACAACATTTTTGGTGCATAAAATATTTTAGTGGATTTTCAATAGCATGCTACGATTTCATCACTTCCCCACTCAGTGGATGTGTGCCGAGATCATTATGCTATTGAAACCTGGTAAGCCAGAAGATCGTGTCGAATTAGATAGACCGATAAGTCTGTTGCCCACATTTTCCAAAATATTTGAAAGAATATTTCTGGGTAGAATGATGGCAGCAACTGATGTCTAAAGAGCTATTCCTGATCATCAATGTGGTTTCAGGAAACAACATGGTACTCCGGAATAAGTTCACCGTGTCATCAATCATATACTTAGGGCATTTGAAAACAAAGAATACAGCTCTGCAGTCTTCCTAGATGTACATCAGGCTTTTGACAAAGTGTGAATCGATGGTTTGATGCACAAGGCGAAGCTGGTCCTCCCAACACTGCAATATTTACTGCTGCAGTCATACATCTGTGGCCGCACATATTATGTTGCAGTAAAAGATGCCAAATCCACCATTCGTAATATTGGAGCTGGTGTTCCGCAAGGCAGTGTACTAGGACCAGTCTTGTACACATTGTACACTGCGGACATGCCCACTCCTGCTAGCAATAGCTCCCTACTAGCTACTTATGTGGATGATACCACCATAATCTGCAATAATAGCTCCATTGATACGGCAACGGCTGAAGTTCAGGAATATCTCAATCGATTTTCGCACTGGATAAAAGGTGGAATATTGGTATAAACTGGGATAAATCTGCCCATTGCTGTTTCACACTTAGACGAGGTGTTTGTCCTACAGTTACGCTTAACAACACTGCCATCCCGCAAGTTGACCGTGTCAAATATTTAGGAATGACCCTTAATAAGCGTCTCCCCTGGAAAACACTCATCTCATCTACTACTGCAGCTTGTTATGGTAAACTAAAAAAATAGCATAGTTACTGCGACCTAACAGCCAATTAAGCCTGAGAAACAAAGTGTTGGTTTATCGTACAATTGTACGTCCCTCCTGGACCTATGGTATCCAACTCTGGGGCACTGCATGTGCATCGAGCATAAAAAAAGTTCAAACTTTGCAGAAGAAAGTATTGCGTCGAATCACAAACGCTTCATGGTACGTTCGGAATTCTGCAATTCACAACGATCTTCGGATGCTTACAGTTATGGACGAAATTAATTTGCACAGCAGTCGTTACAATAACAGGCTGAATGTTCACTCAAACCCACTTGCAGCGGCGCTTATGCATAAAGAGTTCTCAAGGAGACTCAAACGTCATCTCCCTTGTGATCTTGTGACCAGATCTACATAATTTATTTTCATTTAGCAGATAGTCCACTCATAAACTTATTTGTTAGCATAAATATGTAATGCAAAGGCTATATGCCACTCATGTGCTGTCTAATATGTTTGACACAAATGTACCAAATTAGTTTTAGTAATGTATGTACATGCCGTATTTGTCATTTAAAAAAAAAAAAAAAGATATCTGTTCTCCATTGTTTTTATATCTTTTTATATCAACTTCCAGGTAATATGTTTTTTTTTATTTTTGTTTACTTAAATATTAATATTAAATGCTTTTTATTGCTAAGTTACACGAATGAAGTAGCTGTATCTTAAAAACTAGACCTACTAGGAAAAAACTAAGCAGATTCGAAATCAGCGACCTCGAATTAGTTAATAACAACTAAAATATTTCTTGCACGAAAATTAAAAGTTTGACTTTGTCGAGCTGTGTAATGTAAACAATCTCAAAATGATGGTAAGAACAGAGTAAAAACTAATTAAATACCTATATCTGAAAAACTTACGACAGATTAGAAATCAATGACCTTTAATTAGTAATTATTCATCAAATATTTCTTGGAAACAAAGAAATTGATTTTGTTGTCTTGTATAATGTAAAAAAGCTCTATATGAAGGTAAGAACGAAGTAAGTAGCTGTATCTCAAAAATTAGAGCTAATACAAAAAAACTGAGAGCAGATTCGAAATCAGTGACCTCGAATTAGCAAACAATCATTAAAATATTTCATGCAACAAAAATGTTGTTGCCCTGTGTAACTTCAGAATAATTAGAAAGAATTTCACAAAATCACCTGTAAAAAATTAGGCGGTTCCAAAATCGTCAAAAGCTGTTTCTAGCACACCGTGAAGTAGAATTAGTTTGGAACTGAGGCGAAAGCATATACCCGATAATATTTCATATCCATAAAAATAAGTTATTTTTAAAAATCACATTGCATAAAATAACATATAAATGTATAATGCATATCTTCATTTTCAAAAAGGTTTTACAATGATTTTCCAGTTTATAATTTAGGAAATCATTAGTAAAATCAAAATAATAGAAGGTAGTTAAACCAACTGGGAACTCTGCACAAAACAAAATTTGTAATTTCGACACGCTAAATGTTTATACAGAATTTCAATGTGCGTTACAAAAATAACGTTGGGTTTTTAAATCAAGCTTCGTATGTTCAAGACGTTTTGAAAAAACGTTTACACATGCGGATTAAGTTGATCCGAACTCAGTTAATTCCGATTTAGCTGTCCGATAAGCGAAGCAATAGTAACAAAAATATATTTAACCATAATTTTTCATATTTATATTTACTTTACTTAGATCTCCTAGGTATAATTTTCCATCAGTAATATTAGATCAATGATTCAAACTAATATAACTTAATTTCATTATGTTTCTATATCACATTAAATGGCAAGTAAGTACTTCAACTAATTGCTGCATGACAGGCTTAGTTATTGTATTTTGAAACCCTCATCCAATCATATTACAATCTTAGACAATTATTGAATGTATTGCAGTGAAATGATGCAAATTAATAATAAACAGCTTTCCGAGCTGAAGGCCTTTGTTGCTATTGCTCATTAATATATCGAGGCTATAATTTTATTATTATAGTCCTACTTTTTTTAAAATAAAATAAATAAAAAATAAATTTTAAAATTTTAAAACTAAAACTTTGTTACACAAGGTGTGATAATTAAGTCTCAGTCCAGAACCAATAAGTCACGCCAACTACGAGTGTATAACACGCATACGTGATATAAAATATAATAAAACCGACCTTTTTTATTTGTAAAATTCAAATTTGCTGTGAAAACAAATTTCAATAAAATTAAATAAAAATTATAACAATTAAAATATACATAATTCATTTCTTCATCAGTATATGTACTAGTCTACAGTTGGCTATAAAAGTCCCCATTTCAGTTGAAGGAATTGCTGGCACAAAGCCTTAACCTCAATTGAAGAGAAAATCTAAGGTAAATTTTCCAAATTTGGGGTAGAGTTCAACACAAACAGATTAATATCCACATAGACAGAAAATATACCAAAATACTAATATGTATAAGAACGTATATTGATTGCCCGTTTGGCTTTTACAAATGAATATATAAATGGGTATGAAACTGACGAGCATTTTCTAATTTTTGTTTGAGACTGCATGTGTTAATCCAATAGTTAACAATTGTTTAGCCTAAACGAACCATGATACTGCGAAGTTTGTTTGGATCACTGAAATATGAACAACTGCTATGCTGGGTTTTGTAGACTAACATTTTCACAGTTAAATATAATTGTGAAAGGATATGTATTTGAACATAGGATAAATTCAGTTATCTTTTTTTAAGTGCTTTTATAATATTCATAGAGTAAAAAATTACATCAAAGTTATAGAAAGTATATGAATAAAGCGAAAATATAGACTATTTATGTGTCAGCCTCGGAACTTATTGAGTGATAGCAAAAATTAAAAAAAAGGCAATTTCCTTTCTTCATTTTTATGTACTTCTCTAGTGTTATGTTATATTATTTTTGTAATCATAACTTTTTAAAATGCATTGAAAAATAGAACTTCAATTTTCTTTTGTTCAAATATATATCCTTTTACAGTTATATTTGAATTTTCACTTTTTAAATCGGTCTGGTTTCTACAAAAGCAAACTTTGATAAAAAAAATAATTTTTCACATAATTAGTAGCGTAGAAGAAACAAACTCTGAACTTATTTAAACACTGTCGAATATCATATTTTCATATTTTTCCATATTAAGAAGTTTTTATATATAAAAATGACAACACAATTTTAAGTTTGTAGTTGAACAGTTGACAGTTTATTTGTGGTCAGCATATTTTTCACGATTACCATAATGAGACTTACCCCAGAACAATACTTGTAAATTGTGCAAATTTATTTTGAGAATCATGTCTAAACTTATCTTGGGCTACATTCAAATTAATGGTTGAACGGATATGTCAAAAAGTAGATTTGTCAGATTTGGAGTGCGGAATACCCAGAAACCTTTACTGAAATGCTCCTGTTGATCCATCCAAAGATCACTATTTTTGTCTACTTTATGAGCAAATGGAAACATAAAAAAATAAAATTGTTCAAAATTAGACTTCTCTCGATTGCATTACACTCGAACCAATGTAAATCATGCTTAAACAAGTTTTGTTTACAATTTTTTGCCTCTAACAAACACCTTATAAATTTTAGATGTTCGCTGTATACAAATCAACGCTTGATTTTATTTTAACAGAAGATTAAACCGACAAAGGATACTTAGGCTAATTCGAAATGGTATCTTCAGAAGACGTTCAAGAGTTATGAAGCTCTTTTATAATATGCGAATAATAATGACCAATGTAGATTACGTATTATTTTCTCGACTACTGTGATGGTCTCATATGGATCAGACTTCTACAACTAGGTTATTATTACAGATTTGTAGAGTTTTCTTCTCCGGAAAAATTCAAATTCCTAATGTTATATCAGACTCTTGGAATTTCTATAAATACGCATAGACCCATTTAAAGATGCAATTATAAGATGACAAACAGTCGCTCTTCCCTTCCCTTCCCTTCCCTTTTCTAATCTAATCTAACCTACATCAAACAATAGAATCAAAAACAAGTTTAGTACAGTGATCAAATATCGATAAACAATAATAAAATATCAATGTCAATATGGACTGTGTTTAAAGCATAAATATTTCTATAACACTGGCCAACAACATTTTTGGAGCATTAAAAATATTTTAGTGGTTATTTACTAATTCGAGGTAGCTTTTTTCGAATCTACCCAAAATGTATCAGCTATAGTTTTTGAGATACAGCTACTTCTTCCTTTTTTACCTTCAAATAGAGCTTTTTTACATTATTACACTACGACAAATGTTGGTTATGTTATTGAAAATCTTAATTATTAAATTCATCTAAAGAAATATCAACAAATTCATAATAATTCACAAAATTTGTTTAATAATAAAAAAATATTTACTATTCATAAAATTTTAGTTTAAAAAACAAAAAAACGCCTATTTCGAAGAAATTGAAAAGAAATTAAAAATAAAATGTAACGGTAATCGGTTTTGTTTTATTTTTTTCTCTAAAAATCCATTAAGAACGGTACTTTAAAGATCAAAAGAGAAAGAGATGATAAAAGTAAAGAAATATTTGCAAGAACAACGTGAAACTAGTTATTTTACCATTATACATTATGAAATTGTCTCTTAAGTGATCTTCTAGAGTGAAGTTGCGTTGGGCAATCGCTCATGATTCCCCAGCAATAGTCTGCCATCAAATGAACGGCCCATCTGCCTTGATATCTGTTCTCCACTGTTTTTATATCTTTTTATATCAACTTCCAGGAAATATGTTTTTTTTTTTTTTTTTTGGTTTACTTAAATATTAATATTAAATGCTTTTTATTGCTAAGCTACACGAATGAAGTAGCTGTATCTCAAAAACAAGAGCTGCTATGAAAAAACTGAGGAAATATTTTAAGTCAGTGACCTCGAATTAGTAAACCAACATCAAATATTTTTTTGAAAGAAAGGAAATTATTGTTGTTGGCCTGTATAATGTAAAAAACTCCATATTTCCATAAGA
Organism: Amiota mariae; assembly: GCA_035041805.1. NCBI lineage: Eukaryota > Metazoa > Arthropoda > Insecta > Diptera > Drosophilidae > Amiota > Amiota mariae. Next base: position 822,043 of record JAWNKV010000927.1, on the reverse strand, counting down.
AAAAATAAGATACCTGTATCTCGAAAACTAGAGCTACTGGAAAAAAAACTAAGGACAGATTCGAAATCAGCGATCTCGAATTAGTTAAAAACAACTAAAATAGTTCGTACACCAAAAAAAAAAGGTTTGATTTTGTCGAGATGTGTGATTGATTAATATGGAATGGTTCAATTGATGCTGCTACATATAACAGAAATTAACAATAAAGTTAATATTTTGATTTAAGTGGAAAGAAATTAAAAGTCCATTAGATTTCACACATTTTTTTACAACGTGGTGATATCAAAAAAAAATATTCCAGAGGAATTCTGCTTCTATACTTATTATTATTATCTGTAACCATAGACAAAAATTGGATTCTTTACAGCGTTGCTAGGCGTCCCGATTTTGGCAAGACATCCCGATTTTTAGCACAAAATTAAATATCCCGCGCAGGACAGGATTAGTCCCGATTTTCAGGGATTATTCGACGTACTCTAAGAAATCGAAATAGTTGTATTTACTATCAACCACAATGAATATGACATTTACCTTCCTATTCGCAAGAACATCACAAAAAAATTATGATGCTGTTAACGCCTTACATTATCATATCGCTGTTAATGTAATTTTTCTATCACAAGAAAAGCTCTTACCAACATTGCTTTTGAAAAACATTATACGGTAGGATGACCTGTTAAGTACATCTTAAGAGTATCACACAAAAATGTTAAATATTCCTGTGCACTGTTATCGCTCTGTAAAATGGATAATACAATGAGGTAAAGATCAGCTTTTTCAATTTGAGGGAAAATATATGGTCATTTCTCACATTCAGCTAAATGTCGTGCGAAATTGATGGAAATGAAATGGGTCGAATTGTTGCGTCACGTTCATATAAGATGTTTGTCAATCTGTCCTTCTGTTGAGAGAGTAATTAAAGTTTGGCCTGTTTTGAAGCGTTACTTTGATAAACCAGGAATATATACGAAATCCATTGAAAAGATTTTTTATTCGAAAGCAGAGGAGACAAAAACTGTAGCCGTTTTGCATTTCGTTTATATTGTGATGAGTGATTTTGGTACATTAATGAAAGAGTCTCAGGGAAAATATATTGTCTTAACAGAAATGCATGAGTCATTATGGCTCTTCCGCTTAAAGTTAACTCAAAGGCAAAAGGATTGTTTTTTCCGCTACCAGACGGAATAGTTTTTAAATAATTCGGTTGAATCTGAAAAGACATAAGCCATCGAAGACTTCAAAAATTTTAACACAAATTGTCAAACGTCATAATTTTCCTGATGAAAATATTTTCAATTAACTAGAATTTATAAACCTGAAAAATTATGTTAGTTTTGAAATGGTTGAGAATGCTGCATTTTTATTAAACTTGACAGGCGATGTTTCAGTAGATAACTTATATGAAGAATTTAATTTGTTAAAATTGTCCTTGGATGTAGCAGTGGAAAATTGTAAAGATACCACTGCACAGAAATGGCACCAAATCTTCAAACAGTTTCCAAAAAATGAGACCAAGAACTGATTTCTTTCATATTAAGTGTCTCAACTTCAAACTGCTTTCTCCAACGCGTTATTTCCTAAATGAATTTAAAATGATCGGATGCCAGAAATAGCTGCTCCGTTAATTTAATGAAAGCAGAATTATTAATCAAATTTTATTTGGAGCTATCCTGTGCAGAGTTCTTTAACTTTATAATAAGTGAAATCTTCAGAGAAATATTAATATGTAATTCGTTAGGAATATTTTACTTATTTATGTTATACTCCTCTGAAGATTTAACTGTCTTAAAGGGTAAACCAGACGGTTATTATAAGTATAGTAACGTATTTCTATTAAAAAATATTTTATATGGCTATCTATCACCATTGGAAACTTTATTTAAAACTCAAATAAATGGATAAGTAATAAAAACTACTGATTATTTACTTGTTTTATAATGTCCTGCTTTCGAAGAAAGAATCCCGATTTTTTACTCAAAATATTTAGAAATCCCGCTTTTCTTGAAAAAAATCTGGGAACGCTGATTCTTTATTACATAGATTTCTCTAGAGCCAATCAGGTCCATAGAAGTTGAAGACCATGATCTTTTATAAAAAAAAATGCACTAACATCGATCACTACTACCACAAATGCCTTACATTGAATAATTTTCTTCAAGTGCTACTAATCAAATTTCTTCTATATGACTCTTTTTCCATATGTTGCACTCATGTTTCAGTAAAAATATACACTACACATATTTCTCATTCTACATGCAAACCCTATCACAGTGGTTCTTAAACTATGAACAGCTTACTTTTGAAAATAACTTTGTCATTTTATTAACACTTGATTGAGATTCCTGGGGAGGACTACATTAGCTTTAAAACCAAAGTGCCATAATAACTCATAAAGCAAAATTACTTAAGGAAAAAAAGTAAATGAAAATTTTCCAATAACAAATGTGAATGAATTTCATATTAGTATTTAATATTCGTAGAAAGAAAGTTAGCAGTAACAAACCAAAATCAAATGTTGAGTCATATGTGAAAAAAATTGAACTAAACGAAAAAAATATGTAAACAAAGACCAAGATAAAGACGATGACTTGATGTGAAGGCAGATGAAAAAGCAGGAGAAGTGAATTATACTAAACATAAGCATATAAAAACATGGAAACTAATAAAGGAACACAAGTTTCCGCTTCCATTTCCTTTAATGTTAACGTATTTCGTCTTCTCTCCCCAATTATTTTCTTTCTAATCCAAAGAAAGTTTTCGTTCTTCTTTTTGTGTTTTTGTTTTGTTTTGTTTCGTTTTTTTTTTTTTATTTTGTATTCTTAGATTTTTGCACTTTTTTCTTTTGGGTTGGTGATTTCTATATGTTTTGTGTTTTGTGCGTTTGCGATGAAAAGGAGCAATTTGTGTTAATTATAACAAAATCCTTACGCATAAAATTAACTTATTTACTTAATTTGTTGAATTAACTTCAATATAGAACAACAACAATAATAACAACAACAAAATAAGGGAAAATATAAAAGGAAAAGAAGAACAACAACATCATCATTATTATCATTCTCATTGTCATGTATTTATTCTCATAGTCATTATGAGCCACTTTTATATTTATTGTCATTTATAAAGATACAAATAAAGTTAGAGTTTGAGATAGATGATAATCTATCTTTGTTTCCTTTTATTTATGTCTATTGTTATATTGTATTCCTTCTTATGTGTGGATTAATAAATTAGGATATATACTCACGTTATTCTCATCGAAGACACGAAAAACAAGCGAAGCAAATTTACTGGGATCTCCTTGTGGAAAGAATTGTTTGTAGATTTTTATAAAACCCTGAAAAGTTTTAAAAAAAGAAAGACCGAAGAAATAATGAAGCAAAAAGAAAATAAACGAAAAGGAAAAAAGAAAAAGGAAAGAAAAATATTGTGGTCCATAGCAATAATAAATTCAATTAGTTATGAGAATTCAAATGAAGAGAACACGTCAAAAAAAAAAGGGGAAAAAAATCCTTGAATTAATTTATTATAGTTTAAAATATGATTTTGTGATACATATATTTTATTTTATATACATATACAATATATTGATTATTGGGTTGGCAATAAAGTTTAGTTGTTTTTGCAATGTCACAAATGTTTGCGAGCATTTTGTTGTTAACACTTAACCAAAAAAACAAACAAAAGTTTTGTTGAATCGGTAGAGCGGTTTAATGCTTGAAAATGTATGAAAGTATCCCCATTATTTGCTTTATTGATTTAATACAAACAGAAGAAAAAGAAGAAGAAAATATCATTAATTCAAGGAAAAAGTTGTAGTGCTTAACCAATATTGCATATCAGATATAAAAATATTGAATTTTTCATTTAAAGTTGCCCATATTTCGCTTAGTCCTTTCGAGATTGACGATTGATGGTGAAATCATAACGTCAGTTTCGGCAAATAAGCATTCAAAGATTTTAAATATAAGCTTAACTATTTAATATTGCTTTGTTTTATTAAAGAAATTCAATCCTAGACATGTGTCTTCAACAAACTAAATGTCATCTGAAAAATTATTGAACTTTGTGGCCAACCCAATACATTGTTAATTGATTGATTGATTGTTTAAGCATTGAACAATAAATTAGTTTAACATACTTGCTCTGTAAGTAAACCATTCGGACAGTCTTTAAGGAATCCTTTATGCCTGCATATTCGATTTGGTTCGATTTGATTTGATTTGATTTGATTTGATTTTGTTGTTATTATAAATTGAAAAGAAATAAAAACAAATTTCATTCATTTTCAATTAAGCATATTAAAGCTACTGACTTAAAGATTGAATCGTAAATTTAATTAAATTGCAGTAAAAGAATCTTTATTACTTACCATTGACGTATTTCTTTTTCTGTAACTGAAATTGGATGAGAAATAAAGAAAAAAAAAAAAGGATTGTGAGATTTAAGTTTTCAGCTTTTTCTTATTTCTATTTGTATTTTTTATTGTATTTCTTATTTTAATGAAAATAAAGAAAAGGGGATTAAGTTTATTTATATGATTGGTTGAGTGTAGATGCGAGCTAAGAAAAAAATATAGATAAATAAATAAATAAATGTGAAGCCACTTCATAATAAATTTTGTCTATCCATTTGGTCATATATCTAAAAAAGACGAGAACTAAGGACGAGAGCAATGAGAAAAGCTTAAGCTAAGTTGCAATTTATCAATCAAGAACAGCAATGATGATGACAACAACAACAATAACATCAGTAGCAGCAGCAACAACAACAACAACAACAACATTAAGGACATAAGCAGTAGAATAAGTTCAGAGAATGAATGAATGTGCCACAAACACGCTTATCCTTAGGAACCACAAGCAAAGACTTTGAAGAATTCTACTTTCTACTTCTTTAACATCATGGTTTTCATCATCATCATCTTCATCTTCATTTTCAGTTTCTTCCTTTTAATGTTTTCTTTCTTTTTTTTTTCTGTTTGGTCTTATACTTTTAATAGCCAAGAAATGCCAGGGTACACACCACAAAGAAGAAAGATAGCTTTCAGCTAAAGCCAAAGCAACTCAACTCAACTCAACTCAACGCAACGCAACTCAACTTAGTTTAGTTGAACTCAGTTCAGTCGAGTTCAGATAAAATGCGTTGCCATGAATTGTTCAGCGCTCACCCTCCTCCTTCTTACATCCTTAGGGCTCGTTACCATTAGGAATCTGACCATTAAGCCAAAAAGGCACCAGCATCGGCACCACACCACATCATACTCATGTGTATAATCAACTATGATGAACACACTGGGATATCCTGCCCTAGCGCAAATGACCCCCAAACAAGTCAAGTCAAGTCGAGTCAGTTGTTAAAGCGGATTGAGACGAAACCAAAAGTAAAATTGACTCTCAAGTGGCTGCCAAATATAAACTCACTTAAATAAAGAAGACTCAATGGTCATGGTAATAGTGATGCCGATGCCGATACTGATGGTTGAGGTGGAGATATACGTAGATGGAGATGGAGATGAACATGGAATTAATGGTAAACTCAATGAGCCTGATAGCATTGTGAAGGAGGGTGCCAGCCTTTTTACTATATCGTACATTTGTGTATACACATAGTTTTAACTGCCAATAAATATTACCAGCTGCCACCTGAGACATACTGAATCCCATGGGTATAGACCAGAGATGGGTCAGGTAACAGCGCAACAACAACAATAACAACAACTACATCAATAACAATAACAACAATGAGAACAAGTAAATTTTTTAAAAGTTACATTCCCAACACTCAACGAATTTATTGTACAAGAAGGCACACCTTACTTAAGCACACAGATTTTTCGTACTCATATTTCTGTCACTACAATCAACTGGAGACAAACAAAAAACTATTAGTGATATACATAAACAAGTGTTTGTGTATCAAGTGGGGAATCTTCGTTTAACTGATTCTCTACTTTTTATACTTTTAAGTTACATAAATAAAATGAAAATAAATTTCAGAGAAGAAACAAACGAAACAAAACAAAACAAAACAAAACAAAACAAAACAAAAAAAAATAAACAACAATTTCAAAATACTAAATACCAAGAGTGATGGAGAGAAAGAGACAGTAGATGTGAGTGTCACATAGACTTCAACTTATTCTATAGATTTTTTTTTTTCCTTTGAGTAAAAATAAACAGAAAACAATAGCAACAACAATGTACAATCATGTGTGAAATGTCATGCAAATCAATTTACCGAAACTGAAACTGAAACTGAAACCGAAACCGAAACAAGAAACAAAAAAAAAGAAAAACAAAAAAAAAACAACAACAAAAACCAATGTACAAAACAAATAACAACAATTGTGATTGTAAAGACAATAACAACAATAAGAATAGTCAACGATAACAGAAAGTCAAACTTGAGTTGAGTGCAAATGGCAACAAGTCGTATACATAATATTAATGAATCTACAAATAGGAAGGAAAGAAGGACCATGTACACACACACATACACACATACGCACATACACTCGTACACACAGAGAAATATGTATATAGTTTATAGATATATTCAACAATCAGACACATTATCACTTTTTGAAATCATACAGCAATATTTACTTAACTTTTTACTCTTCTCTATTCTACTCTACTTTACTTTACCTCAACCTTTCAATCAATATACTACTTACTAGTATTATTACACTACCCCACAATTTCTTGAACAATTCTCAGTCTTCCACATAAAGATGAAAGATGACATATTGAAAATGATACACAGTACAAACAACAAAGTACTATAACTTATTTAGTATTTCATTCAATGTGTCTCTTTTTGCTATCAATTGATCATTTAATAAAGTGATGACAGTTTTGAATGCAATGAATAGCTAAGGCATTGTGTAGTATTAGCCTAGGTTAGATTAGGTATAAATGGAAGATGGTACTAAGACCAGCTCACTTTGACCATCATCAAATGCCCCTTGAGATGCCACAAGCATCAGTGTAAAAAAATGAAAGTTTTTTGCTCCTTAATAGCTTCTTGATCTCCTTGCTTTTCAGGTCATCAAGTTCTAGTATGAACCAAGTGATAGCACTGGACATTTTTTTATTTTTTTATTTTATTGTTTTATTTGCGATCTATCGTAAACGACCATAAGCGAATTTGATTGTACAACCTTATGATTAATTTAATAGGAGCTCTGAACGGCAATTCCAGTGGGTGTAGCCGATTAAACCTTCGGGTGTGTTGGCTGCTGTCTATCAAGTTGACTGCAAGTTGAATTTCATGACTTTTAAACCTGGAAATATTTTTGGTGCTTATTTTTGTGATCTCATCACGGATTGTGGATATCTGTTAATCTCTGTATAAAACGTACCAGGGTGCTCCAACAATTCTACGCAGTAGTTTTGATTGAAACCTTTTGAGGATCTCAAAATTTGAATTGGAGGCAGTGCTCCAGAGTTTTTTGCCATAAGTCCACACTGGCTTGAATATAGATTTCTGGAGTAGCAACTTATTTTTCATGCTTAACTGCGACTATGATTTTAAAAGCCAGGTTTCCTTTTCACTTTTGTGTGGGGCTGCCAAGTTAGCCTTCTATCGAGTGTTAATCCAAGATATTTTACTGTTGAGTTTGCCGATTTCATATCTCTATTAAAGTTTATTGGAGGGCAGGTGTTGCGTTTCATGATGAAAGTCATATGAATTGATTTCTCTGTGTTCACGGCAATATTCCATCTTTTAAGCCATGCTTCTAGATGGCTTATCTGGTCTTGCAAGATTGTGGAGGCTGTTCCAGGATCACTATCAGTAGCCAGGAAGGAGGTGTCGTCTGCATATGTTGTAACCAAAATCTTTCATCACTTGATAAAGGTAGATCCGCAGTGAAGAGCGTGTAGAGGATGGGTGCCAGAACACTACCCTGGGGTACTCCTGCTTGGATGGTCTTAATGTTTTATTCTTTGTCATCATGTCTACTATAACGTAAAAAGTTCTTCTATGAAGGAACGGCTTCAAAATCAAATAGTATGTTGCCAGTAACATTATTTTGAGTTTAACCAAGATTCCGGGGTGCCACACTCTATCGAGCGCTTGTCGTAAATTCAAAAAGGTGGCTCTGAATAGTATTTTCTCTCTTCGAGAGTGTTGAGAATTTGCAGAACAACACGTTGACACTGATCAGCGGTCCCATGGCTTCTCCTGAACCCAAATTAGTGATCTGGGATCATACACCCTTCGTCCAGCAGTGGCAATAATAGGGCCAAGAATATTCTTTTGATTATTTAAGAGAATACTGCTAGCAGGCTGATTGGACGGTAGGAATAGAATTTGCGATTGGGTTTCCCAGTTTGCCATCATAAAAATCTCAGCACACTTCCACTTTCCGTAGGGAAATGGTTGAGCCTCAGTATAGCATTATAAATCGCCATGAGGTGCAATGATTTTCAAGCGCACGTGTTTATTTTGTCGTAGCCGGGAGATTCAGTCTTTTTAAGACGTTGCACTTCTTCAATTACCTCAAGAACATTAATAGGTCTGATCGGAAGGTTCATTTGACAAGCGACATTGATATACGCCAGTGTCTTTATTTTATCTGCCGGCAAAAGTCGAGAAGAGTGAAAGTGAGCTCTAGATGATAAGCAAATTCTTGGGCTCGTTCTTCGCTAAGCACTGGACATAAGAAGGAGAAAGTAACTTATTGTCATCTGCAAAAATTATTTGCCAATTAGGCAGTATACTTTTGTAAGTAGCTTGAGGTTTTTGACTGACCATAGATAATTAGATTAGGGGAAGGGCAGAATCGTCGACCTCATCTGCCTCTTCGTTCCCAAGAAACCCATTTTGCCCATGTATTGAAATATGTTTAACATATTCTTTTTATTAACGTTAAACAGTCCCAAACAAACTTCGATTTGAATAAGAATGTGTTAAATGATTGCAGTGCATCCTTGCTGTTAGAGTGAATGTATATCTGCCTATTACACCATTTCTTTTCTCAGCCATAACTCTATTGTATGAATATCTAACTGAAAAACTGAGTTTTCATGGCCCATACCATAAGAACCAGGTGTTTCTATAGTAAAAATGACAGCTAAGTGCAGCGTGATCTGACACTTCTTTCCGTTACTTAATTTATTGGCAAAGATCTCAATATATTGTTCATCTTCTTTAATCTGTAAATTGGTGGCTGACGTAACATACTGATCTCTTTTATACGATACAGTTGACCTACCAACCAAATAAACTAATATAATGATTGATATCTTGAATAAGCTTTTTTGTGTTAAAGAAATATAGTCGCGAACATTATTTTTTATGAGACGTTGCAGATTATGTATTTTGGAACATTGTAACTGTTGCATTTAAATTAAGACAATTTTTTTTCCCATATAACAAAGCAACTTTATTTCATCAAATATTTTTCTTTGTTATTGATAACCTCTTATTGCCATCTTTCCGTCTATGTAAAAATTCTGGGGCTTCTGATCAAAAAACAAGCGCAATACCGTTTCACAGTCGTTTACGGAATTCATTGTTACGCCATTAAGATAATTCTGCATTGAGCAAAAAAATGGTAATTAGATGGTATTAGGCCAGGACTATATGGTGGGTACATTAACACTTCAAAGCTGAGTTCCCTCTATTTCTTCCAAGTTATAATAGAAGTGTGTGGCCTAGCGTTGTCGTGGAGGAAGACTATGCCCTTTCTGTTCACCAATTGCTGCCATTTTTGCCTCAGCGCTGCATTTAGTCTTGTTAGTTGTTGGTAATAGACTTGTGAATTTATCGTTTGCCCAGGTAGGAGCTACTCATAATGCACAGGACCTATCTCGTATTTTGGGCGGGCTCTCTTTGCTTAGACCATGAACTGTTTCTCATATTTTGCCTTTTATTTATTCATAACAGTGACAAAAAAAACCTGACAGTTTAAAACAAAAATAAATGTAACAATTAACACTTAAAAGTAGGACAACAATAAAAATTGTAATAAACTTAAACTAAAATAAATTAATTACAAAAAAAAAAAGAGAAACAAAGAAAAATAGGAAGAAAAACAATTAAAATAATAAATAAGAATAATATGAAATACCAGCCTCTGACCCGATGGGGAAAATTTATTTGCAACAGTAGCGAGCTATGCACCTATTCACAGCCATGTGTGGCCAGAGACATATAAACTAATAAATTACACTAATGCAGACGGTATAGTTCACCCAAATAAGTGACATCCCATTTTTCATTGCCAGTTATTAATTTGGATAGAAAAAGTTGCAAATCATTCTGAAATGCGATCAATAAGTCTTTTTTCTGTCAAATTATGTGATATTCAAACATCCAGTTATTTTACATAACCTGCAATTTTTAAACGATCTAAAACTGTCGTATGGTGGATGCCAAGATCCTTACAGATGTCACGAGTACTTATGTGCCGGTCATTCTCCATTTTTTCTATAATTTGGTCCACTTTCTCTGTACAAGTCCGACCAGACCAAGGCAAGGTAAATTGTAGCGAATTTTCTCTGTTTCATCACTCGTTTTCTTTGAGCAAGAACAGCTGATTCACTGATCACTTCATTATTTCATTCATTATTTTAGAAGCATGACTTTACCAATGTTTCCAGATTTTCATTGTTGTATGGCTTTCCCAAATCGAATTAGTTCTTTCAGAATTGTCGCTTTTTAAATATCGCAATTAAAATAATTTTTTTTTAATTAACTTAGACGCACAATGACTTAACGCACCAACACAGTGAATTCAATAAAATCTAAGTAAATTATCTTAGCATCTTTGTAACTTACTAAATAACAGTGAAATAATAAGATTATTTAGTGTTTCATGTTTAATGTTTGTTTAAATTTCAAAAGCACCATTCATTACTACTGTGTAGTAATAAACGTATATTCTCGTCTCTGCATTAAGTTTTTCATACTACAATATTATCATTACAATGGTCCAATTGTCTTCAAAAGTCGTTGGTTATCAATGTTTCCAGTTATTTTACTCTATCCTTATCTACGTCAAGTAAGTACCACAATAAGTGAGTGAGGTAGGTGGAGGATTTTGAGTTTTTCATTGTATTTCTCCTCATTTTTATCATTTATTCATTCATTTTTCCCTTCATGTCCTTTTCATGTCTACCTTCAAGTAATTGTTATTATGAGTATTGTTCCTGTCACTTGTATTTATCTTTTATTTTTTCAACAATTTTTTCATGTTCTCTCTTTGTTTTTATTCCTTTTGTTCATAAGTATAATATCGATTACCAATCAACTTGTAACGCAATATAAACCAATAACGTCGGACGGGTAGTCAGATATTCTGGGACGGATAATGTAAAACAATAAATCCTTAGATGGGGGGAAGAATTGTAAATGATTATGATAGAGTACAGAGGAGGGTTTCAAAATAGGACTGAAATTAAAGGAGTCAAGTAAAATTGTTTACTTTATTAAATTGATTGGCGGCTCATTGCCTTGCATTGACAGCAACAGCAGCAGAAACAACAACAACAACAAAACGATTGTATAAATATGGTTGCCATTGCCGAGTGAATCTGACTTTAACATACCCTGTCACACCCACTGATTTCCAATCGAAAATGATTAAGCAATGTAAATACTGATAAAAATTGACATATCTTGGATGGAAAGACATGAATGGGATGCTTTAAATTACGCATACACGTAACACATAACAAGTACATTTAAGGAATTAAAGAAGATTTTATACATATTTCTTATATATTAACCCTTAAACGGACACCATGGTCTGACTTTCAGCTAATTTTAAAAGTAGATATAATGAAACTGTAACCATGAGATTCCAGCTTACCTTCAATCAACTAATTTTGAGTGTGTTAGTGAAAAACAAATAAAAAAAAGTAAGTAGAAGGGAGGATATGGCCATTTTGAAAACCGGACACTATAGTGTGGCCAGACCACGTTGACTTTGATTTTAAAAGTACAAACAATTAAACTACATCCATGAGATTCCAGGTTAGCATCAATGGACTATTTTTGAGTGTGTTGGTGGAAAAAAAAAAGAAAATTAAGTAAAAGTATGGGATATGGGCATTTTAAATTTGTTTACTCAATCTTGAACATCATGGTGAATGGAATTTTTACAATTTTTTAGTTACGGATTTTTGCGTTTTTTCAACCTAATTTACCTAAGCACACAATGAAAATGGCATAAACATATACACAATACACTCAGACACACGAATAGATAAATAAAAAATACATAACACTACATAATTACCACCAATATCCCGTATAAATGCAGACCATATTGTCCGGAAAAAGGGTACCAAAACTGCTCTCCACATAAGGGTTAAAAATCGTTTCATACCATTAACTTCAAAACTCTGTCGCTTTAGCAAAAATTAAAGAGGATTGATTTCGGGTATTTAATGGAACAATTTTTGATTTCTAAATTAAGTATTAAGGGTTTTCAAAGAAGGCACCCCTGGTGAAATATGTACATGACACATGAATAAATGGGTGACGCATCTTGATGTTTAAAAATATTACATATAATAAATTTACTAAAATCAACTGACTTTTATTTATTATTCATTCAAATTTGCAAAAACTTTTTGCAATTTTCCCTTTTCCCCAGAGTTCGATAAAACAATCGAGAAACCCACATTGAATACCATATACATACATAAATTCGTATCTTGCATCAATAACAAATAAACAAATAAACAATGTAAATAAATAAAATTGTAGTCAAAGGATCCAATAATTGAATGAATGAATGACTGAATGAATGTATCAAGGGAAAATGATAGACAATAGAATTGACTCTATTAAAAGCGACACCGAAACAATCATTGTCACAGTATTTTACACATGTACTTATGTATGTATGTATTGTAGTTGTCCAACAATTCCATGTGACATGAATGCGAATATAAATTTCAAATACAACTCCAGAATACGAGTATTGACATGATACAAATGAAAAAAGAAAACCAAAAGAATTGCAATTTTCATATGAATATCCATCAATATACTAGTAGAATACAATACAATATTTCCAATTGGATTTGAATTGAACTAAAATGAGCTGAACTGAATTGGACTGAATTGAATTGAATTGGATTGGATTGGATTGGATTAACTTTGTTTATACCAAAGATCAAGAAGATTAACAATGAACAATAAATTGTTTTACGGATTGATAAATCTTTTAATTAAAATATGCAAATACTTACAATTTGATGGTGTAGCAGAGGAAAAAGAAAATAAAATGGGAAACAACTTATCAAAATGAAAAATGATAAAAAGAAATAATAAAACAATGACAAAGACAAAACTGGAAAAGAAACTGCAAAACGAAAATGAAAACGTAAAAAAAAAGAAAAACCATAAAAAAGAACAGCAATAGAACTAAGTAAAGGAAGGAAGGAAGGAAGGAAGGAAGTTTATTTGTACTGTGTTACCTTAGAGCTAAAGTATCTCAAAGAGTAGTAACCAAGATAGCAACAAAGAATATGGTCGATGGTTCAGTTGGAGTTTGTGATATATTACATGTTAAGGTATATACACTTTATCATAATGTTTGCTCAACACATTAAGGGAGAAATCACAGACTCCATCAACAGTTTAAGTGGTACTATAAATGACAATGATAAACACCATCTAAACTTTCCCATGCTATAGAAAGAAGACTCTGTACCCAATGGTGAGATAAGTCAACATGTATATTATAATAAAAAAGTTTCTAATAACTAGGAGAGAAGTTGAGTCCATTGTCAACATGATCGCTTTTTTGATTCTTCATTAGTTTACCATTTACTAGCGTCACCGCCAGTAATTGCTGGTATCTTAAATGATCGATAGATAGATAGATAGATAAAGTAATAATTGGAAAAGTTAAACAGAGGTTGATAAACCAAAGGATGACCATTTTACATCAAGATTTCTGTCTTAGCTGTATTTTTTTTTTTTTTTTTTTTTTGTTTCGTTTTACTTTTATTTATTGAATCACTTTGTATAACACAGAACCTAACAATAATTTACAAATCTTAAAAATTATTGACATAATTTTTTAAGTTCTTTTAGTGGTGAGCAAGTCATATGCATTTGGGGAATATTTACTACTCCTAAATATAGAAGTATCCCCAAGAATCGCCTAATCTCAGCCTTTTCTAATTTTAGCTATATGCCCTTGGCTTGCTATGCATATAAAATAGTTTCATCGCAGAACTTTCTTATAATTTCGTCATCGATGAACTCGTTGAAATAGTCGATGGGATCTTTCACATGCTGGTATTCCATCAATTTTTTTTTTTTTTTTTTTTTAGAAATTTCAGGAACTGTTTTTTCAACATCATCATCTTCAGACTTCTGTTCATCGTCAATTTCATCGTTTTTTTCTCCAAATCTTTGAAGGGTTCCTTCAATGATATTCTCCAAATGAACAGCACTCTGCCCGTTTCCTCTTCGTCATTATCTTCATCTATCTCTTCACCCCCAGAATCATCCCAATTGAATTTCAATATATTATTTATCTCCAGTTGGGTCAAACCTCGCGGATGCATTTCTATTACAAAGAATACTATGCAGAATATATGTATGAATAGGGACCAATGTTGCCTATAGGCAATCTCAAGCTCAAACAAAAAGCACTTTTCAAATTTTAGATTTTTTATATCACTCTCTTACCTGTTTTTAATAACTAAATTCACTTTTATAAAAAAAAAAAATTAGTTTATTTTTAATATTACCACTTTTTGTAAATTTTTTTTCACACATGTGGTCACAACGAAAATGACCTCGCATCTGAACAATTGCAATGGTCATATCATGGGATTCCCCTTTTTACTTTCACAACAAACTACGCCATCGGTTGTAAATAATCGTTGGCAACAATATTCAAATGACATGATCAATAACCCAAAATGTACAATGCTTCCTATAGACGCATGAAAGTCTTTAGGTCGAGGCATAGTCCAGATCTTGGATTTAAGAGCCAGTGGAGGGACTGTGCTTTTAATTTCATACTGATTTTTTTGGCTTCTATGTGTTTCCGCCAGGTGAGTCGTCTGTCCATGTGAACTCCTACCTATGTACATTCGGTTGAGTGTGAAAAATGTGATATTAAAAATGATAGACGGACAATCGCTCCTATTTAGGGTGAATGTCACGTAGTTACATTTGTCTGGAATGACTTTTATACGCCAATTGTCCTGCCAGTCCGATATATGTATGTTGAAAGTGATCGCTTAGCTATATTGATGCTTTTTTAGGGCAGCGTGAGCGACTCATGAATGCAGTACCATCTGCAAAAGTTGATGTAATGATGCTCGGATTTGTAGGCATATTAGCGGTGAACGCCAGCATTTATGTGATATTCGTTTAAAATATAGTTTTTGCAATTCACCACAAATAGCCTTTTTGTAAGTTATGACTATAATAGTTTGCGTGAGTTCTGTGGAAGTAATATTTTTATTTTATAAATGAGTCAATCGGTTCAAATCTTGATCAACAACAATGAAAAAATCTGAGCAGTATTCTCTGTGCTCAAAAGCAGTTCTGATTTCCGTAGTGATGCGATTCACTTTCTCCATTGTACTGTGTTTTGATCGAAAATCAAATTGATGAGTGGGGATGATGTTCTTTGTGTTTATATGTGGTATGAGCTTCTTAATAAGGATTTTTTCTAACAATTTTCACAGCATCGGAAGTAAACTTACGGTATGAGGACAACATTAAGTTGTCTTTGTCTACTTTAGGAATCAGAATTATGACCGCCTTCTTCCATAAAGCTGGAAAGTAACCTACTTTGAGTATTGCGTTGAAGAGCATTACAAGGAATAATATTTAACAGTATGGCAACTCAATAGTCATTTTTGAACAGAATCTCAAAGCAAATAATAATCTCTCTGAAGGAAAAAACATTTCTCTATAACAAATTTAGTAACTATAACTTCCGTTTAATAGATGCTGCCAAACTACAATGAAGATTTTCTGTCAATTAAAAACTAAAATTCCAAATACAAAATCTTAGTAATGAAAACTAAACATCTCAGAATGCCACTTTGCATCATAATGAATCAAAACAAATTGAAGTGATTTGAATAATTTCTTATAATATCTTCTTATATTTCTCCACATAATTGTAATGTGTTTACTTAAGTATGCAAGTGTGAAAAGCATAATAAATGTCGATAGAAAAATACAATACAATACTATTTTAATAGGTCAAAGGTGAAGCACAGAGAAAACCATGGAAGAATCTTAAAAAAGAAATGTTGTAAAAATACTTACAATATAATGGTTCTTTGTATAGTGGCTGAAATATAACAGAATATGGGTATTTTGGTAGAAACTTTACTTAAGGAATAATAGAGAATGAAGGAAAGGCAAGCAAATGAAAGGAAGAGAAAAGGAAATGAATGGAAATGAATGTAAAAGGACAAATGAAAACAAAGCAACAATAAATAACCAAGTACCAACAGTCAAGGCAAATGAATTATGGTGACCACAAGAGCATAACGCAATAAAAAACAGGAGGACTTGAGAGTATATAACAACAACAACAACAACAACAACAACAATAGCACTCTTAAATCCTTGGCATTGTTGTTGTTGTTAAAGTTTCATTTTCATTTTGTATTAGAAAAGACAATTTTTGGTCTGTAGTTCAATAATTGAAACAAAACCACAGGACAAACATAGGACATTACAGAGCCATAACAACAACAAAAGCAACAACAATAATACCAGGCATGAAAAAACAAGAAGAAGAAGATACTAACAGATACTAACCGTACATCAAAAGCCATAATGGAAGCTTAACGGTGAGGAAAAGCAGCAGGCGTTAGCTTAGCTTCACACCGGAAGTGCGCCATGCTGCTTTAAAGGCCTTAAAGAGACATCTTAAGAAGAAGAAGAAGAAGAAGAATGAGGAACCTTTATAATAGGAGAGAAGAAGTATAGAGAGGAT
This sequence comes from Amiota mariae, assembly GCA_035041805.1. NCBI lineage: Eukaryota > Metazoa > Arthropoda > Insecta > Diptera > Drosophilidae > Amiota > Amiota mariae. The sequence goes on along the minus strand of JAWNKV010000927.1, from coordinate 805,092 downwards.
GTAAGAGTAGAATAGTGTGCGGGCTTGTGTATGATGGGTTGAAAAGGCATAAGGAGGCTATAATAGCAATAATAAAAAGAAGTAAGTGATGCCATTGAAAAAAGAAACCGGAACCTGAACAGGAATAAAAACAAGAGTCGGCATAGAGGTAACACAGAAACAGAAACCAGAACAAGAACCAGAATAAGAAGAAGAAGAAAACAGCAAACCACTGATGATGAAGTAGTAAACAGCAAAGTAAATAGAAGGGAGTTTTCAGATCGGTCAAGGGGCGTGCGGCATGGTGTATAGCATGGGCATGGGCATGGGCATAAGGCGGGGCAGCACATAAAAAAAGCGGTTAAAAGCAATTTCAATGTGTGTAATTTTGCGTAAATTTATGCTTTTATTATTTTACTCATTTCTCCATTTATGTCTTCTTCATCTATGTATTGCATGCTCATATTTTTATTTCTTTGAATTTTTGTGTTTTGTTTTGTTGTGTTTAATTTGTTGGTTTTTTTTTTTATTTTTTTCTTTCGTTATATTGTTTTCTTTGGGGTTTACATGTCCTTTTTTCACTTCGTGTTTTTTTTTTTTTTTTTTTTTGCCTGTTTTTGGTTTTTTAGTTGAGGCGTTAAAAATGACGCCTACAACATACAATTGAATGGGGTTAGGATGATGGAATAACCTCTAAGGGACTTCAAAAACACAAATGAAGCTTGTTTTTATTTGTAATATACATAGATCCATACATACTTGTACATGTGTATTTGACCAGCTTAGCCAATTTACAAGCCAAACTGACCAACCAATAAAAAAAAAACCAAACCAAACGAAACCAAAGCGAAAGTAACCAAGAGCAAACATCAAATACCAACATGACCCCGAAGGGCAAAAACACACATCACAGGCAAATACATACTAGATGATGATGATGATGATGATGATGATGAACAAGTGAACATTTTGAATGGAAGAGGGATACAACTGACTATCATGACTGTCTGTTATTGTACAATATTAGACACAACAAGGATATTCATAGGAAAAAAAAATTGGAAAAATTAAAGAAGAAAAAACTCAAACTCAAAACAAAAGAAATGGACACATGCGTATTCACACGACTAAATAAAAACCCCCAAAAATATAATAATAGCAACAACAACAACAAAGAAAATAAAACATATACTCATTCTTTTATTTTTTCATTAATTCCAACATTCATTCCATCATTCATTCATTCACTTATGCATGTTATAAATATCCTTAAATCAAAAAAAAAAGCAGAAACCATTTATATTCGTCCATTACCCTAATGTAATAATGTAAAAGGAGAAAAAAAAAAAAAATCATATTACATAAGATACTAAATAGATAAATATGAGTAGATACATAGATAGATAGATACATACTTAGATAGAACGATAGAATGTGTAACAGCATTTAGAAACATGAACTATGAAGTGAACAAATGAATAAATGAAAATTTATGGGAAAAGAGAAGAATGTGAAAATTAATAATATTTTACACAACAAATGCTTTTATCCTAGCTACATTAAAATTTAAATCTAATATTTAATCTAAATTAGAAAATAAAATTATGTATTTTTGTATGTTACTTTTAGATGGCTTTATAGAAATTAATCATTTTCATTCGCTAATACAAAGTTAAGAAATAATTGAATGGACTTTTTTCAAAAAAAAAGTAAATTAAAGTAAATTTCATGTATTATACCAATACATATATTTTGACAAGTATTTCTCATGAAAGAAACAAACCTTAATACTTAACAAGACTAAATAAATGTGATTTGAGTTAATAAAATTTGGCTTCAATAACTGAGTCCACTAAATTTGCAATGACCTCTGAGGATATCTGCTTCCAAATGGAAGTCACCTCGGAAATTGTCTCTTCTTTGGTTTTATGCAAAACCAAAAGCAATTCTTTTATGTTTCATAAGGGACCACACATTTTCGATAACATTCAAGTCTGGACTTTGATGTGGTCAGTTCAGAATAGTAACACCAACATCCTTTAAAGATTTTCATATCATCTTGTTATTATATTGTGGCTTATGGCATTATGTCTCCGGAAGGGACTGCGCTATGGTTTAGGATACCAATGTATTGAACTTGGTTCCAGAACATGACAGAGCATCCACCTTGGCTCACGGGGATATTTTTTTGTCTTGGTACCTATGGCAGTTTTACAAAAATCTTCTCTTTTGATGAATTGTTTTTATGTGTCTATAGAACGCTTCTCCATAACTCTTTCTATTCCATTGATCTGCAGCAGATTGAGGCTTTAGATAAATTTTTTTTTTAAATTATCCCAGAAGGAGTCGGTCTTCAGTGGGTGTTGATCTTGGTAAATTTCTGACGTCATTATGATTCTAAAATTTTTTATTTCGATAGTGCATTGTTTGACGCGACTAAATATATTCATTTGTAATGGTTTTTATAGCGAAATCAGCATTAAATTCTAACATCACAACTGTTTTTCCCATAGTTTCCAATTAAAAGTTACTCAATTTTTTATTTTATTATTATAATAAAATTATCACTACATAAAATGTGTGCTAACAGTTTAAGATTTAATCAATATACTTATGCCACGAATAAATTCGTTGTCTGCTTGCATTCTTATCAGCAGAAAGAGAATGGAAAAGGTAAAAGACAAAATATTTGGAATGCATATAACTGTAAATATATCATTTTCGGACCGTTTTTTCATGGTAGTCAGCAAAGAAAGGTCCGATAGTCATAAATTTTCGTTTTTATCAAAATAATTAATACGAGCAGTGAAGGCAAAATCATTTGGGTTTACATTACTTTGTCATGTCTTATAGTGCGTTTCAATGTTCTATTTATGTTATTTTAAACATATATTACAATATGTATACGTTATTCTTTGGAATTCCAAGTTGCGTATACGTTATTTTTATTAAAATCATATTATGTATCCGCCATGTGGACTATATGGGAAATATACAAAAATATCATGAAATCAAATAAATTATATATTACTAATGTTTATTTTAGCTTTACTAAAATTTTAATCTCTACATAATTATTTTAAAACATTGTCTCCCGGTGCATCTGTCTGTCTGAAAGCGATGAACTCAAAAACTAACAAACGAATTTTTATACGTTTTTCACCAATGGACCGATTGGTTCATGAGGAAGGTTTAGGAAAAAAGAAAAAAAGAGTGAGTTGTGTATATAATTGAGTTCCATATAAAGCTTAGAGAAATATTTAAAAATCAATGAAGTCGCCTTGGACGAACATTTTATCAGGTCAATCAATCAGTATCCATTACTTTTTTTTTGGAAGCAGATTCAGGACAACGTCTGCCCAAGTATCTAGTACAGGGATGGCGAACCAATGGCACATGATAAAATAATTCAGGTTTGCCAATATTTAGGAAATCTTCTCACAATTAATGGATGTGTAGCTTTAAAAATTAATGTTTTTTTGTGTGAGTGTTTTAATGAATTGAACTTAAAGCTTTAAGACCCAAATAACACAATTATCATGGTGGAATCATACTTTTGAGGCTGAATTGCAAATATATAGTAACCAAAACTACAAAAATCTTCAAAACTTGAAAAAATGCATCAAAGATATATATTTACACCAAAAAAAACCAAAGGAAGAAAACGTCACTAAATATTCTAATTTGGTAATTCATTCATCAATTGAAGAATTTTCAGCAATATTTTGTCAGTTCAAAAAACTCTCAGTTTTATTGTGTATGCTGATGTGACTTCAGTGGATAAATTAAATCTGTCCAAAATTTGATTGCTTGGAGATTGAAGAAATTGAAATGCAACTAATTGACTTCCAGTCTAGTACAATATGAGTTTAAAAATTAATCGAATTAAGGAAAGAGTTGAAATTGAATGAAATAGAAAGACTAACGGGGAATATTAGTAAAAATGCCAATACCAAAATTATAGAAACGTGGGATTCTATTCCATACAAAGTTAGTTGTCTAAAAAAGCTAGCTTTTTCTTAACAATATTTTCATTTGCCTATGCTTGTAATTTATTATATTCAGATATGAATAACATTAAAAACTTGCATCGAAATTGTTTGTCCACTCGACTCCAGTTCAGCTTGAATTCTGCTTAAAGTATCAAAATACTCGATTTAGCATATAATTTTCAATAGCAGAAATCACTTTAAATTTTTCGTAAATATTACAATTGCTGTAGAAATTTTAAAGATTTTTAACTTAATAGCATCTAATTATATTTTTTGTCCATTATATCACTAAGTCAACATTCTTTAACGGCACATCATGGTCACAACAAAATTATAGTTGATGTGCATATAGCGCAAGTATAAAATTTTGTTATTCTGCTTGCCCAGTCACCAATGAAAACGCTGAGAAAGCAGCCCGCTATTAGCTATCGACCCCATGATTGAGAAAAACCTAAAAAGACATTTGTCTAAAGTTATGCGCACAAAGACTTTAGTAAACTGGGCAGGAATTCAACACCAATTTACGCATTTGAATCCGACGTGCACTGGCATCAATTTTCCATCAAAAACATCAAAATAATGGTGGTCTATGATATTTGCCTACATTCTCAACTCACACACCAACACCTTCTTACCGACACATTGCCGCAACTCTGTTCCTGCGGAGTCACGACCTCCATTGATCACATTCTATATGTCTGCCTAAGCTTGGGGAGAGCTAGGGCTATATTTTTTAAAAGCATTAGGCCATCAGAACTTCATAAGTATCTTGAAATCTCTTGGTAACAGTGCCCATTACTCACATTTATTTACTCAATAGAGATGTGGAGGTATATACTTATGATGCACGTTTTGGACCAATTCCCTCGTTTTCAATTGCCCTCTTTTCTCTTAACTTCAATTCCTCATCAGCCCTTATAACAGTTTCCAAATCTAATATAGAAAACATATTCTCCACTTCATAAAAAGTTGCGACCTTATTAATTCAATATAATATTATATAATTTCTTAGAGTTGAAGTAAGCTAGTACACTATTGCTAATAATTAGTTATAATATAATAAAATAAAGTAATAAAAAATTACACTTTCACCAAAAAAGGTTCACTATCCCTGATCTAGTTAAACATATAAGTACTATTAAAGATATTAATAAAAATCATATGGATCATGATGCACATTTTTACCTTAGGGAAGGACAAAACTAGACTTGCACTCCGAATTAACATATCATAATTATTACTTACTTGTAATTTACAATAGAAATAGAAAGTAGTTAATTAAAAAGCTGAGAAGTAAACACACATATCAGATCAGATCATATTGATAATCTTTTCGATTCATCATGCTTAATTGATAGACTTTCACTGATTATCATTTTATAACAAACAATATATGTTCAAAAATGTTCACTATGCATTTACGAGTAGATAAAATCTACAATAGACATTTTTAGGGTTCCGTACCCATAGGGAACTAACGGGACCCTATTACTAAGCTTACGATGTCCGTCCGTCCCTCCGTCCATCCGTCCGTCCGTCCGTCTCCTGCTCTATCTCATGAACCGCAATAGGTAGAGAGTAGAAATGTTCACAGAGTGTGTAATTCACTTGTGTGTAGAACGACAAATACTAAAAATACACATTTTTAGAAGCATTGTTCTTTAATTTAACCTTTTGTTTAACAATTTTTATTTTTTTTTTTTTTAGTATACTTTTAAGCTGTAACTTTTAGGCTGTAAAATATCCACATAATTTAATATTTTAAGAAAAAAAATATGTACGATGATACGGAACCCTCCGTGTGCGAGTCCGACTCACACTTGCCCAAATAAATTACAATAATATGCATTTTCATAAACTTTCTTGCTTTTTAATGAAATTTAAAAAAAAATAATAAATAAATCTAAACTTTTCCGATACGAAATTTGTCCAAAACATAGAAAAAGTTGGTCTTCCTACTTTTCTAAAAGGAAATATTATATATTTATTCTGCTTGTTCTTTTGTCATAGTTTTGAATTTCTAATTTCTAAAGTGTTATTCACCTCCTCTAAATTGACATCATTAAGAATGTTCTAATAGGAAGGAAGGCGTCTTTGTTGTCTTTCATTTTTGATGACAGAAATTTAAAATCAATTAAAGTTTGCAAATTTTGCGAAAGCACAAATGTGTAAACACCTGTCAAAAAATACATAAAACAAAACAAGTAGTCAACCATAAAGAAGTTAAATCCCTTGCATAGATACACAGGTAGAGTTATGCAGTTACAATACAAGCAATTATATTCCAAAAATTGTGTGGCTTCAATTGTGTGTACTAATGTTGTTTGTGTACAACATTTAGTAAATAGAACACAAGAGAATATTTTACTTAGTCATACGTGCGTGTACCTTACCACAAATGTCTGATAACTGAATTTTGTCATTTGCATTTCTAACTCTCTGTCTCTCTACATTTGTGTCTAGAATACTTCCAAAGTTATCCTTGTAAATAATTTAACAATAGTTTTTTGTTTTTTTTTTTTTTTCTGTGAGTAAATATAAAGTTTTACTCTGAAATTATTAGTTAAAATGACAAGTCAAGTCAAGTCAAGATAGAAAATGAAAATCATAAAAAGACAATATATGCGTTTTTAATTTATTTATATATGTACTTATTTTCCATCCATATGGCTTAAATTATTCCTCAAATTGAATCCACTTAGATATTCCAATGCATCAATTTAGGTTTATTCTTCATCATAGATACAAATTGCGTGTGACCTGTGCCAGTTCGGTTAGTTAGTTAGTTGGATTATTATTTACATTTGTGTGTGTCGAATAAATTACAGAAAATTATTTGCCAATTTGTATGAATTCATTCGAATAAACGAATTTAAAAAACAATATATGAAAATTGGTTTGGGACCGAAACCAAATGTTTGTAATAATTGCACCTCAGTTATGACATGTGTGGTGAATCTTTTTATTTTGTCTCATGTGTCTGCATTTTCAATTTTATTTTATGCCTTTTCCAGTTGAAATTGTATCTGAAAATTGCTTACAATTTCTTCTTTTCTTTTCTTTACGTTTTGTTTTTACTTTTTAAAGTTTAGTGCCTCGTCATCGTCATCATCATCATCATCATCATCATCATCATTGTTGTTGGTGTTTATGGTGACTTAAGAAATAGTATTGTATATGTAGTAATTCTTATTCTTATTGTCACTAACTTGACTTTAGTACATTTTTTCATTACATTACTACACTGAAAAGTTAAAAGTTACAAAGTAAGTGAATCACGTACTTAATAAAAAAAAAAAAAAAACAAAAACTGGGCGTTTAATTTTAAAGCTCATGATTATCACTCCCCATTCACTATAAAGTTGTTTCATAAATTTTCCAATTATGAAAAACATTTGAAAAGACTTCCTTTAACTTATCTTATATCTTTTAATAAACTTTCAAATGAAACATTTACTCATTTTATGTAATCTTATACATATAAGTGATTATGTAAGCAAGATGATTTTCAACTTTAAGCAGATGTCTAGACCAGACCACTGTTCCTATCATGATGTGAATTACCAGTGAGATATTTTATTCCTAAGATTATTTAATAATCAATAATACTACAAATTTTGAACATATCAAGGTTTTATTTAAGTCTATTCGAATAGACATGCAATGGGAAGCAAGAAAACTAAGAATAATACACAAAAAAATCTCTACACGCGTGGAATAATGAATTCGCATCAGGAATGAAGTCGCGAGCAAAAAACTTTAGGAAAATAAAAAGTTATTGTAGTAGTTAAGCGATATCTAGTAGATGATACATTTTAATTAAACTTGTTTCCTTAGATTCAATAAATTTCAATCGTTCCTTTGCTCAATACAATCTTCTTTATATATAGAAATTATTGTTTTAAATTGTTCGAATGTTGTGCACTGCCAAACCCTTCAACTGATTACTTTGAAATTTTGTAAATGTGTATGGTTGGTTCCCGTCCTGAACATAGGATAGTTTTTCTCTCGATATGAAATCTCGATATAGACAACGAAAAATTATCTAATATAGAACTTTAATATTCTGCTATTGTTCTTTGTTGATACTCAAACTGTAACAGAGAGATTGTAATGATGCTAAGAAAGGAATCATATATTTTGATGATTTTTTGGGAGTAGGAACGCGCAGCCGGGACTGCTAGTATTTTATAATACCCAATGTTCCTCAAATGAGTAGTTGAAGAAAGAATAGAATGGTTTGAGGAAGAAGAGAATGAGATTGATGAAAAAAAAGATGAAAAGAATATGACTTTGCAATAGAGAATCCCTCCGATAAATAGAAAAAAAAAGAAAAAAGCTCCGAAAAAGTGGAATAACAGAGAATCTCGAACAAATGTGTTAAATTCGTACTGATCTCGTATATTCTATTTTATATTCATAGCCAGGCGCCCCTTAAAACGACGCAAAATGGTAGGAGTAGAATGGCGTGAATGTTGAGAAGATCGCATTCTATCACCTCTCTATTAGATCATATTAATGCTTTCATTATTCTATCCCACTTAAGTTATGTTATAATTATTATAGATTGATTTAATTAAGTTGATTTAAGTAGAATAACAAAAAATAATTTAGAAAAAAAAACAAATATTTTATATTAATAAAAAAAGATCCCAAGACGCAAGTCAACTAGTCAGACTAGTGTAAGAACGTTGCTACGAGTTACCCCGAGCAACTTCTCACAGTAAGCTCATCCAGCTGTGTGATAAGTTCATATCCTGTTTCTTAAAACTCAAGACTTTACGACTTTTTTCTTTAGAAACCACCAGCTGTGCCACCAAAAACAAACTAAGAAAAGTCAACTTTTGTAACAATAAAGAAATCAAAATACACAAAATTGTGACGATTTATATACTCGTATATAAATAAACAGATTAAGTGATAATCCAAGGATGCTTCCGAAATCATTTTCTCATCTTTGGCATATTAATTCTATTCTTAATATTACAGAATATCACTAAGTTTGAGTGATAATACTTAATCAATCTTCAAATCTCTTTTCCATCCAGCGTTTGAAAGAATATTTTAACAAAAATCAACTTGCTGAGTCTAAATTGAGTCCTTTTGATATTTAAAAAGAGATTAATTTTATGTGCGATTTAAAGAAGACTCGAAAATTGCTCATGCTGACGCTCAAAATGTGATTTCTTGGAAGTCCAATAACAAAATGAAGAGCAATTACAAAATTGATCATGCAGGGAACTGAAATGTAATTGTTTTGGCTGTTGGATATATGTTTGTATATATATATAATATTTTGCTCCGCTGGACGATGCAAAACGCTTTGTTATTATCGTTATTGTGATCCTAACGGTACTTCTTTTTTACAAATTTTGAAGCACAGAAGATAATGTCAGCCAGACATTGACGAATTGGTTTCTGCTTATAGCTGGAAGGGGACCAGCACTAAGCCAAGCACCAAAAATTGCTTCCTTGTCACAAATATTAATAGTAAATACATATTTCTATTATTAGGAAAATAAAATTAATATTTTATGTCTTACATATTTGCCATATCAAATTCAAAGACAATGACTACAAGCTGTCCTACAAAAGCATTTTGTGCACGCTAAAGAAATGGTGACCAAAAGAAAATATCGGGATTGAATTTTTTTAATTTTTGATATTTTGTAAATTTTTATAATTTCAATTTTTGTTTAATATACATATAATTTTTTTAATTTTTCATAATTACAGTTCAAAATATTTTGTACAAATATTAATGCGAGTCTTTTTCGAGTCATATTTGTAATCTTCAAAAATGATTACAAATCATGTATGACTATTTTAATCAGACAGACAACTCGAAAAAGACTCGAATGTGATCGGAAAATTCAAAAAATATTTGTTTTGTTATAGCTCATACATTAAGTTTTGTTCACTGTACATTTAACTAAGCTAGTAACGATAATATTTTCAGTAGTTAGACTTCTTCTTGTACACAATCAATATATATTTAGGCTATATATGTATGTATGTACATTAATCCACAGTCATGTAAGACATTCAATATTTCTTCCTGACAGACATAAAATTTTACTTATACCATAAACTACATAGTTAAGTAATCAATCTGTTCTAATCCTGTGTACACAAGCATTAACAATCTCAATGTTGCGTACACTTTATATTAAAATCATATTACGTATATGCAAAGTGAATTATTTTATATATATAAACATATCAAACTCAGTTGTAATACCGAAATTCATACATTTTCAATATATAAATAGCAAAATTTTATATAAAGTTTGATTGCAATTGTATAATTTAGATTTTTAACTTATGCAAATTATTCTATTTTTTCTGATTGAAATTGATTGAAAATTATTTCATATGTTATTACTTTTTTAATAGCAAAATTCCAATGGATCGCTTATTGTTTCAGGCAAGTTTAGTGAGTTTGATAGCTCGTAAAAAATACACTCATGTTTATTGTGTTTTCAATGGAAGTTACACTCAGGTTTATATTTATTTTATTGAAATCTTCTTATGTTGTAGGATACTCAAATGAAAACAAAAGAATAATTTTTGTTTAGTTATTAAAAAATGTTAGCAATTGAAATCATATAGAAGCTTCCTGGAAAAGTTCAAAAAGAAACAGGGCAAATTAAAGAAGAATTTTGATAACATACACCTTTGAACCCAAAACTCAATTACATCTTCTTACTACATATATTACTACACATTCATAGACGATTTGAAAAAATAAATCCAGCTTTCTTTACAAAACAATCAAATTTTAAAAAAGTGACACGAATGAAAAACATTTTATAACAATTGTAATTAAAATCCAAAATATATACTTTACTGATTAACAAAAAAATATTAGAAACATACTGAAATGAAGTGTAAATTTAAAAAAAAAAATATAATAATAATAAATTCAACAGAATCATTTAGTTTTACATTGAGTACAATATTGTAAAAATTATTTTATATGTTTCAATATTGCGTATACGTTACATTAACATCGTAGTATGTATACGTCGTTTACAATGCCTCTACGTAACAATAAATTTATATTACGTATACGTATTTAGACATTGTGTATACGTAATATTCAAAATTAAAAAAAATGTATACACGTTATATACAATATTACGCAACCGGAATATTGAAATCATATAACATATACGTAACGCTCTTTTTTCTCTTTTTTCGGACAAAACACAGAATATTTCAGTCAGAATTAAAAAAAAAAAGGGTAAGTCAAAAAAATCGAGTAATACTGATTTCACACTGAGTATCCAATGCAGCATTCACAGAAAGTGTTCACATTGCATTTTTCATTTTCGGAACAGCTGTTTTTTTGTTTTGGTTGTACATACAAATAGAACGTTATGGCTAATTGTGAGAAATTAAAATGGAATTTGTGCGAGAAATACATGATTGAGAATAATTTGCATTATATGCAAAAAATTCTTGCTGCTTCCTTTACAAGGTTCCGTACCCATAGGAAACTAATGGGACCCTATTACTAAACTTACAATGTCCGTCCGTCCCTCCGTCCATCCGTCCATCCGTCCGTCCGTCCATCCGTCCATCCGTCCGTCCGTCCGTCTCCTTCTCTATCTCATGAACCGTAATTGGTAGAGACTTGAAATTTTCACAGAATGTGTAATTCACTTCATTTGAGTACTAAAAATATACGTTTTTTGAAGCATTGTTCTTTAATTTAACCTTTTGTTTAACAATTTTTTTTTTTTTTGGTAGTATACTTTTAAGCTGTTAATTGTAGTAAACTTTTAGGCAATTAGATATGCACATAATTAAATATTTTAAGCAAAAAATCTTGTACGATGGTACGGAACCCTCTGTGTGCGAGTCCTACTCACACTTTTTTTATTTCTGCTACTTATTTTATTAATATTTATAAAAAAAATTACAATTTAAAATTTTCTTCAAATTGTTTTGTGCAATGATCATCTGTTTTCTGTTGGCGCTCAACAAAAGAAAGAGAAAGAAAATCGAAAATGACCTAAAAAAAGGAAACAATTAACCAGCACTGGGGAGATTGACCAATTTCACAAACAGCATTTTAGTTGCATTCTTACCGAATGTACATTTTCTACTACAACAACAACTACAAAATTTCGTCATTTTCTCTGTTGTTGTTGTTGACAAATGTAGCATTCGAGAAATGTACATTGGATGCTCAGTGTGAAATTTCTATAAATTACAGGAAAAACAAACAATATTTTTCGCAGCATTAATTTTATTCAATGAAAAGAAAGAACGCCAATTAAAAATCATCCGAAACGACTTCGATTTCCATGTCATAATCTAATTCTGTGGTTGTTGTTGGTTTAACTCCAAGGGGGATGTAACAGTCGAGGAAATGTCTTCAAATTGACTTCGTTATAGAGAGTTAATTCGTTACAGAGGTATTCGACTGTATATTTGTATGTATTACTTATTATGAATGAAAACATGTACGAGTACATCTGAAGCCATGGGGACTACTGCATGTATAACTGCAGCCTCGCAGCAGGGGTGAGTGGTTATTGGTCGACTGATGTCGGGTAATTTCGGCACGTAGACGCGACCAATAAAGAGGATCTAATTTTGATGAAGCAGTTCTGGTTTAGTTTTGAGGTACTTATTAAACAAATTTAAGGTTTTCACTTCTAATGGAGTTTTGTCTGACGTCAAAGTTTTGTTTAAAGCAGAAAATATTCGTTCTGCCGATGCTGAAGTTCCTGTCAAAAATCTATAAAACAAAATCCCTCCCCCCCCTCCTCGTCTGTCATATACTACAAAACTAACAAATGTATTTTCATAAGGTTTTCACAAAAGGGTGAAGTGATTCATGAGGATAGCTTAGGAAAAGAAAATTCGAAAAACCCTAAGGAACAGCCGAAAAATCCAAGAATACTCATAGCATAAATGTGAGGTGTGCAAGTGAGATGCATATAAAGTTTAGTTTCTTTTAAAATCAATAAAGTCGCCTTTCTCACACATCTCATTAGGTCAACCAATCAGTATCCACCATAGTACAAAAATTTCAAAAACAAACGCTCAAACGAAAAATATGCTCGTAGATCATTATCGATTTTATTTATTTGGACTTACGTGCTGCTCACATAGATTTAAGATTGTAAAAATAACTAAATCACTTATCACGTTATTTATTATAAACTAGAGACCCGTTCCAAAAAAAAAACAGGATCTTTTAGTCAGTAACAATCATACCATTTTACTGACAACACCTGATTTTCATTCATGATAAATAATATGTAATAAATTTACAGTCGATTTTCTCTATTAATAACGAAGTCAATTTGAAGACACTTCTCGACTGTATATTTTAATTCTGATCATTCTAGATCAAGTGCACTAGAAAATTTTATACTCGTTGCCGTTCTCTGATGCACATATGATAATTTTTCAAAAATGAACGCTTCATTAATAAGCAATTCATTTATGAATAAGAGCGAAACCGAACTCGCTCGCATATAAGCAACACGAAAATTTCTTTTCGCTCTCACTCGTGGGTAAATAAAAAAGAAAAATATTTTTAAGTCTTTCATACGTGAAAAATGAACAAAGCACTATGAACCAAAACCCTCTTGCTCACGAATGAAAGCGATCGAGAGCGAGTATTTTGGTACAATGTATAGTATTCACTAAGTATTTGGGAAGGAGAGGCATGACAACGTATGCCTGGGTATCTAGTGAAATACATATTCAACGATTTTAACCATTTCTTTTTATTCGCAATTGAGCTTACTTAGATGATTAAATATTACCACCCATCGATCCCAAATCGAATCTTGGCTGTCTTTCCGTTGCTGAAAGAATTATACAAATCATGTTGCCATGAACACTTCGCTGTATGTAGTTTGAATGCATTTGCACTTGCCTCGTGTTGTCATAGTTCTCTGTGACGTTTTGCATTTGGCTTTATAAATTTGAATTTCGAAATCAAAGTTTTATATTTTTCCCTATATAAATGCAGTATTTCATGAAAAACAAAAGCAGTATGAAGTATTTGAGTCTAAAAAACTGTATAATATTTCGAGATTCGAGCGTTAATTATGCGTTATGTTAATTTTGTATATAAGTATTTATTTTTTTTTAGAAATATATTTTAATATATTATTGATTTGTACTTACAATATGTGTCCGTTGTCAAACGATCAATGGTATCCTGTTTCAATTTAGAGCTTTTCTTTCCCATGTTGCTGTTCTTCTTGTTGCTGTGGTTGTTGCTGCTGCTGCTGCTCCTGTTTTACTTCTTTCTAGCGTTTATTGCTTATGACTTAAGTCTTAATGTTGTATTGTGTTGTATTAATATTATAATTAATAAAATATGTTCTTAGCAAATTCGCAACACTTACAAATATAATACAAATATTTTTTTTATCAAAAAAAAAATATATATATATATTTTTATTCAAAGTCACCGTTAAAAAAAAAAGATCACTTTTTTATGAAGACGCTAATGGGTTTTGTATTTATTTTTTTTTTTCTTTTTTTTGAGATTTCCTTTTTTTTTCCTATGCTTTATGTCGTTTCGTTTTATTTAATCAATTAATACTTATTTATTAATTATTAATCCAAAAAAAAAAATAAAAAATATTTGTCACAATTTACCAAGCATGTTTGCTGTTCAATTAGAGGCTCCTCAATTGTGAACTGTCAAGCTGAATAAAGATACAAAGAAAATAGAGAAAATAAAAATAATTAGATATATAATAAATTGATAATGATGCGAGTCCAAATCATCCAAATAAATAAGAATATTAAATGTTTTTACTACAATAAACTTATTATCAGCATCGTTTACTCGTTAAGAAATTCATTCTTTATTGTCATGCTGACATTTTTGTATTCATTCTTATTTTCGTTTTCATTTCCATACTCATTATAATCTTCATTATCAGCACATTATCATCATCATTATCATCAGAAGCTCGAGTAGTTGAGAACTTCAGCATCAATAAAATATGCAGTGCTCTTCAATTCGCTGCAATTAATCGTCAAAACGAAAAGAATGAAAGAACGTACGAACGAACGAACGATGGAGCGTACGACAGAAGCACAGAAGGATTAAATAACCTACGATTGAGTTCCGCGGGGATGCAGATGTAGAGGAGGGAAATTTCGGAAGGACAAAGGCAAATTCACATAAAGTGACTGTCTGATTTAAATCAGAATTTCCTTTCCTCCATCCTTCAGCTCATCTCTTCAATCAATCTCTTTTCTTTTTATACTCTTAGTACTCTTTGACTTTAGCCTTTGTCTTGCTTGCTGCTGTCTATCATTTATCTCACTTAATATGCACTGCTATGCGCCTTTTGAGATACTGCAGTAGTTATTCTTATTGTTATTCTTCTGGCATATTTAAATATGTAAAAAATCTCAAGTTAAACACCCAATGGAAATTTTAATGCTTAAGCATTTTATATTAAAAATGCAGTCGAGCTGAAAAAAACAGATCTCAACCAAACTGAACCCAACCAAACCAAACCAAACCAAACCAAACCAAACCAAACTGAACCGAACCGAACTAAACTGATGAAGTCCCATTTATTTCTACTTTTTTTTTTTTATTTCCCTCCTCTTCAATCGAGGAGAAGATACGATGGGTTGATGGGTCGGGTAGGGTCGGTGAATTGGTTGGTAAGTCTCTTGTGTTCTTGTGATTCTGATTGAGTAAATGAAATGACTGCTGGTTGCGAACAATAAGCGTATGAAGAAAGATACTGACAATAAGAAGGGACGAAATGAAACAAAAGTAGGATACGATGAATGAGAGAGAAAGAAGCAGACAAATAGATTGATGGTAAGTAGATACGTAGATACATAGGTAGAAGCAGTAGCAGTAGTAGTAGCAGTAGTATTGTATATATATCCATAAGATGTAATAAAAAAACGTGCAAAAAATACAAGAAAAAGGATAATACCAGTTTGATGCTATTGAAGGATGTTTGGTTTGAAGTGTTTGAAATCTGCTTCAATTGTGCAATGTGACAGCATTAAAAACTTAAAGGATACTTTGAGGTGCTCTATTCACTCGCCTCCACAACTTGTATTCCCTCCTTCCTACTTTCGTTGCTTACTTCACTCCTTCTTTTCCTCCCTCCCTCCTTCCTTCCTTCATTTATTTTTATGTTTTTAATTTTTTGTTCTTTCATTCTTCTTTCAGTTGTTTGCTCGTTCATTCGTTTATTTTGTTTGTCTGCTTCACAAGTTGACAGCACTTTAGTCTTTAATGATAAATTTTCACTAGATAATATCTTAGCTTATTGTTTGTGTTGTTTCTAGTGTAAGTTTAATGAATTATTTATTAGAAAAAATAAATAAAATAAAATGAAACTTATAAAAGTTGAAAAGACCTTTACATATAAATATCATTCTCCTATTATTTAAACTTCCATCTTTATACAATTCTTTACATTAAGAATTCAAGATATTTTAAAAAGAATTTCTTTAAATGAACTAATAACTTTACAAAGGTCACTGACTCTATACACAAAAGTATCTAAGGTAAATCTATCTTGTAAGTATAAGGACACACACACACACACACACAGTATGCTATTAAAAAGTAGTTTCTATATAATTATAAAGAAAAGAGAAATTATCTATACCATGATAAGCTTTAGAACCAAGACAAAGAAACACATTCCTTCTCTCATTCATTCATGCAACAATTTAAGAGAAAAATACGAAAATACACAAAGCAAAAATAATAAAGGGAAAAATGTATCAAGAAAGTAAAATTATACTAAGTTTCATGTTTTCTTTGTGTTATTTTCTTTTTCTGTTGATATTGCATGTTGTTGTCGGTTTTAATTAATTTCTTACAAAGTCTTCGTTGTCGTTGTTGTAGACCACAATTTGCCTGAAATGCAACAAAGAAAAAGTAGCAATCAAATATGCAATGTTCAGTTACACTGACAATGAAATACCATTCACTGCATTTTATATTTAAACAGAATAAAATATATTTGTATAAATGTCATGGGTGTAGAAATAGATACAGCATTCTGTTCTTAAGAAATATGTACAACTCTCCTATGAGTAGTAATGTTAAAAGTACAAGGCTAAAGAAACCAGGAAATTCATCTTTTGTATGACAAGAAATCTGATTAAAGAAATATTGAGATAAAAGGTGATCGTTGGTAAATAAGAAATCCATAGATTTAAAATTTGTAAACTTTATTCAAAAAAAAAAAAAACACAACTGTTACATACGAAAATCGTGTATCATCAACTGAAATTTATTATCTCTTTGTCAACAGTCTCTCTTTAAGCGTCACAAACTTAGCCCACAAAGTGTAAAGACTATAAAAACGGTTTCGGAGAGATTGTGGTGCAATTTAGTATTTTATTTTCTGTACTTTGCTTAGTCAGGAAATTCTTGGTCTCATATCAAAGTCTGTTATTATACATTTTCATATACAGTTTTGCCTATTATCAGGTCAAATTTCGTTTTATAATAAAGGATGAAGAAGACGTTAATGATGATGATGACTATGTTGTTATTGGTAATGATGATGATGACTTGAACATAAATAAAATGCTAAAACAAAGACATCTTTCATGAGGTCGACATTCATGATGAAAATGATGATGATGACAATGATGTTTTTGTTACTGTTAATCATAATGAAGACATTATTGTAGATGCTACTACTGATGATGATGATGATGATGATGGCAACAATCAAAGGGATAAGAAACAAAAGAACAGAAAAGAAAACTAACATTGAAAACAAACGAAAGAAAAGCAGCCACGACAAGCATGCAACAAAGGGTCATAAAACACACAACAAAAGCTTCACTTGAAAATGCCAACAATAAGAGAGCACACACACATACATATGTTGATACAAATATATATATAATATATATTTATATATACTTATGCATCCAGCCAGCAAAACAAAGCAACATGCAGCGAATGCATGACATGAAAAATGCATTGTTCGCGTGGCATTTTCGTTTTCTTGTTGCATGCCACAAGGCGACAATGACACCCACAACTGAATGTGTGCTTGTATCTATGCATACTCATAGATACATATCTTTACTATATAAATATGTATATATATATATATATGGGAGTGTAAGTGTGCGTGTGCTGGTGTGTGGTGTGTGGTGTGTTTGCATAAAAAATGAAATAAATGCTGTTAATTTCAAAAGAAGCATCATCCTCCAACCCAACGCCACTTGAAAAATACACAACAAAATAAACAAAAATAATAACCAAAAAAGGACTTAAAGATAAAAATGAAATAAAACAGCGATTTTTAAACTTATTTAGTCCGGGAATATTTTCCAGAACATTTATTTCCCATGACATTGGGTCTTAGGCTTAGGCATCAAATAAAGAAGAACGTGTTAAATTTATGACAAAATTGCTTTGTGTGCCCTTGGCAATATCACCGTGAACCAGAGCTTAAAAATCTCTGACATTGAAAAATCTACTTAAAAAAGAAAAATGTCTCAAAATAAATAAGGAAAATATGAAATGACAATAAAAAAAAAGTGCAACAGTCAACGGCAAATATGCAAATGACTATGACTTTCTGATTATGATGATGATGACGATTATGAGGATTATAAGGATGTAAGATGTGGATTAAAAAATCAAAAAAGGAAAGAAAGAAAGACAAAGGTAAATCCAAAAGTGAAATGGGTAAAGATAAAGTTAAGATGACAAAACGGAATGGACAAAAAGATGAAATACGAAATTGATCAAGATAAAAATGCTAATGTTGACAAAGCAAAAGCATGTTGCACATGAATATTATTAATTTTTTCTTTTTCCATATTTATAAAGAAACAAAAAAATTTAAATTCTGCTGACTAAGCATAAACATTTTTACTGAAATAACAAAAATAATCAAAAGGGAAATAAATTCAATTTACTTTATTTCCCTTCATTTTCATCTTTTGAATAAAGAAATGTGAAATGGAAAATTAAATTATATTTGAAAATTTGTAAAAAATCCCATAGAGATAATGAAATCTATTTGATAGTGGTTAAATAATTTGCTTTTTCCTATCAATCTAAAGCTACTTATCAATCTTCTAATCATTTAGAAACTCATCTTTGAACATCTCTTGGAATATTCAATATCAAACTGATAAGCAATGATTTCCTGATACATCCTTCTTAGTTTTAAGTTCACTAATAATTTATTAAATTTTTAAATAACCATAATTTCAGAGTTAAACTATAATAAGGATTCCACCAAGATTTAAGTAAGTATGTATCTAGATTGGGTAATTCCTACTTGAATTGTTTTTAGTTATGCTTCGCTTAGCTCACTTGTTTTGGATCACCTTACTTGAGTAGTGATTACTCAATAGATGTTCAGTCTTGCTTTCAATTCCTCGTTTATTTATGAAGCTCGTATTCAAAAAAAATATGCTTTCAAATCTATATATATTGTTTGATAATGAAAGAGAGTCAGATGCAGCTGAGTCCATTAGATTTAGATGATATAAATGAACTGGAAAATAAAATATTTCATCACGAGTTTTATTTTTGCGCACACTGTGTTTCTTAATATAATATAGTCCGAAAACCCCCTTCTTGAATTCGCTTGCAGAGTGTAGGGTTCCGTACCTATAGGTAACTAACGGGACCCTATTACTAAGCTTACGCTGTCCGTCCGTCCGTATATCCGTCTCCTGCTCTACCTCATGAACCGTAATAGGTAGAGAGTTGAAATTTTCACAAAGTGTGTAATTCACTTGAACTGTTAATTGTAGTATACTTTTAGGCTTATTAAATATAAACATAATTTTATATTTTAAGCAAAAAATCTTGTACGATGGTACGGAACCCTCCGTGTGCGAGTCCGACTCACACTTGGCTGATTTTTAACTGACTTTGAGTTTAAGACATACATATATATTCATTTACTGTCAAAATGCTCTAACAAAAGTTTAAGGAATGAGGCCTTGCAGATGAGAATTCTTGTGTTTTAATCTCTATTCGTCCAAATTCTTTCACTATAAGACATTTTGTAGTTTACAGAATCTAAGGAAATATTATATATTAATATTATTGTAAAATAAATGAAAATAAAAAAAAAAATCAGAATGCCCCGGGTGAGGATCGAACTCACGACCTTAAGATTATGAGACTTACGCGCTGCCTACTGCGCCACCGAGGCATTGTTGAATAGTTTAGTCAAAACTCAGTCAAAATATGTATGATTTAATCATTATTATACACACATGTATTTTTTTTTTTTCGGTAAGTCCTTTGACATGGCGAGCAAATTCAAATATTTAAGAATTTCACTAAATTATCATATCTTTTATGTAGGTTAGGTTAAGTTAGGTTAGGTTAGGTTAGGTTAGGTATATA
This sequence comes from Amiota mariae, assembly GCA_035041805.1. Classification (NCBI taxonomy): domain Eukaryota; kingdom Metazoa; phylum Arthropoda; class Insecta; order Diptera; family Drosophilidae; genus Amiota; species Amiota mariae. The sequence goes on along the minus strand of JAWNKV010000927.1, from coordinate 784,743 downwards.
AAAATTAATGTTTTATATTGTTCGTCTATTATGCGCAACCATGTTGTTCATCTGAATGCATTGAAATTTTGTTAATGTCAACCTTACACATTCGCGGCTTAAACATAGGTTAGTTTTAATCGCGATATGTGTATCCGTTTGCTAGATCTTGAATATTCAAACCCTAATCCCTAAAAGTGTACTACAAAAAATTAACTATAATAGCAATTTCATTTTCTGATATACAAACTTTGTTCTTTGTTGATACTCAAAGTGTAACAGAGAGAAAATAGAATAGAAATTTCTTATTCCACTTAATGGAATTTTTAAATCAAATCATTTGCTATAGTAAGTATTAGCGTGGTTACTTTGCTTCAAATTAGGTATTTTAAAACTAGGTGTTTACACTATTTTTGTTTTATGTAGTCAGATGTTTTTTGTTTTGAAACTCAACAAAAAACTCCTGATAATTTGGAAACGAGTGTGAAGCCGACATTATTGAAGAACCATGATTCCTCTTCACATAATAGGGGAAGGAAACCCGTGGAGACTGAGCCAGCACCACTAGTGAAACGTCGTCGGAAATCCCAACATCCAGAACGCTGGAGCCCCTACATTCTGCGGTGTCGCGGCACAGTCTCTTTAAAAAAAACAGAAGAGCTACGAACCACTATTAAAAAACTTAGCCCTCAGTGACCACATCAAATGAAGTTGAACCGTCAAATAAAGAATACATGAGTAGATCCGAGAAAAGCAGCATCTAAATGGATAACAAATGATCACTCAAGCATGGCTAACACGTTATTTTCATAAAATAAAGTTATTTCTATTTGTGAAAATTGCAAAGCTAAATATACAAAGAAGTAGTTTGCATTCACATTATTGGTAATTTATTTCGGAGTAGATATGAAAAGTAATGAAGCCAGTGTAATAAATTAAGTGGAAATTTAACTGAATTCCATTGAACCACCTCTGAACATTGCAATCAGTTTATCAGACAGTCACACTTGGTGAGAGTAATGCATTACACATTTGTGTGAATGTGCAGTATTTATGAAATAAGATATTTTTAATTAATTGTGAAAAGAATAATTTAAAGGCATCAAAAGTAAATAGTTTACTTAAATATGTCTCTACTCTACAAAATGCGTTGACATGACGGAAACGGCTCAATTGTTCTTAGAATCAACTCTCTCGCGAGTGATTTTCAGCCATTACACTCAGTGTAAGTCACATAAAGAATATAACAGTGTGGAAATACACAAACAATTAAGGGAAAGGAAGACAATTCACAGCTTAGAGAGAAATAGAATGGACTAGTAGTGAAGCAAGAGAGAGATTGACAAGAAAAATTGTGTTAACTTTCTGTATTTCGTAGGTTAAACCCTATAGAAAAGTAGTTTGTCTCTTTATACTCTTCACGCAGTGAATAGTATTATAAGTTTGTCATGAAGCTTGTAACAGACAGAAGGAGACATCGGATACCCCATAAAGTAGATAATATAAAACAATCGCTAATTTATTTAACTGCACTATGTACATAAAATGGTAATATTAAAAAATTGTTATAAAAGGCATAAAGGACTACGTCAGCACTATGTGCCTGATATTCGTATGCGATATCAAGAATGATCTTGTCAGCTTTCAATTTGCAACTCGTGAGAATTGTCACTATTGCCATCAACCTCAGACTCTACCTCTTCATTGGTGGCAAATCCATCAAAACCATCGATCCGAGCGGCCACGCAAATAGGAAGCGTGAGAAAGCAATTCAAACTTTAGATTGTTTTAATGAAACGAAACTTTCATTTAAGCTAAATGTGGCCATTTTGTCTTGATTTCATCACTGAAACCCTACAGTTGATTGTTTTTCCTTTGTATGAATGTAAACTGTTTCACTATCTCTTCCAAAAAACCCGACGCCATGTTTTACATACAAATTAAAATGTCTTTGCCTTTATTTGGAGCAAATTCTCCCCATTCAGTCCATTGTTTTGACTGATACTTTACCATAGTTATGAATCAAAGCAAAAACCACCAGCCACTCGATTGAAATATCCTCAGATTTGCTAGTTTTGTTCCATTGTAAGTAATCACAGCACCATCTAGCATACAGCTTTCTCACACAATTCTTGGTTTTTACTATAACCATTGTGCAATGAGGACGAGCAAGAGGAAAATTGTGGTGGAAACGAAAATATAGTGATTGATGAGTTACCCAAAGATCACAATATTGAGTCAGTGCCTACAGAGGTATGATTGTCATTTATTGTTACTAGCGCATGATTCTGTAAACTCTGTTACAGACTCCTACTTGTGGACACATTTGGAGAATAAAACCGTGTTGTCAATTTATAGACAAACCCGTTGCTCAGAACATGAATAATTTATGGAAGTAGACACGCTGTTTGAATATTTTAAAAAATATTTCGATGATGCGTTTTTTGAAAATGCGGCCAATTGCACAAAGAGATACACTACATTTTTTGAAATATACCAAGGCAAGACAACAGCTCTTCCAGATGAAAACTCGGGCCTACATTCATTTTGATTACCTACAGTATCCAAAGTATTTTTTGGCAGCTATTGAATAAGCTTTTGACAAAAAGAATTTATGAAACGCAAAAAAAAATATTATAAAAAATCGTATAAAATGTGTCAATAAGACTGAAGATAAATGGATGAAAACAGGAGATATAGAAGAGTTCTGTAGTCCGGTTGGTAAAGTCGTTCTTATTGACGTCATCTGCATTTGGTTGCTGTTCCGTGAATGACTTTCGTCGATGGTGCAAAAAAGAAAGGAAATTTATCTAAGTCCCCCGTCCAAATATAGGCCATCAAATGAGTCTTTAGGTAGTGTGAACATTTGAGACCAACAAATGGAAGCGTATCGCACATTCTTTAAAACCAGAAAATGGTCATTAAAAGTTATAAACCATTTCATAGACATAGCTTATTGCAATGTTTGGATGGAATACAGAAATGCATGTCGAGAAATAGGAAAACCAACGAAGGATACGCACGATCTACTAAGTTTTCGACTTGCCATAGTTGAAGCACTAGAAGCTAAACAAAAACAATTTCTTCTTTTTTCACTTCAGTCAGCTCTAATCTTGTTTCATTTTAATCTAGGATTATTTTTAAGGTTTCATTTGAAGGTTGCCTGTCTTTCTATGGTAACGACTCAATATTTCTATAGAAAATGAAAAATTATTTTAATTGCAATCCAAAACCAATTTATAAGTAAAACATACCAAGGATTTTGGAAGAATTTTAGAAAAGATACACAAGACACAAGTAAAAAAAGGGAACAATGTTGAAACTTTATAATATGTTTATACAATTGATGCAGAAGAAGTTTTACATAATTTTCTTTATATCTATCTATATATATACATATATAAAATCGTAAAGTTTTTTCTGTCTGTATACGCTAATCTCAGAAACGGATTAACCAATTTGAATTCGGTTTTCACGGGTGTATTGTATCAAGGTTCCTGTAGGACATAGCTTTTTTTTCATCAAAATCGATGCACAAAATCAAATCAATCAAGTAGTCTTTATAAAACATTTATTTTTGAATTGTGCATCACAACAAAACAAAATTTATAGAATTTTTTCTATCATTCCAGTTCAAAGACGATTTTGATAAAATTTTGACGGAGCGTAGCAAAGCACGTCGGTACATCTAGTTTTCTTATATGTTTTTATTTCGGCTTATCTTAATTTTATTCAAATGAATTCTAAATTCCTTCTATATGACAACTTTAGTATTGTAATTTGTAACTTGGCTTATTTCCTTTTTTTAATTAAGTTTAAATATATATATAAATATATTTGGGTTTTGGAAATTTCAGTTTCCCTATGCAAATTTCTCCATAAACCGGTTTTTTTTTTATTTTTTTTTTTTTTTTATTTTTATAAAAATTTTGTTTACAAAATTCACCGCAACAGCAAAGTGACAAAACCACATTCCACATTTACCAAAGCAACACCCGCATCCATGCATCTATGCATTTATTTTCCCTCTGACTTTGATTACATTTGCTGTTCTTGTTTTGTTTCCGTTTCTCATTCAAGCTGCTCTAGCTTGTTACCGCCAAAGATGATGATGATGATGGTGATGGTGATGGTGATGATGAGGATGATGGTAGTTGTGGTTTTGGTTTTGGTTTTGGTTATTATGGTGGTCAGTATAGGATGCGTTACATATGGCATATTGTTGTCGCTCTTATCTTTGTTATGGTTGTTGCTATTCTTGTTGTTTTACTAATAAATCATCAACAAAGTTAATATGACCATGTTAGAGATGTGTAAAGGATGTAAGAGGATAAAAGTGAACCAAAAACGCATCTCCAGCTTTACCTCAAGCTCAGTCATTTTGGCAATGGCAGGTGCAATGCCTCATAGCAGCTTCCAGATACATGGCGTTTGCAAGAATGTGTGTGTGTATGTGTGTGTGTGTGTGTGTGTGTGTGTGTGTGTGTGTGTGTGTGTGTGTGTGTGTGTGTGTGTGTGTGTGTGTGTGTGTGTGTGTGTGTGTGTGTGTGTGTGCTTACGTGTATATGTGAACATAGAAAAGAACACAAAAGTTATAAAGTACGAGACTATCTTTCCATCTTTTACAATTCACATGACTTTTTTGTTCATTCATTCACTCATTCTTTGCTTATCCTCATGTATCATGTCCTTCTCAACTACACTCTCATTTTTTTTTTTACCTTCTTTCCATGCCTTTTGTAATATTTTTTTTTTTTACATATTTCTATTCATGTATCTCTATAACTGTGTGAGCTGCTGCTGCTGTCCTTTTGCCAAAGATAACTTTTTACATGTTGTTACGTTATGTTTTACGCGCGACTCTATCTTTCTGGGCATTGAAAGTATCTTTGTCTGCGTACACGCGCTTACTTGCTTAGTCTTATGACTACACATGTGCATATATTTGTTTGTGTGGGTGTGTGGGTGTGTGGGTGTGTGTGTGTGTGTAAATGATTATGTGTGGGTGTGGGTGTATATAAATTTTGAGTAAATTTGTGGGTGTTTGCTTGTTTGTTTGTTTGCTTTAAACGATTTTAAAAGCGTTTCGCTGTTGTGGCACTCGTCGCTTTTAGTTTAGATGTAAATGCATTTCTTTTTATTACTTTCTTTGCAAACCCACCTCCCTCCCCCCCCCATCGTTCTTTATATCTATCCTACTCTCTTCTTGTAACTTTCGCTTTGTCTTAATCATTCTCTCTGTGTGTGAGTTTTTTTTTTTTTTTTTTTTTTTTGTTATTTACGATATAAACATTTAAACAAGAAAAAACTGAAACCAACCAACAGCAGCAGCAACACCTTCTAGAATTCTGAAAATATGACCGTCTATGGCGCACCAGATCTCACCTGGTCATAAGACTGGTCTCTTTTCCACCTTCAATATCCTTCACCTACATTTTTTTTTCTCTATTGTATTTCAAAACTTTCCTTTGCTCTCCTTTCCTTCCCTTCTCCCTACTCGTACATACATCTATGTCCCTATCTCTCTATCTATTTTTTGTTTTTTGTTTTTTTTTTTGTGTGTTTGTCGATATATGTATGTATGTTTGTGTGTGTGTGAGTGTGTTTGCATGGATTCTTCTTTTATTTTGTTTCTGTGTAATATTTATTTCTTTATTCCCTACACCACCCCCCCTTTTTTGTTTTTTTTTTTTATTCATCGTTTCGCGTCGCTTTCATATGCGTTACCTAAAAGTAAGCAACATTTTTTAGTGTCGCTATTTATTTTTATTTTATGCCAAGTGCTTTTTGTTGTATATTTTTCTTGCGTTCACTGCCTGTTTGTTATTTGTGTAATTGTTTCAAAAGCATATTTTTGTGTGTCCCTTTCCCGCTTGTTCCTCTTTGTCTATCGATATATCGGTCTTCCTATCTGAATATCTGTCTGTGCTTGTGCCTATGTCTGTGTCTTTGTAATGTTTCTCTCATTCCCCTACACTTGTGATTGTATAGAATCAAGTAAAGTACTCTGGCATTTTTCCCTGTTCAATCTCGTATATATTTTTTAGTCGCCGGTTTAAGTTTTCTCTATGTTCTATTGCACTTTACATTGCATTCATCATCAACATCAACATCGTCATCATCATCATACATACTCGTATTTACTTTTTATTAAAAACTTTTTCTCCATTTTCCTTTTCACTGTGAATACTATTTTCATACATAATAATTATATTTTTATTTTTAAATTTTCCTCTTTTTTTTTTTTTTTTTTTTTTTTGTAGTAGGTAATTTATTAGACTCTTTTGTGTTGGTTAGAATGTGTGTGGGGGTGGGTGTATGGATATTTATTATGTGTGCGCCATGAAGTATGCAAATGAAATGTGAGACAACAATGGCGACAACAAATAAGATATAATTTTCATAATTAGTTAATTATATTAATTTATTTATATTTTTTTCTTTATATATTTTATTTTATTTAAATAGATTGAATGTATTTTGCTTTAATTCTATCTAATTAAAAGTCTGTCGCAATATCCTTTTTGAATAGAGACTTCACATATAAATTATATTATTTCTGTTGAGATTATTGAGAGAAGACATAATCCTTTGTAATATTCTATGAACTGAAATTTCAAACACATTTTTCTTTTTCAAGTAATTAGATCTATTCGCATACTCAGTTTACTGGAAGATATAACCACTATTTACTTCTTGATTCATTTGGTTCTTGAATGTTTCTCGTCTTTGTGTTACATATTCTCAGTCAGTTAGGTGTCTTGTATGTTAAGCTTTTTAATTCTATGATAATATAAATTTGTGTAATATTAATAATTTTCAGTTATAATTCGTAATAGTCCTACGCTCCTTCCCTACGTAGTTTGGGTTTCTACTTAAACCTTTCAATCCCTAAGTTTTTTTCTCGAAACGTAATGGAATTTTTTCCTGTTTGACAATGTTTTTTTTTTTTTTATCCTATCCAAATAAACACCCAGGTATTTATATCCCGATTGGTGCTCCATCAGTTGGTTGCCAATGAAGACTCCCGGACAAACATCCGGCCGTAAGACGTACGTCACATTGGCACATTTCTTTTTGTTAATGCCAATGTTCCATCATCTTGTCCAGACATCAAATTTGTGCAGGTATTGTTGCAGGATGTTCGTGGCTTCATAAATGCACCTGTTTCTGGAAAGGATGACCGTATCATCTGCTAACGTGGCAATGATAAAATCATGACGATCCTCTAGCGGTAATTTTGAGCCATTGGGCATGTCATGCATGAACAGGGTATATAGAGTCGGGCCCAAAACGCTACCCTGGGGAGACTGCGCGAATAGCCATGATGCTGCCCTCCACACCATCTAGTACCACCGAGATTTGACAATGAATATTGAAATAATAGTAAAAATATAAAATGTTTGAAGCACTTTTGAAGTCTCCTAGGACATTTTTGTCTTAATAAAGTTTTTTGGTGGGAAATACCAATACTGATCAATTTCAATTTTGTAATAAAGTAGCATAAGAGTTCCTTTGCCTTCAGGATCGGTTTCCTTGCCAGTATAAATATTGAAATCATATGTATACCCGGTCTTAGATCACATCGCATTCACATTTTCACTCCACGTTTTATAGGCTTCATTGGCATATACTACTTTAGTGTAGATCGACCTTTGAATTTCGCCATACACTCATCTATCAATTGAAAAGGACTTTCACTTCGTGCCTCCGAAAATATTTTCTTCATACAAGCTACAATTTCAAATATATAAAAGTCTTTTGGAGTTCCACTCGGATTTACTATGTCATTGAAGCATATCTTTGACAATAAAACACTGTATTGGTCTAGAGACATGTACTTTTTGATAGCTTCATTGCACAACGATTGGTTCTTGCTTCAATAATCAGCTAAACATGGAATGTGCTTGCTGTGCATCATTAATGACACTCCTATGAATGTCATTATTTTAGCGAACCCTGTTTAATTTCCGCAACCTCAGGTTAATGCATTCATCAATACAAATGTACAGACCTTTCGGGGAAAGCTTTCTGAACACATCATATTCAGTAGTGGAAGGCGACAAACAAAGTAGGACCTTTGCATCTCTGGCCACAGACAAAGCATATTTTGGTGTGAAATTGATATTTCCATTGTAATTAGTGCAAGTTTTTTACATTAGACTATTAAAAATACTTCAAACTTTATTGGGACACTATATATAAAAAAAATAAAAAACTTATAACGTTTCAAACATTGCTGGGACATATGTGTCCCAGTAGGGGCGAAAGAAATTAATTGACTTCACATCTGACTTTACTTGTAAAACGAAAACTAACGGAAATCAGAATCAAGGCAACTAAACTTGACTTTATCTAGAACTTTGAAATAAACATGGAATCGTTCGGACGTTCCTTTCTCACTTTCCTATTTAAGAATTAACAACATACTTACGAAATTGATTACCAATTATTATTATTGGCCGGGACTTTAATGAATTACTGATTATTTTGAAGTAGAATGCTAAACTATGTTAATGTTGCTTTCATAGCAAACTCTCCTAGATCATTTTTTACTACCTCTACTTGCAAAATGCTTTCCGACTCTTTTATCTTGCTTTTCTATTTACACAACCTTCTCGGTGTTTATTTAATTTGACACATTTCTTATAAGTTGAGCTTTGTAGGACGTTGCTATCAGAGCAAGCGGTCCTCTTGTCTTTTTATTTTTAAATATTGTTTGTCTTTTAAAGAATCTTGCTTGGGTTATTCCTCTCGAACATCTTTACATATCGTTTTTCTTACAATATATCGAACATATTATAAAAATTGGATATTGATGTATTTACTATATGGAATGAAGACAATTATAATATAAATTGTCCCTTGATACTAGTAATTTTTGTAATGAATAATAATAATAATTTATTTAAGTTTTTTTTTTTTTTTTTTTTTATTCTTACACTAATCTCATAATTGCATGAAATATCGTCCAATATTGGTTGGATAACAATTTCATAGGCGATAATTTTCGTAGCAAAATATGTGATCACATTCTTCTCTGTAAAAACTCAATTGAGTGAAGTCTTTTTTTAGTATTCGTCGTATCGCATTCTGGATTAGAGTTGTCTTTAATTTCTCATTTATCACTTCTATTAAAATTAAAATGAAATTGAAACAATCAACTCTTTACAACATTTGATTGTATGATCAAATATATTGTATGATGAATGATTTCTTCGATTAATTTTATCTATTTTTGGGTAAATGATTTTTAAAAGTTTCTACATTTTTTTTTTTTTTTGAAAACTTCTTTGCTATTTTCAAATTTTAGATACCTCAGCCGTTATGAAAATACCAACCAACACTTTTGTGTTGCTGTCCCTGTGGTTATGCAGCCCTTCAAAACCATCTATTTATTAAAAACATTAAACATCACTGATGTTTTTCACAGGGCTATGGACTCATCAGATCCATTTTTATTAACTATCTCTATTAAGAATGGAAATAATAAAAAAAGAGACCGCTCCCTCAAGATTTAACTACACTTTTGGAATCACCAACTCCCATAAATAATTACAATTTTGAAATAGATGATTATGAGTCTGATGATAGTGATGATAAATTTTTTTTAGAATTAGATGTTAATGATGATTAATTTGCTTAATATTTATTAGCAATTGCATTATAAGGAACAATTTTTCGAAGGTGGGTGGATTTATATGGGAAGTAGGTGAATCCAAACAAGCAGAAATTATATATTAAAGTTATATTTGCCTTACCAAATATTGGTGGAATAAAGTTATTGAAATAACTTCTCCATTTGCTTGAAATTTATCTATCAGAAAACCTCTAAGCAATGATAAAAATAAAAATGTATGCTCAAATGGAATCCAATCATCCAATTTCACATTAATTAACACCAAACTCAATGTGTTCATCACGAATGTTTAAACCATGTTGCATATATTCATTAACTGCAGTTTGCTGAATATGATCTTATTTCTTATCAAGCATTGAAGCAGAAGAAGAAATTTAAATGATAACAAAACCATTTCTTCACTATTATAAAAGAATATTTTACCAGCAATGAAAAAGTATTGTGGCTTCACATTAAATCCAGAGGAATTTCAATCAAATTATGGAAATAATTTTATAAAATTATTCAGTTTTATCATAAAATTGTTTATTCAACTACTGCATTCATTTCAATATTCTATTGTAATTAAATTATTTAGTTAAATTAATAAATTTATTTAATTAATTCCATCAGAATATCAAATGTTAAATGTTAATACTTTTAAAGCTGTTTATTTCTAATAAAATAATCAATTGAAATATTTATAAACAAAATTATGTAACAATTTTTCAGCAACTTTTGCTAATGAACTTCTTCTTAAAATTTGTATCCCATCATCATCATATCATTTAGATAATAATAAATAAAAGAAAATAAAGAGCAACAGAAAACTTTCATTAATTTAAAGTTTCTTCAACTTCAAGAATTTGAGAAAAATCAACAACGAACAACAAGAAAAAATACACTAAATTCAACTGAAAAAATGTGTTGCTTTTTTTCGTTGGTTTTTCTTCTGTTTAAGTAGATACTTTTCTTTTTTCTTTTATTATTTAATATTTTTTATTTATTTATTTTTTTTTTTTTTTTTTTTTTGAAAAGAATGAAAGAATCCTTTTTGTTACACTACAATATGTTTTTTGTGATATTGTCTTCTTTACAATGAAATCGTATTTACAACCATGAATATAAAATTATACAATGTGACTTACTGATGAACGAAGAAAAGATGTGAAGTTGAACACTAAATCCTTTGACACAGATACTCACACACCCACATGCACACACACACACAAATATGGAAGGAGAACAAAAGACTTGAATCATCATCAAGTCAAGATGAGTTACAAGAACAACTAGAATATCATCGACCACCATGACACCAGAGACAACAATAACAACTATGACAAAGCGCGCACATAGAGGAAAGTGGTGATGATAATGATGATGAAAAATATAAAAATGATGAAAAAAGAAATCAAGAAAGCAACAACAGATGAATATTGCTGACAAAAACAGACACATAATAAACTCTTAAAGCCGCCTTCTAAACCTTTTCTCTTCTCCAGATCATTCACATACACAATTATACAGAAGCAGAAGAAGGGTTCATGCATGTATAACCCTTTACTTCATGACAAAAACTCACATTCTCACTTTAGCTTAAGCTTAGAAACCGAAGGATAAGTGTAGGAAGCTGATGAATAATATGAAAGAAACTACAGAAAAATTTCAATAATTCGAACAACGTTATATTCTGGAAAACCAATTACTTTCTGTTGTAGACTCTGTAACACGGGATAGTTAATTTAAATTATTTTTGTTTGCTTTTTTTTTAGGTGAGCTCGCCGTTTATCATTTCTCCAGTTCTCTTCTTGTGTCAAGCTCAATAAATAATTTAATGGATTTAAAAAACAATAAATAAATTTTCTAACTTCAATTATTGTGAATAAAGAAAGAAATTCAGCGAATGATGATCTACATTTTGCGCATCAAGGTTCCAGTAAGTCAATGGAAATAGTTGACTAGTTATTTGTTACTAGAAAACATCAATTACGATTATGTTATATCTGCATTTAAAACCTCTATGTATTAAATATACAAAAGAATAAGATTTCGCCGCCGGAAATATTTTAAAACTTGTAAGTCTAAGAAATGCCAAAACATTACACAATTTTTATTCATGGCAAAAATAAATATTGTATTTAAGTCATAAATAATTGATAATAAAAATAAAAAAAAAAATATGTTTCATTCAGTTGTTTCTGCATAAAGTTATTTTATTGGGGATTGCACTGATTAATACTTGACACTGACTCTGGACAAAATATTGACCTGGCAGGCTCATTTCAAGAACATCAGTTCTGTGTAGAAGAATGTCTTGCGCAAATCTAAACTTTATTTGCGTAACAAGTCAATACTGAAACAACTTTGGTCTTATAAAGTCATTCCAACAATGAGATACTCCATATATTTTCATAGAATAATTGATGATTCGTGATGCATCAAACAAACTATCATTGACAAAGATCTTCATATGACAATGATATCACACGAAATCTTTAGATTCAGCTGAAGGCATATAATATGATAAACTGGAAATGATCTTATCAATGGTTTACTAGACTCAAAACGAGTTACCCTTTTGACAAACCATTTAGGTTTCCTTCATTATAATATAACATTTTATATTTGTCTTATAATTTTTGGTCTGAAACAAATCACTGAAAATTCTTTGAATTGCTTATAAACAAAATAACATATTGAATATGAATATTGTTTATTAATTATTTGAATTATTGAGATTATACTGTACATATATAAAGATATCGCATAGTGTACTTCATGATGAGAATGTTTTGCCAGCAATTGAGTACCGTTGCGATGCGTTGCATTGCCTTGTCGTTATCGTTGTCGTTGTCTTACGTTATGTTACGTTACATTTTAGGTTTATTAAGCGTTTTGCATTTTTCAACTTGCAATAAAAAAATAAAAAAAAAACATCCAAAGACAAACCATTCTCACACGTTCATACTCGTTCAGCATCAACATAGCACAACACAACACAACTCAGTCAGCACCAAGACAAATGACCTTAAAGTGTTTTTCTAATCCAGAGTTTCTTAAACTATGCTTTGCAGAATAAATGCTCCATGAAAAAGAAGGACATATTTCAAATTTATAATCATGTATGTCAAATAGAATTTAGTGTTTTGCATTGCATTTTTTGTTCCATGACTGGAAATATTTGAGAAACTCTGTTCTAGTTGTTGACTGCCATTTTCGCGCTCAAGAAGCTGCTAAGACTGATGATGCTGATGATAATTCTGATGATGATGCTGCTGCTGGTGCTGCAGTTTCACTTGTTATTGCAACGAGTAACGTAAGAGTTTATGGGCTCAAGGTACGAAGGCGTTTTTATATGTAAATATACATACATACATATACTTTTAAATGTGTGTATAAGTGTGACTGTGTGTCAACAGCAGTTATGCCATCGGCATGTGGCAGATGCAAAGTCATCATCGTCATTATTTTCATTAGAATTATCATTAACATCAGCGAGCAGGCGCCGCTACTAGTAGTCATAACATTGAACAGTCAACGCCAGCCAAACTTATTTGTTTACATAATCCTTTCGTGCCACTGCTCTCGCACTCTTCTACTACTTGTCTTTTCCCCACTTTCTCTGTCTCTGTGGCCCGTGGCCGTGTGTTTTTCCTTTTTATTTTTTGCCCTAAATTTACTTAAGCATAACAAAAATATTCAAAATTTCATATTTCTTTTCTTTTTATTCGAAATTTACAAATTTTCAAAAAGAATATTTTATTTTTTAATTTGATAAAAAAAATGTAATTAAGAAAAAATGTTGTAAATTTGAAAAACAAAAATATAACAAATAATTGTATAAACTAAAAAGAAATTACAGCTGAAGGCCTTCGTCGCTATTGCTCACATTGATAACTAAATTATAATTTATAATATAATCTTAGTTCCACATAAAAAAAAAGTAAATTACAAAAAAAATTATATATTTATAAAAAGCAGAGCAAAGAAAAGAACCAAGAAAGAATTCAATGAATTGTCTAACATAAAATTAAAATTAATTAAAATTTAAAAATTAATTGAAATTCATTAAAAAGTTAATAAAAATCCCATTCCAATTGGATTTATGAAGTTTTATTTGATTATTTCTGAAAATACAAGAGTTTTCCAAAAAACACCCATGAATTTCTAAAAAAAAATAACCGATCAAACCAATATTTTATACAAATATTTATATATTTATTGCATTTGCCATAAGTGCATCAACTTTTTATTTTGAGTTCACATAAAGTTCAAAATCAAAAGACTTAGAGAGAATGTCAAGATTTCATATAAAAAATATAAGATTTATTCATAAAAATTTAGTTTCATTATGATGATGATGTTGGAGATAAATAGAATACAATTTTAACAAGAATCTACAGTTCACTTGAGCATCGATTGGAGTTACAAGAATTGAAATACATAAATCATTTAATAATCACTAAATTGAGAAACTTTGTTTCATTGAATTTAGAAATGCACAAGTTATGAACTCGTAAATATTGGGTCGCTCACCTTATTTTGTGAATAACTGAAATCTGAACAAAGCATACAATTTTATGAATTGAATTTTATTTGGAGACTTCCCCCATCTAGTTAATGCATAACTCTGATTGGAACATAGTATGTAAGCATTCTATGTGGAATGTCTGTACACAAATTTCAGATCAACTTAAATTAGATTATGCAATGCAATTGATTCTATTTACATTGTCACATTGATCACTTTTTGCTATATTTGCACTTTATGAGTTTTTGGATACTTTATTATTAATTAAGAATAAAAAAATTGGAATTTTTTTAAAATTAATTTAAAAAAATTAAATTACGAAAAATTATGAAAAGAATAATTGGATAAAAAATTACAATATAATTTTACAATAATTTAAAAAAAAAAAATTAAAGCAGAAATTAAGGAAGAGTAACAAAACTTAAGACACACATAAAATTTATGAAACTAATAAATAATAAAAAAATTATAATAAATAATAAAAAACAAGGAAAAAAATTTTAACACAAAATTAAATAAGAATTTAAAGAATTAAAAAGTTTTTTCAATAAATTATTAAAATAAAATGGAATTATTTTAAATTTTAAAAAATATATATTAGCTCACTTGTTTTCCTTATCCAAGTTGCTCTCTCTACCTTTTGGTGTTCTCTTCGAAATCTGTACCTGTGTTCGTGCCCTTAAATCGAGTCGACTTTGACTTAGAGATGAAGATCGTGATCGTCTGATAGATTTAACTATTAATTGATTAAGTCACTTAAATCATGTAATAATAATATTAATAATCCTTGCAAGCACTTTATTTTTAACACAAATTTTTTTATTGTTTTGATTTGTCTATTTTTTGTTTTCTTTCTTCGTTGTTTTTAATTTCAATCTGCTACTTCTGCTTCTTTGTTTTTATCACTTTTAGAAAAAAAAAACAAAAAAAAAAGTCTTACATATTTTTATTTAAAAAAAAAATATTTGAGATTTTGTAGAATATTCTGATTAATTTTTTCAGATTTTTTTGTTGATTTTCTACATTTGAAAGAAGCGCGCGATTATTCGCGTTTATTTAACAATATTTATTTTTATTTCTTTGGATTTTAATTTTGTTTATGTTTTTATTTTCTTATTTAATTTTGCTTTTGTTTTGTTTTGTTATCGTTGTTATTATGATTTGTTTGTCAAATGTAAGTGTGCGTTTATCCTTTTGCCTTGCTTTGCTTGGCTTGGCTTTGCTTTGCTTTACTTTGCTTTCTGTGACTATATTCTGTTTAAGCGTTGCTAACGTTGCGTTACTTTGGCGGTCAAAAATGCGACTGAACACAAACGACAACGGCACAAACCAAAAACTACCAAAAGCGATGGCAACGATGGTGACGATAACGCTGGCAACAACAAACAACAACAAAAAATACAGTACAGTAAAGTTAAGTAAAGCAACACAACGCAACTACAAGAAGAAGGACGACAATGAAGACACGATGAGAATAAAAAAGGAACAAGAAGTGCTCAACTAAATTCAACTCAACTCAGTTCAATTCAATTCAGTTTTAGTTCAGTTCAGTTCAGTTCAGTTAAGTTCAGTTTGGTTCGGTTTAGTTAGTTGAGTTCTGTATTACAATTTTTGGTTTGGTTGAGTTTCTGAATTTATCTCAACACACACTATTCTATTTGAATTTGGCTCAACTCGTGCTCAGTTTGACTCATTGGCTCATAAGCTCACTGGCTGGTTGACTGTTCTTAACCAAATCTCTCTCTCTCTCTCTCTCTCTCTCTCTCTCTCTCTCTCTCTCTCGCACTATGATTCTCTATGTTGCACTAGTAAAGTAGCGTTAATGCCAAACGAGGTGAATTTGTATTTCTTGCTCACTGTGCCGTGGTGTGGTAAACAAGCAGTAGTAGTAGCGTAACGGTAACAGCACAATTGTGTCCTTGTCTTGAGGTGAATTTTTATTGCGTATGAATGAGAGACAACAATACGATTTTGAAGATTTGGTACTACGATTACGATGCGACTACTGGTACTACTGAGACTCAGACTGAAACTGAGATTGAATCAGAATCTGAAACTCACACGGTGACTGAAACTCAAACTCAGATAGATAATGAAGGACCGCACACGCAGTATGTTGATGTTGCTTAAAAAATACCATTGTATACTTTGAAGCGTCGTCACAAGGAAATTAAAATTCAAGTCACAAATTTTTCTTTGTTTTTCATAGAACAAAATTGAATCAAAACGTTTAAGTGAAGCAATCAAATATACATAGAGAAAAAGAGAGAGAGTGAGAGATACCATCCGAGAAAAGCAGAGAAGGGAAGAGAAGGGAAGAGAAAAGAAAAGAAAAAGAAAATATTATTGTCCGAAAATAAACATTTATGCCTACACTTACATACATTTGTGCATCATATCTATACGCTATTTAAATATGCGAAACGCGTTCAGCTACTTCGCACGTTTCACAATGCTGAACAATGTTGGGTAAAAATATAATAATACTACGACGAATGATATAAAATAGAATAGTAAAGAATCTAGGGGAACAGAAAGAGAAAGGGAGAAAGAGTATTTTTGAAATTTTGAATGACAAAACAAATAGTGACATGCGGCAATGTCAATGCCAACCAGTAAATAATAATTTCAACCTAAATCCCCGTTTCTATTTTCATCTTGAGATATCTTAACTATAATATTCTCCAGGTTTTATATGAGAAATAAGGCAACTGGCGAACTAAATACTTTAATAGCCCGAGGAGATAAAATAACAAAATGAGGTTCCCAGTTAAATCAGAAGTGCATGAGTTTTGGACGCCTCTAGGCCCTCTCCCGATTTGAAGGCCCCTGAACTCCTATTATTTTGATCAGCCTTATTTGGAACATTATTTTAATGAACTTCTCTTCGTTTGAATGCCTAATCTACCAACCTTTTTTTTATTACACTAGAAGTAACATCACATAACAAAAAGTGTAGCAGTAGTTTGTGTGCTTCTAATCTGCATGATGACAGAGCCAAGTTATGGTGGCTGATGTACGGTTTCGCTTATATAACAGCATACCAAAGGAAAGTCTATGCACAAAAACATACACACACACACACATATTGACCATGGTTAATATTCATTCAAACTCAGGAGAGATGCTGAGCTAAAAAAATTGAGCTTAAATACTATTTTTATATTCACCATACCTGAACATTGTGCATTCAAGTTTCTCTCTCTCTCTCTCAGTCTCCCTGTTTAACTCATACTCACCATGCACATTATATCTTTATATTTTCCTATATCTTTCTCTCTCTCTCTCTCTCTCTCTCTCTCTTTCTCTGTTTTTCACCTACACAACAGAGCTGAAATAATAAACGATGTAAAAATGCTCACTCACGTGCGTACTGAGCTTTTCAACATGATTCCTTCATTTCCCTTTTTCCTTTTGACCTGTTCTCTTACTCAATTTCTATCTCTCTCTCTCTCTCTCTCTCTCTCTCTCTCTGAGAATAACTCTCTCTATTTCTTAGTTAAAATGTCTGCACACATTGCATTTGCATTTGTATTTGTGTTAACTTACTGTTAGCATACATTTGTCATGTGCTGCCGGTTTCAATGTATGCGTGTTAAAAACTACTTAAACCACACCAAAAGGACCAGAAGGACCAACTCCTTTGATAACAACAACAACAACAACACCAATAACACAGAACATATTCACACACATTGAAAAACAAGGCCAACGCACGAACACTTACTAGAAGCAAAATCATGAGCTAACAAGCTTAAGCCATAGACCAAGGCCCAGTAGCCAAGAGCACTGAACATGGTATCAAGGAAACATAATTTAATGGTAAAAATGCAATAACAAAAAAAAAAAACAAGATTCTTATCAAAACCACCAAAAGGAAAGTAATAAATTTAAACAAGAAAACGCAAACACACATTATTAATTTTAGTTTAAACAAACACGAACACTAACGTGAACCTAAAAACTAGCATATTTCTTATACTAAATATAATTATGAGCAGATTCATATTTTAATGTTTACAATATTATATTGTACTATAGTCTAGAATAGAAAATGATCTCAACAACATCTCATCCATCCATAAATGTGTGATTGAATAATACTACGAATATACTATACACAATAATAATATCCATAAAAAACTCATCTCATCAACATTTGTTTGTGGATAAATTTTCATATACGAGTACTTAGTACAATGGGGAGCGAAATTGACAAAATTTTGGTCACTTTTACACAATTTGCTTTGAAAGAGGTAAAAATGGCTTGATAAAAAATTACGCAAAAAAATAACAGGTATATCCAAGTTCATGAATAAAACACTATCACTTTACCGAAAAATAAGATGAGAGCGAAAATGAAATAAAAAAAATACCTACATTTACTTAGTTGTACACCCTTTCCTTCTCATAAACTAAATATAATTTTTGTACTCAATTGTTTTTATATCAATACACATTCACAGGCATATTTTCTACCAATTTGTGAACATGGGTTTTGGGAATATTATTAAATTTTTGCTTCACTTTACTCCAAAGTGAATTTTTCATAGCGGGAGCTGTATTGGATATTGAAGAAGCCTGTCTATCCTACTCGAATGGCACAGGATTTCTAACTAGATTGAGGATGTGTGATTTGGCCAGGCCACTCCTAAGATAACGACCTTGACAAGTAACTTTTAAGATTAGGATTTGGAATGTCATTCAAAAAATCGTTACAAAAATGCATATCTGCTGACTAGGCATGATGTTTTGGAATCCTCTTACCAGGACTTCTCATCGTTTGCGCTCCAGTTTAGCCGAGTTAGAAGAACTAAAAGAACCATATTCAGTAGATTTCCGAAGATCAAGATATAATGGCGGAAACAATGACCTGAGGATACTGTACCTGCCAAGGAATTGTTCTCCAGGGTCTCATAAAAAAGTAACGCCATATATGCATTTTTATAAACAACTATGTGGACGCCATCCCATCAAGCACAATACACCTATGGAGGTTACATTGCAATCATGGCCAACAATGGTAATAAATAAATAATTGTACAATAGTTTGGTAGTTCTATAGCACATTATAATAAATTAAACTCAAATAATCCTCTTCGATTAAGCGCCATACAATGTATTTTTATTTTATTTTTTTTTTTGTTGCCTTTAATATGTGAATAATAGCATTAAATTGTAATTTGTATTTGGTTTTAATGCATTCTGCATCTCTCAAGTTTCTTTCACCCATGTATCCAATCCATTTGATTCTAAAAACGTAAATCCGGATTCCACACAGGTGTTTCTTCACCTACATTCTCACTCTCCTCGATATCATAGCCTTGGTCCAAATCTTCAGGGAGGGAAATGCATTCCCTATTATAAAAATGGTCGTAGGTACCAAAGGGCCAATTAGGTTCAAGTGAGCGACTGCGGTAACGCGATGGTGAAGGGGTAAAGCTGCTGCAAGTTTTTAATTCGGTATTGCGTGTTCTTTTCTCCTGCGGTTCCAGACGTTCCTCTGTATCACCCTGGCGTTTATTCATTTTGTTTCTTGTTCCCGTGATCAGATTTAGATAATGAATTTTTTTCAAAAAAATATTTATTATTATTTTTTATAGCAAATTCTAGACTTGATTATTCTTCGTGTCAATACTTTGACAAATACAAGTAAGTATTGTAGTTAGGATGATACAATACCTTAAAAGAATTAGTACATACTTTTAGGGTAGAAAAAGTACTCATTTGATACCAAGTACTTCTCATTCAATACCATGTAAGTATTGTAAAAAAAATACCGAGTACAAAAGTACTTGGTATTGAATGAAATATAATGAATACCAACAAGTAGTTACTTTAATCGGAACATCCCTAATTGTAGAATAAAATATTTTCATATAATAACTAAAATTCAGTTACATAAAGTGCTTATCAATATTGGGACATTTCGAAAATTTTACTTCCAACCATCGTCAAATATGCGTCGATTCTATTTTGGTAAAAATAAAAAATAAACGAATGAACGTACAAAGAATAAACTGCAAAAAATCATATGATTTCTATTTTCAGTATAACATGTTAAAAGAACAGTTAGTTTTAATTGGAATGGTGGCATTTTTGGTCTTATCATAATTATAAGACACTTATTTAAAAGTGATTTGAAAATTAAGGAATAAGTCAACTCCACCGAGTCATACTTCTAACATGCTGCTTCATGCAGTAGAAAAGTGTCCCTAATGACTATATGGTGCACATTAAAAACTTCAAACATATTATCAGAGATATAGAAAAGAGCCACAAAGAAGCACGGTTTCTTTTCGCGCAAAGTAACTTGGCCACATCCTGGGACTCAGTAAATTAATTTTATTCTATAACATTTGCATTGATCTTAGGATAAATTTAAAATCAATTTTTTTTTTTTTTTTTTTTTTCGATAAAAAATAAGTTTTATCTCGATGGATTAGATCTATTTCGCTATTATTGGGCCAATCTCAGTTAGGAACACCTTGTTTTCTCTAACAGAAACTGTTTGGTTATGCAAATCAGATATATGAAAACATAGCAGTGGTCATCATAGCAGGTCTTGATCGTACAAATAAAGTCCTGTTATGTTGATTCATTTAATGCGGCTTCTGGTGCTTTTCATACTATGTTCAGTGATTTTTTAGTTAGTTGCTGTTAGCATTTCGTCGTCGGCAAAAATACAACAACAATATGGCAACAACAATGCTAACAGTGACATCAGCAACCACAACAACATCACTAGCATCATCAACATAACATCAGCAATAACAATATCAGTTATCAACAACATTATAAGCAACATAACCCCGATATCAAGAATAGCAACATATAACAAGACCATTTTTTCGTCTCGCAATAACATTCGACATTTGATAATTTTCGTTTCGCATATAATTAATAAATCATATAAACCAATTGATATAAACAATTTGTAAAATAAAAAAAGAAGTTTGTTTTTGTTTATAAAGAAAAGGAAAACATAAAATAGTGTTTGACTCAACACAAACTTTGCGACAGAATAATTTGTATATTTCAATTATCAATAATTTTTAACAAAGAAACAATTACAATCGAATTGGTGAAGATTATTTGCTTAAGCAGCACAAAGTCAAAGTTTTAATCATTAAGCTGCATAAATATAATAAACATAATAAAACGAAATTTTACCATAAAGTAGGCAAACGCATTATAGTGATGCATACGTGTACATATAAACATTTTCATTTGAAAGTCCCATCAGTTTATGGAATTTTTATAGTTTTTGTCATTTTGTTCAGACAACTACGTAAATAACAACATATTCGATGCGTTGCTTCGGATTCGGTTTACTGAATTAATCACTAATTGAAGAGATACATGTATTCAATCAATCAGATTTTTAGCAACTGAATGTTGTCAATGTATAATGCAGTGTAATGCTAATACCCCGGGTACTTTTTTTTTTTTAAAGACAGACAAATCCACGATGAATATTATAAAATTGTGGAAAAAATTTTGTTTACAATGTGTAATGTTATAATATCTTCGTCGGTCTGTTTGTTATGTTTTCAGGTAAAAAAGTAAGCAATAAATCATCTGTTAATCCATTTATGATAAACCCAAATTAATGTCAGGCGCTGCTTGAATAAGATTCACTATTTCGGAACATCCGTTGAAATCTCCCGGAGCCCCAATCCTTTTTTTTCGTTGACATGAAACCTTTGCAGGTCGTCATCGATACCTGGATATAAGCAGAGTAACTGTTAATCATAGAAAGCATGAAAGATTGAAATTTTTAATCTAATTATTTGTGGACTTTGTTGTAAGTCAAAAGTCTAATATAAACAACCTTAATTGTTTTTCTTCCTTGTGTTTGTCAATACAATTGCGATTTTGTAGTCTTTATATTAAAGCATTATTGCATCATTTAGTCATAAAAATATTATTAATTATTAGAATGATAGAAGTGAATTCCAGTAATAGTGATGCAGACAATTGTCATATGAAGAGTGTAAAGATATCGAATAAGTTCAATTGTCATAAGCAGCAGAGGCATTTTTGGCTAAAAAATAAAATGAAATGCCGTTGCTTCAGTTTACATTCAAAAATAACAATCAATCAAAAATTACCGAATAATTCAATGTACATTAATTTAACGTATTTACTTTGCTTTGAAAATAATATTGAATTTTTTGATTTTGGTGTTTCAAATTTGTTCTACAATTGGAAAAATGTGCGCGAAAATAGGTTGCTGCTAACGGAATTCAGCTGTTCACCATTATGTTTGGAATTTATTATGTGATGTGCTTTTGTTTTCGCCTCATATTCGTAATTATCTCCCAACTTAATTATGCAAAAATAGTAAAAGCACCTCTAATTAGGAATAGAATGAACAGCATTTGAATAAAAAGTTCTCATTGAGCAGTCGATTTGATACCAAATTTCTAATTATATATTTTCCATTTTCATGAAATCATCAATTATAATCAGCTATTTTTTTTTGTACCACGTTTTTGGCATTCAATTTAAAATATTTTGACTTCAATTATATTCAGATATTTGAAAAATTCATCACATTTTTAATCAACAGATAATTTCTGTAAAGTTTGCATGGCGCAGAAGCTTTAATTAAAAGGTGAAATCTCAGTATCCAAATCATCATTCTCACATTCACAAACATCCTCTTCATTACTTTTGGCTAAGCGAGAAAGTATTTCCTCATCCGTCTGAGTCTCATAATAAGCAACACTTAAAACCAGATTTACAAACATAAGGATGACAAAAAAAAAAAAAAAAAAAAAAAATTGAACCAACAGATGTTGCAGCTAAAGAATTTTTTTGCATAAAAACAAAACAACTTTACCGCCAATACAAGGCACATAAACTAAAAATGTAACCATTCGAATGCTGCTAAAATACAATTTTGCATACAAAACTGTGATTGTTTACCTGGTTTCACGTATTTAATGCTCTTGTCTCAGTGATGCAGCTAAAGCGTATTACGCTATACTGTGGTCATCTGAGTCACTTCTTTAAGCGAAGCAGGAAAAAATTCCCAATAACTTAGCGACTTTGACAAATTTTTCTTGAAGCTTAGTTTACATTTAAGTTAAAGGGTTCAACTTTTCTTCTTCCGTTAAACACGACAAAACAACATTTTCTGCTACCAAACATTGAAATTAAATTGATTCTTTAATTTTCGATTCACTTTTAAATAAGTGTCTTATAATTATGATAAGACCAAAAATGATACCATTCCAATTAAAATCAACTGTTCCTTTACCATACATTGATAAGCACTTTATGTAACTGAATTTTAATTATGAAAATATTTTATTCTACAATTAGGGATGTTCCGATACCAAGTACTTTTGTACTCGGTATTTTTTTTACAATACTTACATGGTATTGAATGAGAAGTACTTGGTATCAAATGAGTACTTTTTCTACCCTAAAAGTATGTACTAATTCTTTTAAGGTATTGTATCATCCTAACTACAATACTTACTTGTATTTGTCAAAGTATTGACACGAAGAATAATCAAGTCTAGAATTTGCTATAAAAAATAATAATAAATATTTTTTTGAAAAAAATTCATTATCTAAATCTGATCACGCGAACAAGAAACAAAATGAATAAACGCCAGGGTGATACAGAGGAACGTCTGGAACCGCAGGAGAAAAGAACACGCAATACCGAATTAAAAACTTGCAGCAGCTTTACCCCTTCACCATCGCGTTACCGCAGTCGCTCACTTGAACCTAATTGGCCCTTTGGTACCTACGACCATTTTTATAATAGGGAATGCATTTCCCTCCCTGAAGATTTGGACCAAGGCTATGATATCGAGGAGAGTGAGAATGTAGGTGAAGAAACACCTGTGTGGAATCCGGATTTACGTTTTTAGAATCAAATGGATTGGATACATGGGTGAAAGAAACTTGAGAGATGCAGAATGCATTAAAACCAAATACAAATTACAATTTAATGCTATTATTCACATATTAAAGGCAACCAAAAAAAAAAAAATAAAATAAAAATACATTGTATGGCGCATAATCGAAGAGGATTATTTGAGTTTAATTTATTATAATGTGCTATAGAACTACCAAACTATTGTACAATTATTTATTTATTACCATTGTTGGCTATGATTGCAATGTAACCTCCATAGGTGTATTGTGCTTGATGGGATGGCGTCCACATAGTTGTTTATAAAAATGCATATATGGCGTTACTTTTTTATGAGACCCTGGAGAACAATTCCTTGGCAGGTACAGTATCCTCAGGTCATTGTTTCCGCCATTATATCTTGATCTTCGGAAATCTACTGAACATGGTTCTTTTAGTTCTTCTAACTCGGCTAAACTGGAGCGCAAACGATGAGAAGTCCTGGTAAGAGGATTCTAAAACATCATGCCTAGTCAGCAGATATGCATTTTTGTAACGACTTTATGAATGACATTCCAAATCCATATCTTAAAGAGATTATCCAGACAGATAAGAAACCCAGAGTTACTTGTCAAAGTCATCATCTCAGTTGAAGGAGTGACTTGGACAAATCGCAACCTCATTCCAATCAGAAATCTGGTCCCATTAGAGATGGGCTGGCATGGCTATGGAAGATTTACTTTGGAGTAAAGTGCAGCAAAAATTTAATAATATTCCTAGTATCCATGTTCACAAATTGGTAGAAAATATACCTGAGAATGTGTACTGATATAAAAAATAAGGGACTACAAATATAAAAAAAAAACTAATTCAAGTTGAACAAAATGTGCATAATTAAGTAAATGAAGGTAGCCCTGGTATTTATTTTTTATTTTCGCTCTCATCTTATTTTTCGGTTAAGTGACTTTCAGAATCTTTTATTTATCCACTAAGAAATACATAGTATTTTTTGTTTCTAATTATTGTATGAACAGCATTTGAATAAAAAGTTAATTTATAGAGCAGCCATTCGATTCGATTTGATTCCAATTTACTACATTTTTATGAAATCATTATTTATAAAAGTTTTATCTCTAACTACCCTTGTTGTAGTGATTCTTTCAGTGGTGATCATCAGAGTTGAGCCAATGATTGGCACCAGGGCCTTCTTTTCCAATTACATGTACTTAATTTTTGTTGCTGCTTTTTGGAAGCTAGAGATTTGATCAGCACGCACATTTTTTTTTTTTTTATATAGGTATAGGTTTATAAATGTGTGATAAAACAGACAAAATACTCTGCTAGTTTTGATTGTTTGTATGGTTGAGTTGCTCAAATGTATCTAATATCCCAGCAGACAAAAAAAAATGATGGCTACCAATGGCTCGATGATCGCTAATCCCGTTAACCAAATTTTGCTATTTTCTCCAATTTTCCAATTCTTTTTCACATTACTTCCTCTTCACTGTTTACCAATCACATCACAGCTGATGATAGCATGTTATCGGTATTGCAGTGTTGTTGAACGCACTACTAGAGGGGGTAACTCCCATACAAGCCCCCTTTTTTTTAATTAAAGTTCTTATTAGAAAAAGGTTTTCGTTTTTTGACGGGTCGAACTGAAATTTGGACACTATAAATTTCTGGTCCATATCCACCACCATATAAATTTCATTATCCTAGGGTTACCAGGAAGGGGACCTCCCATACAAGCTCCCTGTTAAGTGACTCATACCCACCAAACAAACCGGAATCCAAATGAAAGTTCTTATTAGAAAAACTTTTGTTTTTTGTACTATCGACTTAAAATTTGGACATTGTAAGTGTCTAACCAATAGCCACCAACCTTATAAATTTCGGACCACTAGCTGGGGCGTGTAGAGTATTACAACTTCGGCATAGCCAAAGTTAGTTTTTTTTATATTTTTTTTTAAATTCTTCAAAAATTGTACGTAAAAATATGTCAAATAGAATAAATTATTTGATTTTAATAAGTTTGCCGGCACAAATAAAAACGAAACAAAATTCGAAAAAAATTTGAAAATACAAAATTTAAAAATTTTTTTGGCAATTCTTGTTTTGAAATGGATAATTTAGTAATATCAATGGAAGATCCTTTTTTGTTGGACAAAACCCCTTGGGATTACTTTGATTTTTTCACACTCATGGCTTCGGTTTTTTTCTTTATGAGCATACTTCATGATGTCAATTATGAAATGGAAATTCCTGATGACTTAGACGAACTGACTGATGATGAGGATGATTACGACGGTGTTAACGAAATTGATGATTATTACTTCGAAGACATTGAGAGAGGAATAAGCGATGAGGAATTAGCGCTTGTTTTTTGTGAACTCTGCATAAACTGGTAAGTTGTCGAAATGCCATAAACGAAATGACATTTAAAAACTAACATCATGAATCTCTTCAGTTTAATTTTATCATTTAATGGCAGAACTGAATTCAACGCTATATTCATCATCTAGAATAATTGTCTGTAATAGATCATTCTTAATACTACAAGTCAATTTCTTTAAAAAAAATTTGCTGGTAGTGTTACCCTTGCAACAGAGAATGTGCTATTCCAACTATTTGAGTAATCAATCATTTGGAACAACTTCGTCATCTAGTTATTTATAAAATCATACATTTTTACTTAATTGCTAAGAATCGCTACAATATCATACAAAACAGAATTTAACTATGTATATTTGAAGAGACTGACATTCTGATGAAACTAGCATCAAAGATTGAATACAACATACGCTGAGTCCTCTTGCTGCTGGTACACATCAAGAATGCAGAATGTTAAGTCGTCTTCTCAGTCATAATTTTAAGCTGCACAACAATGCAACATCATCCGCTTTTAAAGACAATCCTAAAGCCTACAGACAGTTGATGTACCATTCAAAAATTATATCGAAAAACCTCAAAGAAAAAGCCACAGACCAGCGAAAAAAAAAAAAAAAACAAAACAGTACAAGTAAAAAATCTCAACGAGAAAAAAACAAGAAACCAGAAAAACATAAAAACATAAGAACATTTAGAATAAGTTAAGGAAAATGAAACAATGCGCGAAAATCAAATAAAAGAAAAATTACTAAGAAAAACAGCAAAAGCAAAAACTTAAAATTTAAGTAAACGCAACAAAATAAGGAAAATAAGGCAAGCGAAGACGATGTTGGTTAATCTTCACGGCTACAAAGATAAACATCCGATGCGATCCAAAAGGAAAAAGTTCATATGACTTTACAAAAATTTTATAATATAAAAAAATTATTTCTCGTTCGCTATACTACCGAAAAATTCATTCACTCACTCATCTGTCGATGGCAGGACACCCGCACTCTTGCACTCTCGCACTCCTTGGCAGCCGGAACCGTCGAACTTTTTGTTTCCAGCGTGTCCTTCTACACTACTCAACTCTACTTCTACTATTCTACGCTGGTTTAACTTAGTTCGGTTTGGTTTCATTTGGTTTTGGGCTTCACTTGGCTTTTGTTACTTGTTCTCATTTGTGTTGGTTGTATTGTTCTTCTGTTTATGCTTGTGTGTTGTTGTGCTGAAAACTTTATCAGGCGAAATTAATCGTAATTCGTCGAATGAAAATCCTCATGGAACCATAAAGCGTTCGACAACGGCGGCAAAATACTATTAAACAACAACATCAACAACAATAACAATAATAAAAAGTTGAGCTTTCTAGGAGAGAAAGGGAGAGAAAAGGCAAGAGAAAAAAAACTATATAATAAAAACATTTTTGTTGCGTGTCGCTCAATGACGTAATCAGCGCTTTGCTTCTTTTTTTATATTTCTATTTATTTATTTTGTTTTTTTTTTTTTTACGTTTTTAGGAAGGAGGTAGAACAAGGAGAAAAATAAGTATTTGGTTAGAACAAACCGGAAGTGGCGTCGCGTCGGTGTATACTAAATGAACGGAAGAAGTTAGAAGAAATTGCAAAGTGAAGTCGTCTGAAGTCTAAAGTGGTCTAGGGTTTGGAATGAGGAAATAGGAATCGAACAAGTAAAAGTATTGAAGTTTCTTGTGAATTGAGTAGCTTTTGTCTATTCTTTTCCATCAGTACTTCCCTTCAGTTTCTCCTCTACCCTACTCCTAAATATAATCAATATTTTTCTAAAGTTTTAAGCAACTTTATCAGTATTTTCATCCTTTATAATATTGTAAATATGATACTTTTGCCAATATCGTTAATTCATCAAGTGATTGGTGAATGGTATTATGAAGTAAGTTATTTAAGAAAAATAAAAAACTGCATAACAAAATCTTAAGCACCACAACAAACCACAATAACGACCTGACCTATATAAGTATACTTAGTACGTACAATGTTCATATATTGATACAGTTTAGGGAATCATCATGGGGTTGTGTATATATTTAATAATGAAATTGGACACTAAAGAAGACTAAGAGTGTTAGTATGGTAAGTGTCTGGCTCATATGAAGGAATAAAGTTCTGTAAATAACTTTTTGTAGCCTCCTCGAAATTGTTGTTGTTTTAAAATTTTTTTTTTTACTTTTTTTGTCCTGTGATTAAGTTGAAAGTGTAAGAGGTATTCTATTGATGCAAGTTCTAGTGACTATGGTGAGCTTCCAATTCCTGTTGCTTTTTCAAGGTGATTCGGGTGATGTGTGATCATATTTCAATAGTTTCATCATAAGTTCTTTACAGTAGACATGCAAGAATAAACTTTCACCACAATTTTTTTTTTTAATGCATTTTTTGTTTTAAATATAATAAGTTTTATACCTGATTAATTTGCAATAAACGGAAAATAAATAAATTTAAAAAAGAGATGCGTTATGAGTACTGAGAGAATTTTATGATTGGACTTGGAATAATTTCTGTACAACTATTAGTATTATTTGTACAGTATCCACTTAGTACATTTCTACCTTTACTAATTTAAGTCTTTTCAATACAAATTAAATTTACATTGAAAGTAATGATGAGTAACCCTGATCAGCCAAAGTCCCATAGACTAATAAGTCTACTTCCGATTTTTTCGAAGATATTCGAAAGTACGCATTAAGGATAGTATATCGCATCATCTATTTGGATTTAGAGTTCAGCATGGCATAACATCGAGTTGTCCAACATATTCTTACTGTATTTGAGACTTTACACTATGTGCTTGTCTTCAATGATCCCAACAAGGTGGCAACATATGTAGATGACACATGCGTTCTGTTTAATTGTGCCTCACTCACAGAAATGTCGCAAAGGCTAAAGAATTAGTTACGGTGATTCCAAGTTAGAATATCGCCATCAATTCGATCCTTGCCTAATTATGGTAAATAAGTTTTAAAGGATTTTTTCTCGATTTTGAAGCTTTATTATGCAAAATTGGTACACGGTATTTTATTGAAAGTATTGCCCATCGCTAGCTATGACTTTTTCCGACTTTTCTTGCAATGCATGGATTCCGCGCCAATAAAACTATTCGGTTGGAGGCCAAGAAAACATCAAGCCAATAACTTAAACTGAATTGAAGCGTATTCCCGTAAGGGCGTTCTGTATCGACCGGAACAAATGGTAATGGTTTAATGGAATATGTGATGCAAGTTCTAAACTATAAGGCAGGTGGGTTAGGATTTCCCATCCGGTACCATCGAGATAGGTTTTAACCACATTTACGACATGCAGCCGATTGTCATGGTGAAAGATTACTGACTCATGCCTGGTTGCCCATTCCGGCCATTTTTACGCAATCGCATGCTTCAATTGCATCAATTGTTGTCTGTAGAAATCCACGACGATCGTCGGACCACTTTTCAGAAGCTTGTAGTACACGATTCGCTTTTGATCCCACCAAATGCAGAGAATAACCTTTCTGCCATGGATGTTCGGCTTTGGCGTCAATGGTCCGGATTCGCCGCGCTTAACATACGCCTTCTAGCATTTTGGATTGTCGTAATGAATGAATTTTTCATCGCCAGTGGCGACACGTTGCAAAAACGACTTCCTTTTGTACCGTTGAAGGACCATTTCGGATGCAGTGACCTTTTGGTTTGAGTTTGTAAGGCACCCAGTTTCCGACCTTCTGGACTATACCAATGGCTTTCAACCGCAATGTCACGCCTATCGTTGCTGCAATTTCTTCTTAGGTTTGGCACTGATCTTCGTCCAAAATTTCCTCCAATTCGGCGTCTATAAACGTTGGAGGCCTTTATTCACACTCCTTGTCAGTTGTGTCAAAAACACCACTTTTCAAACGTCGGAACCAGTACTCGTAGGTTGAAATTGATGGATCATGCTCACCGTAATCCTCACACAGCAGCCGGTGACTTTCTGCTGCACTATTATTCAGATGGAAGAAAATTATCAATGCCGAACGAAAAACATATGTTGTTGACACTTAAATAGAATGAAATTTATTGTAAAATGATGAAGCTTTCACATGAAGTTAGTTCCAATACTTAATTGTATACCAATATTCATCATTAGATCATTCTGATGGTGGACCAAATTTGGTATCTCGGTTAATTCTTGAATCACCTGGTGAAAAGTGAAATCCATCACAACATCTTGCTACCCAAAGTTGCAGAAATCAAAAGGATATTTAATAATTCGAAAAGATTGTATGAAGAACTCATTTAAAACTCACGAGTCTCTCTCTCTCTCTCTCTCTCACACACATACATATCCTCCGTATAGCCTTCGGTTTCTATAAAAACTAATTGTTTGCATTGCATAACCAAAGTAAGCTAAAATTTAAACGAAACGAACACTTAAAGTTATTCGTCTACCCTTCACTGATTATTTCGATTTGGATTTTCATATAAAAACAATTAAAGCTAATTTACTTTTGTCCTTGGTTTTATATTACAAGGAATAGAACTAATTATTTTAATATACAATACAAATTGCTTATAATGATGATGGGTGCTGCAATTTCATTCAGATTTAGATTCTCATGCTGATTTGATGTCTTAATGTTTCTAAAATTAAAGTTACTTTCAAAGAACAGGTTAAAAATAACTTTATACGAAATCAAAATCTTCCACTTCATATAATTTTTATTTATTTATTTATTTTTTTTTTTTTTGGTATTTCTTTGTATTGATAAAACCATAAAAAGACAAAAAAAAATAAAGGCAAAGGCAAAAAAAAGAAACTCAAATGAAAAAATTGCAAGAAAAATTATGTAAATGAATCGTTGATAGCTCTCGCCTCGCCTGGCCTCATCACCCACCCCATCTTACAAAATCAAAGCTAACCCTCCCGCAACACAACACAGCACAGCACAGCACACAACACATAATAATTTCAGTCAAACAACTACCTTACCGAGTGAGTACTAAACCTGCGAATCGACTATATTCATTCATTCATTAATGTGAATTGACGACGCCAACGCAAAAAAAAAACAAAAGCAAATAAATCCGAAAGGCATTTACTGATGATTATCTTCGCTGTGGCGGCAGGAGAAGAAGAATAATGATGATGGTAGTGATGAAACCGACGCCAGGTGTTATTACGACGCGACGCGATGCGACGAGCTTCAGTTTGGTCAGAAGGCAGTTTCACCCACACTACTCTACTATTGTATAATATGATGATGGGGTTTTTTACGTTCCGTTTACATTCAAACAGTCAAAAAGCAGGGAAGTGTGTAAAAAAGTAGGCAGCATTATTTTGTCATGATTTTTGTAACATTTAACTGAAGGAGATATTAATGTATACACAAAGGGCCTTAGATCCATTTAAAGTAAATTAACAAGTGTTAATAATTTTAAGATTTCATGTTTCAGTCACATTTCTCTGATTAGCGTTTGAGGTAACATAAAGAAACCAACAAAACAATTTGGACCAATATGGACAAATATATTAAATTTATATCAAAATAGTAACTGATTTTTATAAAGAAAACTTTTACATTTCTTAAACAATAAAAAGTGAAGAAATTTTTCTTAAAAAAATAAAAAAAAATTGAAATGATCTACATTAATAATTTTATAGATCAAAATCGCTTACCATAAAGGTTTATTCATTTTCAAAGTTTTAAACTTAAACCATGTATTTTTTACAAAAAATTTGTTAAAATCGAAATAATCGGAATACTAGAAATGATTACTTCACTCAACTCACTGTGTAAGAATTATGTAAGTGTATTGACAGTTCTAAAGGTTATATTCTGTATATTTCTGTGTTGATTTTTTAATGGCTAAATATAGTACAATACAAATCGACACCACAAAAACATCAAAATCCAAGCAAAGAAAATTGGCTAAACAACTTACGTCACGCAGTTTTATTTTTTGTTCTCATGTAATTGGAAATTTTTTTTGTTTTTTTTTTTTCGTTTCACTCTAGTGTGGAAATACAATATATTATGTATTACTTTATTGAGATAATTGTAACACATAAAATGAACAAATACAGATAAAGCAATGATCAGAATTAATTGGCCTAGGCTGTTTTATCCTTTAATGTTATGCTGACTAAGCAAAGTACTTGAAAAATATCATACATATATTGAATCAAGAGTTCTTCGATTACTGGATAAGGTATTTGTTTACCAAATAAAAGCCTAAAATTACCTCAGTCAACTACATAATACTTTCATATAATTAAATTTCTTGAAAACTTTTATTCAGCATATGAAGAAATGTCTTAATCAAATCAATTAGACTAATATTTTAGTAGATATTTGATCAAATGATCTTTAATTAGATTAAGAAAGGTATGTATGGTTCGGTAAACTAAAGTTAATTTTCTGTTTATTTGTCTATCTGTCTGTGGTTGGTTTCATTTTTGTTATATATTTTGATATTATGTTTCTTTCGTCCTTACGATGGAATGTTAATGAATTTATTTATTATAATGCGTTCATTTTTTACGCGCTTCAAATTTATGTTGAGATACGTTCATTCTTTTTGGTTTTTTGTCGGAATTTGTTTGGTTTTCTGTTATGCGTGTAAATTAATTTAGCACAAAACCCCAAAATACACACGGATACTTAAAATCATGAAGAACAAAGGGAACAAAGGGAACAAACAACAATAACAATAGTCAAAATAAGCATGAAAAAGGTATATAAAAATATATAACAAGCATAATATACTTAACAAATGATAGGGTAGGATAGGACTATTACTATTAAGTAAGTATAAGGGGAGGAATAAAATTGGCTTCGTGTGTGGGTGGCTATAGGTGGATTTTGTAGTTGGGTAGTCTACCTTAGAAGTCTTAGAACGAAAAGGGACAGACAGTAAAAACAAATAAAAATGGCTCAAAACCACAGAAGTGGAATTACACCAAACTTTATTACCAAAAAATAAGAAAGAAAAAAAATACAAAACACATACATTTATATACACACAGACAACAAATCGGCATGAGAAAGAACTGGGAAAATATTGTACTCCCAGTCCTGCGAGAATGATACTATCTACGATAGTATTTACGATGGTTGGGAAAGTTTGTTTCGTAATGCAACAGAAGACAAAGTCAAGCCGACACCACCGCCGCCGCAAAAAAAGACCATAAAGCGTTGCTATTTAACAGAGACAAACAGACAAATGAACACAACAATGAGTTACTTAGAGTTTTGGATGACGCAAATGATACTTAGAAATGATGGTATGAGAGATGAGCTAAGCTAAATTGGGGTAGTAGATAAGCGATAAATAACGCGAAAAAACGTGTTTTCTTAAAAACAAATATGACGAAATAAACAAAAAGTAAAACCGTCCCAATTCACGAAATTCACTTTTAACTTTACAGTGGTTCTTAGATTCAATATTATATTTCTAAATTTCTATAGTTTTAAAATAAGTTGTGGTCCCTTTTTTTTCCTTTTTTTTTTTTTTTTTGACACACTTTTTACTTCATTCATACTTTGTTCCATTCACATTGCATGTACACAAACACTTATTGACAATCAGTCTGTCAGTCAATCTATCTATCACTATTTTTATTTTATTTAAGACGCTTTAACCTTCTCGATAGATCAAAACCACAGTCACCGATATCAAAATTAAGATTTACTAGTCAATAAAAGATGATAACTTCAGCAAATTTTCGATATTAATCTTGTGGTTAAATTACACAGGCCTCTCGCCGCAAAAAGACGAGTTCACCCAAAAGCCTAATGACTCATTATGATGCCTGAATTCCTAGAGTGTTAAAAGGGTTTATGGGAGCTGACAATAAGGTATCCCTAGTTGGTTTCAGAGATCAATAAATTAAGCGTTGTAATTTACAAATTCTTTAGTAATTTTCTTAAGTAGAAAGTAAAGAAAAAAATACCACCTGCAAATGCTAATTTTATAGATTAAAAAAAATATATATATACATATATTAAATAAGCCCTACATAATTTATTCGGTACCTGCGCATTTACGATTATCTATAAATAACAACTAACAAGAATTTCTAGGACTATTAGTAATGAATATATTAGCAAAAAATATGTTAGTTACGCAAGAGATTTTATAAATTTAACAAAAGTTTTTCTTCAAATTTCTACAATACACTCGTATTTCAAAAATTGGTTGTTTTTATTATAAACTAGTGTAGTCGACCCTGCTTCAAACAGGTTTTTAGCATCACTATATTCTCTATGTTACTCTTTGAGTATCAACAAAGAACACAGTTTGAGTATCGGAAAATTAAAGTGATGTTTTAGTCAATTTTTTGTAGTATACTTTTAGTTGTTTGGGACACATCTCGGGATCAAAACTATGTTCAAACCGGAAATCAACCATACACATTTACAAAATTTCAGTGCAATCAAATGAACGGTATCGCAGCTCATAACATACGAACAACTGAGCATATGTATATAAGATATATGCTATATAAACATACGATCAGTCCAATTTCAAAAAGAAACTTAATGCTCAAGAATTTGTTCGTGTTAGGCCCGAATATCCCGAATGAAATCAGCTATTTGTATTACATAATAATGCACCACCTCACAATACCAAAAAAGGTGAAGATTTTTAGATATAAGAACAGATTTGTGTCATCGACCACCCTCCGAATTCGCATGATCCATCACCATGTGATTATTTTCTGTTGCCAAAACTGAAAACTACAAAGAATGGAGCTTTTTATGATGATATTCCAGTCACTCAAGCAGCCGTGAACATCTCAAAAACTGACTTTAAAAAGTCTATGGATAAATTGGTTGATCATTCAATTGAATAAACATTACCTTTGAAAAATAATACCATGCTTGTTTTATTTTATAACAAAAAAGTTCCATTTTGTAATGAATATAACGTTTTGTTTTGTCCACCTGATCAATCAAAGATTATTTATTCTGTATTAAGTTTAATATATTTTACTATTCTCTTGCTATTATTCTCGTTGTTGTTCTCATGCTTTGAATATTTTGATATTGAATCATACTTTAAGCAATTGTAGGAACTAAAATGTTTCTCCTCATCCTTCACCGATTGTTATGAAAAAAAATTGCTACTTAAGCAATTTTTGATCAAAAATGTTTTAAAAAATCTTCAGATTTTAACTATTTCATTGTAAAGTTTCATTATGACATCAGGGAAATTTAATAAATCAAGACTCCGATATACAAGCAGAACGACAAAGTGGAGAACAAAATCTGCAGTGTGGGCGGAAGGGGAACTCTCAGATGAGTTTGAGATCGTTTCAAGAGTCAAACAAGGTTGTCTAATGTCACGATGCCTATTTGCTCTTTACTTAAATGAATTGCATGAGTATTTAGGGTATGGTCTCGCTATTGAAGACATAAACTTAAGGTTGCCTTTATATGCTGACGATATTGTAATCCTATCAGACAATATTCAGACTATTCAATATATGATATAAAATCTCGAAAAGTATTGCAGTAAATGGAATTTTGAAGTTAACCTAAATAAATCTGAAATTATGGTCTTTAGGAATTGAGGGAAATTGTCCGAAAAAGAGAAGTGTTTCTTTAGGGGTGATATAATAAAAATTGCTTCTCAATATAATTAACTGGGAATAGTTCGTACTTAGTTTCAATTTTCATTTTGAGCAAACATATTTTGCAGATGGTTTTACTTTAAATGAGATCAAACATGATGTGACTTAATTAAATTAAATGCCAATATTTTTGGAAACCATATACAAGTAGAAAAATTATGTTCACTCTGTAACTTAAAAGAGCAAGAAAACTTATATCACTTTATAGGAAAATGTCCGATTTTAATAGAGTTCAGATATGCATATTTTGGGAAAGTATTTTTAGAAGAAGCTGAATTTATTTACTATATAATTAATGCGTTAAAATACCGTGAAGAATTAATTAATTTAATTAATTAATTTAATTATTGAATTTTGTTTTTTTTTTTTTAATTTTGTTTTAGTTAATTTTAATTTGTATCTGTATACACATGTAATATATATTTCATAAGTTCTAATTTACTTTACTTAAGTTTAAGATGCTATTTCCGACAGACGCCCTTATTAGTCATTGTTATATGTTCTGAATTAAGGAATAATAAATTAAATTAATAATAATAGTGATATAAATTTATGCATTTGTAATGTCATGCTGATTATAACACACTAATCGATTATTTCCTGGTTTAGAAGCCGCTAGTGTGTGAAAAAGAAGATCTTATGGCATCGAACATAGCAAAAGCGAAAAACAATTCAGCCAAGAAAAAGAAATAAAAAAGGTGAACGGAGGTTTAGATCGGGGACTTCAGTTAGGTAAATACTGTCCAATCTACTTGGTCCCATTATTTTTTCTGTTGATAAAAGTTGATAAAATTTATTAAAAATTAATGAAAATTATAATGATACGAAAGTATGAACACCTTGTTTTATTATTCATTACTTGTTAAATTTACAAAATTTTTTTTTTGTTTGTCGAAAGTGTGTTTTATTATACTGTGGCTTTGGCTATGTTAGCCGAAAAGAAGAAATGATAGTCATCGTTTGCAACAGTTGAAACTGACTATTTCAGGATAAGCGAAGCAGACCCAGGAACTTAATAACTCTTTCGACAACAAGCTGTAGAAGAGAATGTCTTTCAACAGAAAAATAAAAGAAAAAAGTAAAAAGTACAGCAGGACGATGACGGAATACCAGGAAATGAGCGCTGAGCGATATTTAGAACTAATTACACATATACACACACGCACAGTCGCATACACAGATGCACAAAGATAAAAAATGAGAAAGAAAGTTAGGAATTATATGGAAATAGAAGGAGAAAAGATGGACAGAGTGGCAAAAGGAAAGGAAGGACAGAAATACTACTGTGAAAGACAGAAGGAAAGCAGACATACAAAACAAGCACAAAGCTAATTATTTAAAATGTGCAGAGACATTAAAAAGCACTCATGCTATAAGCAGAGGACTTAGAAACTAAACACTGACAATGTTGTCAATGGTATGGAAGAATAGAATGTTATGGAATGGAATGGAATAGCATGGAGTGATGTTCATGATGATAGCAATAAAATGAAATTGATGATGATGACGATGACAATGACGATAGGTAAGAATGTTGATGATATAAACATTAACATGAAACGTGGCCAGTTTAAAATAAATAATACAAATAAACTGAAATGTTTAAAATTTCAAATGCCTCATTTTTAATTTTGTTGTTAGTTTCAGTCTGTTTTCTCATACAAAATTTTATGAAATTATAAATTATGAAAGAAATGAATAGCATTGTCATTGCTTGCGCTTGGTATAAGTAATATGAATATTCCAAGCTCAAAGCTTAATATCAACGTGAGTCAGGCAAAAATGTATGCGAAAAATAGTTTTCACGAATTACAAATCTTACAATACGAATAGAACAAAAGCACCACAGAATTTACTCTTGCTCATTCTGATTCACTCATTTTCATTTTCATGGCCCGGGGCAACACATTATTAGAAGCTCAACTCAACTCTCATTGTTCATTGTGTTCATACAAATGCCTGAAGTAATCACGTATCGTTCACAAAACACCCATACCAATAACCAATGTCCACCCCAAGCACTCGCCTACGTTGCTATTACTAGAGAATCTCGGATTTGCTTACACAGCAAAAAATTCATAAACAATCCAATAAGCAGGGTACAAAGTACAGAGCAACGTAATGTTCTTGACCATTTCAAAACGGTGAAATGCTAAAAATGTGTAAATGTGTAAATGAAGGAGTGGTGGTGGTAGATGCATTACAAACCATATTCTGAAAGGGCATATGCCATTTTAAAGCCAATAAGGCATATGGTTAAGGTCAAATTTATCTGTAACACAAAACCGAGAAATGGAGAATGGAGTGAGCAATTAATATAAAAAATAGAAAAATCGTACCTCATTAACAGTATGCGTAACATGCAAGCCAAGTATGCCATGCCGTGCCATGCCATTCCATATCAAGTAGGATAAAAACAGGTTGAATTACAGCTGCAACAGCCGTTACAATTCTATGAAGTTACAAAGCTATCTACCTTCCCTGCTTCCTACTTTCTTTCCTATTTGCACGCCCACCTAGCAAACAAACAGGTTCGTTCGTCGGCTCATACACTTGCCAGCCATGAAGTATGCTACAAAATTTAATTAATTAAAAGTTGTCAGAGTAATTTCTTTGTGCGTTGCATGCGTTAAACCTGAAAAACCAACGTCCAACGATGGTTGAAGTTAGTGAGTGGCAACACAAAATAAAAAAAAAATTAAAATTAAAATAAAATAAAATACACTAAAAAATAAGGATAAAAAATTACACTGCACAAACTCGCACACAAACAACACTGAATACAAAACAAAAAAAAAAGTGAGTAAACAACACAAATAAAAGGCAACAATGGTGATAATGATGATTAAATGTTTATGGTGTGTGAAAGTAGTGAAGAAGAAGGACGTATGTTTTTGTTGAAAATTATTTCATTAACTAACTTTAGAGCGTACAAAAGTCATCAATTCATTCATTAAAAAAACCAATATTTAAATGAAAATACCTGCATATACACAATTTTTTTAACCCTGACATAAAAAAAAAGAAAAAAAACATATAACAAATTTGAAGGAGACTTCAATGTTCATTTCAAATGGTACAAAGAGATAAAACCCACAAATCATTGCTACTTTCATCAAGTAGTATGTAGTAGATGTACTGCTATGCAACAACACTCAAAAAATGGAAACCATTTTAGAAAAGCTGAACAATTTTGAAAAAAAAAAAATTTGAAAGTATGCAAACCTTTCTTAGTTTCAAAGTCGAATGAACAAGTGAACCAAAGAACTAACGAACGAGCGAACGAACAAACAAACAAACTTCTTTAATCTAAAATTGAGTCTTAAAATGAAGTCCTAAAGGGTATAATGAATTCATTTTTACTCATCTATACACATACTCGTACATGTACGTAAAAATCTACGTATGTACTTCAGTTTCGAGAGGCAAAGCATCAAAGCTCATGCATGTTCACATGTTTTTGCTTTCATCTTTTGTTGCCAAAGGCAACCAACCATTCAAAACCATATCCATAAACCATAGAGAGACCAATTTCGACATTTTCGGTGATGATGAACATGTGAACAAATATGAATACAACATTGAATTGAATGCATTGAATTGAATTGAACCAACCGAAATACAAGGACAGCACATCACATCACAGCACAGAACAACAGAGCAGCAGGACACAGAGAGATTAAGAGTAATAGAAAATGAAACCAAACAAATCATTGCTTTAAATAGAAGCAGGAATGGTCCTGTACTGATATCCTGCTTATCTCTCTAAGCCCAAAGATTTGCTGTGACGAGGCTTCTTTTTTGTAACCTAAAAATACACCTCAGCTTATCTTGTGCTTGTGTAACATACAAAGTTTTTTCTTCACATATTCACCGAACTCACTCACCCGTTCACTCACTCACAGTTTCACTGTCTTTCATTCATTCTCTGATTACTAAAGAAAGGACTAACTGTCTAAGGTCTCCCTACCTAACTCCCTCCTACCTTCTTCGACTATGACTTTGAATATACACCCGTCCGCCTGTCCGCCTGTCCGCCAGTCCGCCTGCTCTTCTGATGTGTGTATATCTTCTGCTTTTGTATTTTATGAAGCAGCACTAATGGCGTTCTATTATTGGCAAAGTTTCGGGCGCCAATTTATATGGAAATTGATGCGATGCGATGCGATACCGAAACAAGCTGTGAGCTCTCTTCGATACTATACTTATCTTAGTACTACTCCTTATTGCAGTACAATGCTGATGACAACAACAATAACGTTAAGTATTTTTACAGGATTTCGCCTATTTTCATTATTATTTTTATTATTTTTCTTGATATTTTTTTTTTTTTTTTCGTTTTTTCCTTTTCCCACTTTGACTTGAACCTTCGCATAGAAAAAAAAAACAATCTTAAGCTGCTATAGATTTGCACCATTTCCATGTAGTTTGCCTCATTTAGAAAAGCGAATAGCTAAGCAAAGAGTGTGCGATATTTTCTATTGTCGGATACGATTTCAACCATTTCAACCCAAATTTAGTCAAATTACACAAAATGGCCTCAAGTAATTTGCTGTCAATATACGCGAATGTGACGAAAGGAAAGGATTTACCAATCATTGCAGCGAAACTTTAACAATGAATGAACAAGAAAAAAAAGAAACAAAGCAAAGTTAAAAATGAAAACATGAAAGAAGAGAAGAGAAAGATAAATTAGGAAGAATCAAGTAAAAAGTTTAATTCAGTACAAGTGAATATGGAATACTCTTCATATAAGCAGATGAGAATAGAAAAAGTAATTTTAAACACCTACAATTATTTATGCAAGTTCTTGTATTCTGTTCTATAATATTAAGATATTCTTCGTTTGCAAACTAGAGATCCGTTCCTATACAAAGAAGGGTGTATTAGAAAAACGGATTAACATTTTTTCATAAGTTTTATGACTCTGAAGCCAACGATGTCTTTTTTGCAATACATATGATTCTAAAAACAAACAAAAAGAGATGTTTTACAAAGACGACTTGATTGATTTTAAAATATGTCCCTTAGCCTTATATGCATTTCACTCGAATATATCACTTTTTTCGATTTGTTTTTAGATTTTTCGGCTGTTCCTTTGAGGTTTTTCGAATTTTCTCTTTCATAAACCTTCCACATGAATCACTCTGTCCATTGATAAAAACCGTATGAAAATCCGTTCAGAATTTTTTGAGTTTATCGCGTTCAGACAGATAGACGCGAAGTAAGGTGTCTTCAATGTCCCTGGGAAACTAAACTTATTGTCTAAAAGTATGCAACAAAAATTTTCATATCCATTCATTGATTCTTTTGAGGCATTTTTTATAGCGTGTCACACTTTTTTCAAGTTTAGATTTAGATTCTTAGTTTTTCTGTTTTATGATTTTTAAGTTGTCTTTTTTTTCGTAATTTTATTTATTGAATTTGCTGAAAGTCTATTTTATGGCGTTCGTGGACAAATTTGTTATTATTGTTATCTGGTTTGGCTTTGATTTGCTTTGGCTTGGCTTTGGGTTTAACATTCAAAAGCATTCAATTGGGGGCTTGCCATTGATTGAAATCAATTACACGTACACAAAAGCCTTAACGTGATCCTTTTCTTTATCTCATCCTCCATCCCCATCTCTCAAAGGCTACCATTTCCACTTCCTGTTAC
This sequence comes from Amiota mariae, assembly GCA_035041805.1. Taxonomy (NCBI): domain Eukaryota; kingdom Metazoa; phylum Arthropoda; class Insecta; order Diptera; family Drosophilidae; genus Amiota; species Amiota mariae. Next base: position 743,079 of record JAWNKV010000927.1, on the reverse strand, counting down.
CTCCCTGATGACGTCGTCGTCCTTCATATGTCAAACAATTACTCAACTTATCCATGAGCTATGAACGAACGCACATGCGAAGAAAACAAATAAAGGCCTCTTACTCCACTGGTTACGACATTAATTCTTAATTCAATGGAGTCCTTGTTCATACACTCATGAGTGTGACTATTTTTAGCGTGCAAAGAATACATTTTAAATACATTTTACTTTTTATTTCTACAGTCCACCTCATACATTTTTTATTTTCCACAAAAATTTGTCTTAAAATTCTTTTTTATCCAAGCCCACTCACAAAAAAAACTCACGATACAATTAGAGTCGTTTACCTTTTGATTTTATCGCTTTCACCTTTGAACTCACTTACATTGTTAAAAATAAGGAAAGGAAAAGACTAGAACAAAAAGAGAGAGAAAATGGAATGAATGAATGTACAATATGAAGATTATTGAATGTCGATTAGAAAAAATATGACCAAGTTTATATCAGCAAAAGTGAAATTCATCGAAGTACAAATCAAGTTAAATCAAACTGAGAATCAAAAGTATCAAAGTTAAACCAAGTTACAGACCAAAACTAAACGTGTCAGACTTCAGACCAACGAGCACCGACCAACTCAAACTTGAACTTTCCAAAACAAAAGAAAAAAAAAAAACATTATAAAAATAAAACAAAACCAAAAATAGAAGAATAAGGAATGGAGAAACAGAAGGAGGAGGAGAAGGAGGTAGAGAAAAGTAAATGAAGCCAAGTAAAGTAAAGTGTAGTAGTGAGGTTAGGTTAGATGAGGTAAGGTGTGGTGTGGTAAGGTGAGGTGAGGTAAGGTGACAGTGAATTGAGTTTATCGAATCAAATGGAACTGAACCGAAATGAATTGAATTGAACTGAAAATTCACTTGAGACCAACTGCCACACATTTTCGCAATTAAAATGTTTGTGTTTTGCTTACTTTCTTTTTTATGTTTGCCACTTTCATTTGTGTTTCATATACAAACGCATACATGTTTCAACATCTACATTATTTTTTAATATACAATTTATTAACAAGCAGTTACAAGAAGTTTTAGTAAGGTGAAACTGAATATTGGCAAAAAAAAATTTCAAAAAAATATTAAAAACTATAATAACTTGCAACAATTCAGGAAACCTGACACATACTAAGTAAGTAGATTCAGCAAGTGATTCCTCAAGATCATTGTGACAAGTCTTTAGTCACATTAAATCTACTGATTACGATCTGAAGATCCCTTTGAATGATCTCTGAAGTATCTCAATATTGAAATATTGAATACCACAGTTGAATTTCATTTATCCAAAGATATTTTAGTAAGCAAATTTATTTATATTTGTAGCCAAGAAAGCAAAATATTCTTCTACTTTTCATAGTAATTTGCTGATTCCTACGCTTATTTGTCAATCTTTTGTCCATGATCAATACCAAGTAAGTAGCTCTATACTCCGAATGAATCCGAACTTTCCCATTAAGAGAGACTGAAGGACAGTTAAAGCACTTGAGCAAGAATATAGCTTGAGTATAGTACCTACCATTTACTTCAATTAGATGTTGATAACATTACTCGTATAGCAGAAAACATATGTGAAGATCAAAATCTTTATACTAAGTTTCATTCATTTAGAATCCATCAATGCTAAGATCTTTCATTAGATTGAATATGGTATCTTCTTATCTTCAATTGTTTCTTTATTTGTTTTGTTTTATTCTTTAAACATTCTTTTTTTATTCCATTATGTGTTCTTTTGCTCTGCATAATGTTAGAACATTATGTTTTTTTAGCGCATACCATTTTGATTGTAATCTAAGGGTTTTTTCTTGTTTTTTTTTTTTTTTTTTTGACTATTTTTTACAATTTCACTTTGCAATTTTCACAATTTTCAATCGTTGTCGTTTCTACATTCATTTATTCCTTCTTCACTTTGTGCATTTATTCATTCATTCATTCAACGTTCTATCGTTTGTGCTGCGTAAGTGTTATCCTTGATAGCCTTGCTTTGCCTTGTCTTTCCTTCCCACGTAGATTCTACTCCAGCTGGCTCCATTTTGTTTTATTTTCTTCACTTCTTTCCTTCTCTTTTTCATTTTTCTGCTTTTTTTCTCGTGTTTTTGGCAATTTTTGTATATATTGATTGGTTTTTGCCTTTACTACTCACTAATACACCTCGTTTCCTCTCCGGTTTCCCTGCTAGTATTCCCTCTTGTCTCTATTTCATTGAAGCTTTCACTTAAACGCTTATTTCTCTTTCTACACACTTCATGCCAAAGGCAACGAAAGCAAACAGTCCGATGAAAGATGATGAGGAGAAATGGAAGAATAGAAAATGGGAAAAAAAAACATTTTTAAGTTTGTTCAAAATAGTTTCTTGTACGGCATTTCTATTCTTTTTCTTATTCTCCCATTATTTTCTCTGCTTCTTTTTTCCAAGTGTATTATAACTGTATGTGTGCATTAGTATATGGTATCTGTGTGTGTGTATGTGTGTGTGCTTGTGAGTGTATGAGTTTGTAAGAATGTTTGAGCGCACATTTTCGACTGTTTAGTGAAATTTTTTTATTTCGCTTTCGACAATTTTTACTCGCTTCACTGCTGTTTCCGCTTTTTATTCCTTTACGATACGCGAAATTTCGCCTTGAATTTATTATTATATTTTTTTTTTTTGCCTCCTTCTTTCGTTTTTCGCACTTTTATATCTTTTTTTTTTTTTTTTTTTTTGTTGTTTTTTTTTATGAATTTATCTATTGTTTGCGCGTTTGAACTTGGCCAAAATGTTTGAGCCACACGAGCTACAAAAACAAAAAGAAAGGAAAACAAAATATCAATGAAAAAACAATGAACGAAAGAATAATAAAAACCATGAAATAAAAATTATAAAAAAAAAGGAAATTTAAAAAAAAAAACTTAAAGGAAAGGCAAATATAGTTTAAAACGAAAATAATAAAAAAATATCGAAACCATGGAAGGAGACAAAGGTTATAAAATTTTATCACATTCGGTGTATGAGAAATGAACATTACTATGAAAAAAAAAATAAAAGTGAGTAGTGAAGGTAACCACAAAATAAATGAAAATGATGATTGGCCATAATAAAGAATAATAATGCAATCAAAAAATTTATTATTTATCTTTATTTTTGAGTAACTAAATTTCATTTGCAATGTAACAAATTTATACCACACGATCACAGCGAAATTAATCAATTTTAATTTTAAAATCAAAATGGAAATCCGAAGGCAAGAATTTTTTTTTAATTTTTTAAATTTCTATTTTCTGCTGCATATGTTTTAACAAAAGACCAACAGTCTTCCAAGTAAGCCTTCGGATTCAGGTGCACCCTGAGATATTTGAACGTATCGCTTTCTGGTATGGAGCAGTGATGCGCAACCTTTTGAAAGTAATGGGCGTCATTACTACCCTATTTCGTCTCGCGGGCCACACTAAAAAACTATGAAATAAAGAGGTATAAAAAAACTTAAAAAATTATCATAGTTTTATATTTATTTTATTTATCTATTTATTTGTTGCTACCTTATAATTATTAAATTACAAGCTAACAAAATTTATGGGGCACTAGCATCTATGGCTATCAGCTCCAGACTATGATAAGTTATTTACATCAGTTTAGTACAATAATTAAATATAGTATATAATAAAGAAAATATGTAAAATGTTAGTATAAAATAAAAATATAAAAAACACTAACTTTGGCTATGACGAAGTTGTAATACTCTTCACGACCTTGATTCCCGTTGCTGGTCCGAGGGTCTTGGTCTTTATATGGTTGGTGGCAATGGGTCAGACACTTTTAGTGTCCAAATTTTAAGTCAATAGTATAAAAAATAATAAGAACTTTCATTTAGATCCCACATTTTATGGGGGGTACCCCACTAGTAGTTCGAGGGTCTTTCATTTCATGGTTTGTGGACATGGGTCAGAGACTTATAGTGTCCAAATTTCAGTTCAATAAGTCAAAAAACAAAAAACTTTTTCTAATAAGAACATTGATTTAAAAGGAGTTTTGTATGGGAGGTACCCCCTCGTCTTCGATGTCTCCTTCTGTGTGTTACAAACTTCATGACAAACTTATAATATTATTCACTCCCGTGAAGAGTACAATAAATAAATATATACTTATAAAGATAAGTATAGAATAAGCTAAGTAGAACTATAGATAGTATAAAATTAAATAACTTATAGTAATTTTTATAAGTTGGTTTTCTTTAAATAAAAGATAATTTGTCATCATCAAAATTATGGCATTCTTTTAGGGTGTGGTTTATTGTGAGCGGGGTGTTAATGATGCAGAAATGGCAGTTGATGATATTGTTTAGTCAAATATAAATCTGTGAGTTAGTTTGCTGTGACCTATCATCAGTCTGATGAATTTTATGAAATCTAGATGAGACAAATCCTTATTGGCATATTTTATTGCGTAATTGTATAGTGTTAGTTTATTAATGTTACCCCTTGGTACCATTGGGAAAATAGTTTCTCTCCTTTCATGTTGTCTTTCAGCAAAGATGAGATGTCGCTCTCGTTGTAATTTGGTGTGCAAATTGTTGTAGCAGTACAAGCGTATTTGGCAAGTTTATCTGCTAGCTCGATACCGGTAATGTTAACATGTCCTGGTGTCCAGATCATGATCAGATTACTATTCTCTATGACAGAATATCAGATTTTGATAGCATAAATATTGAAGTTGTTGGTATTTCTAATGCAATTTATTGCTGATAAAGAATCAGTGCATATTGCACTTTTTGTTGTTCAATGTTTTAGGAATGTGAAGGCTTCGGCAATCAACTCGGTTGTAAAAGTCGATGTATGAGAGGGTAAAGAAGAAATTTGAAGTGTATTTGTTTGGGTGCTTAAACTGTACCTAAAATGGTTATCAATTCTTGGTGCATCAGTGTAAATAAATTGGTGGTCAGTGAGTCGGTTTATGATTTGACGAAACGATTGGCGTCGAATTTTTTGGTTATTTGGATAAGGATAAATTGATAATGATGAGTGATGTTGATTGAGATGCCAGGAAGGGTATTTACAATATGAGTTGAGGTATTTCGGGGTGGATATGAGGATGTCCAAATCTAAACTTGTCATAATTATTCTGTATATGACTAATTTTAGCTTGTAGTTTGGGGCTTTTTTAGAATTGGTGAGGAATTTGACAATGCTTGGTAAAGGCGGTTCTTTATAGTTAAGGAGCAACTTAAACATGTTTTGCGAGAGAAGATCCCGTTCAAATTCTATTGGATACATATTGCTTTTATAGAGCACGGAGTTGGTTGATGTGGTAGGGAAAGCCTTTATACATCGTATAATAGCAGTATTTATGATGGTTTTAATTTTATTAAACTGAGTTTTTGGAGAATATCCATAAATGAACAACCCGTATTTAACTTTTGAAAGGAAAAGTGATTTAATAACTCGTTATAATGATTATTAAATGTTATGCCTAATATTTTTATTTTATCCTGTTGTGATATTTATTTTTATTTATTATATTATTATTATTATTAATTTTTATGGTTTGTATATTATATTATATTTTTTCAATGGGAAGACTGTCCTTTGCTTTTCGTTAACTAATTTGTCCAATTGGACTTAGATTACTATCAGTCATGTGATTCCTTGATTTTGACTTTACAATTTTCATTCTTGAAAATAACTATTGTACATACATCATCATATTTAGAGCTTGTTGACGGATGGCAGTGTAATTCGATTTTGTGGCATACTTAGAATAGAACTCATAAAGTCTAACAGACTGTCAAGCTTTTCATTTAGTGATGAGTTGCAATGCAAGAAATAAATAATAAGCTCCTTCTGCATAGGTAGCGGGGATTCTTCGACAACTGCAGTAAATGGATTTGAGAAGAGATTAATTAATAAAAATAAAAAATCATTCTACAAATTGTCTTTTAAGTTCAGCCATTGTGGTACTTTATTTTCCAACGCTTGTTGGATGAATAGTTGCTAGCTTAGAAAAGTGAGACAAATCGCCTTTATTTTAACTCAATTTTCCAGAATCTTAGTTTTATTTTAAAAGCTTTGCTATTTTGAATCAGTATGCTAAGTAAATTGTCTTTTCCTTGAAAGCGGGTATTAAGATCATTGAGATGACCAGTCATATCAGTCAAAACATCAAAGTAGCTTAACCATTGAGGATTTTTCAATTCAGAAATCGCCTTTTTCTATAAAAAAAATTTAGTATGTGTTCTTTCAAATGAAAAATCTCTCCATCATGTTCCCACCGGACGTCAGTGAAATACAAGAAGTGCCCATATTCTGCATCCAACTCCGCTAAGTAGGCTTGGAACTCTCTGTGTTTGAGGCAGCGAGACCTAACAAAATTTAAAATCATAACTAAGACTTTCATGACTTCAGGAAATTTAATCTAATTTCTGAATTATATATTTTACTTACTAGCTACGTATCACACCGCTGCCCGCATAGAACAACGTCACTGGCCGCGAGTTGTGCATCCCTGGTATAAAGGAGCCATTCAATCTCACTGTGGGGACAATTTTTTTGTTTTAAGGTGAATGTTGTTTGAACAGATTTCTGCATGTTGATCAACTATTCTCTGTTGATTCAGCTATTCTTTATCCATGCAAAGAAAATTATTCTTGCAGATACTTTAATGCAGCCATACTGCTTTAATTTGTTACAATGATCGCATATATTGCTACCGCAACATTATTATCTATAGGTAAATTAACAATAAATAATATTATACGCTTCCTGGAGGAATCTGATCATTAAGAAATATAAAATGAAACCAAACAGAAATCACTTAACACAAAATGGGCAATATCTCAAAACATAAGTAGATTTTCGACAAAAGGTACTTTGACTTGTTGACACAGATATATAATTTTGAAAGTTCATGCGATTTTTAAACATAGAAATGGCAATCGGTGATTTTTTTTTTTTTTCACTTTCCTGCGGTTTTACAAATTTAGAATTAAAACAAAAAAAAATAATGAAAAAAAAACAATTAAATTTTGTATAGCAGTCAGGTGTAGATATTTGTGGTTTTTTTTTTATTCGTAATTTCAATTCTTCACATTTACTGGTCAGTGAAAGTCAATTTGAGTTGCAGCCACGAGCTTTTTCGTGCAAAATATTTGAACGCGTAATTAAATAAATTATTATTATAAATTTCACTGTTTATTTAGAATATTTCTTTTTCATACAAAATAGTTTAGATTTATTTTAATAAAAATTTTATTTTATTATTATTTTTTTTTTTTTTTATTAACTTTTGTCCTAACTTCCTCCTATGCTGGGATGTTACAGTGTAGCTCTAAATCTTGTTTTGTTGTCTTCTAGTCAAATACACTCACTTGCAGCGCACACACGTCAAGTATGTGTGTCACAGTTTAGCTGTTTTTTTCTAAAGTGTTCGTTGACAACATCAAGAGCAGGTGTCTCCTCACAGAAATCCTCAATGACAACAAAGTAGCCGTACTATTCGCCGAACTTCGCGCGAGTCAACGCGGGTCAATAGAATTTGATGTTCTTGACAGAGAGCAGTAACCAACTTTTTGTAGTTGGGTTCATCGAAGGACTCAGCCAGTATGCAGAGAACAGCTTGACGCTTTCGAAACCTGATGGATACCATAGACGCATCCATCAGCAATCAGTGACTTCTTCATGACTCCCTGCAATGCGGTATTAATATGCATGGCGGCACCGGGCGCTGCAGAGGGAACATCTTTGTCAACGTCAGCCATTTTCTAACTGTTTAATTGTCGCTGAACACCGAAAAAAAGAAGTTCTTGTTGCATAAGTAACACGAATAATAAGCACACTTCGATTGATTCATGTTGATGCTGCTGCTATAGCTGATGTTATTGTTACTGCTCTAGTTTTTGTTGGTAATATGTTATGGCTGTTAGTGTTGTTGTCTTACTGATGTTAGTCGTGTTCTTGTTACTGTTGATGCTCAACCACTAGCACGATGGGAACGTGATGAACAGCAACAACTTTCCATATCAAGCAAAGCATCTGAAGTCACTGTAAGTGAGCCAACCTAAAGGATCCTATTTGTATTAGTAATACCTGACCACTTCTAAGTATACTTTTACTTGTTTGTTATCTGCTTTGCATAACCAAGCAGTAGCATTCTTATAATTTTATTAAAATTTTACGAAGCAAATTTGTATAATGAAACCATTGGATACTAATAAATCAACAAAGAAACTTTTGGATAAGAATTGTCACATTGTAATTGTATAAATAAATCATAAATGTATAGAGATTGATCAAAAAGTAATTATTGTATAATAAAGTGTACTGAACGAAATAAAGGATATAAGACAAAAATAAATAATTGTTGTCTTTTGAATTAAATCTGCATTTTATTATTTTTCGCTTTTTAGTGTAATGACTTTTTAAGGTTTTTGCAATCGTTTGAATTTTTTTTAGTTTTAAGTTTTTTTTTTTTTTTTTCATTTTTAGTATAAATTCACGCTGGTAAATGTTGACCACGACTACATACTACAAGTGATCCATACAACAAGTCCAAGTCTCTCACTTATGACTTGGCCCAAAGTTAATCTGATTAATGATTATAATTAAAATTCATAATCATAAAATTTTATTCATGATCAATTAATTATAATTAAATTTAAAGATGTAAATTCATGATTAAAAATCGTAATCAAAAATTTTGATTCAAGATTAATTGAATTATGATTTATTATACTCTTCACGCAGTGAATAGTGTTATATGTTTGTCATGAAGTTTGTACCACACAGAAGGAGACATCGGAGACCCCATAAAATATATATATTTTGGATCAGCGCGACGAAACGAGTTGATATAGTCATGTCCGTCTGTCTGTTTGCACGGAGCTTTCTTTTTACCATACGCAGTACATTTGTCGGAATCAGCCGAATCGGACCACTATAGGGTACCCCCCATGCAAACCGGAATCCAAAAAAAAGTTCCTATTTGAACCTTATAAATTTCAAGACCCTCGGAATACTAGCAGGGGCGTGAAGAATGTTTCAACTTCGGCATAGCCAAAGTTAGTTTTATTTTTGTTTTTGTTTTTTTTTATCTTTTTTTTAACACTCTACCACTAATCAAAAAAAAAAATTTATAAACTTTTTTAAATCAGTCCCGAGGAAGGAATTATCAGAATTCCCAAACCCTTTCTTTAACAGTTAATAATATAGCCACTAGAAATATTTGATTTCAGTTCCGACTTCTTAAGAAATAAATTTAATTTAGGATTTATAAATTTATTTATTTAATTAAATAAATTAAATAATTTTTAAATTTAATATTTTATGGGATAAGCTAAAAATATTAAATAAATATAAAAAATATATGTTTAGAAATATCAACTACAATATTTATAAATTTGTTATAATTTATTTTATTATAAATTAATATTTATTATATTTTAAGTTGTTATTAAAAAATGATAAAATTAGTATATTGTTATGTTAAATAAATATAAGTGAAAAGTTTATTCATATAGAATTCGGCAATAATAATGTTTGCCTGTTTAACAAAAACATATCTTTTTGAATTAAATAAATATAAAGCAGAATAGTTGATATCAAAAAGAGAGCGGAATTGATAATTACAATTTTTTTTGCCCAGAGCAACCAAGAACCAGAACTTCTACAAAGATATCCTGCCGTATGCAAAGTGTTTATTAAATGCAACACACCAATGCCGCCCTCTGGTTCCGTAGAAAGAATATTTTAAACAAAAAAATTAAATTCAAATTCTAAATCGCAATTGACTGATGAAATATGTCTACATACTTAATTATACATGCAATCGAACATAGAAACTCCTATTTATTTTGTGAAGTCGTTTAAAAATACAATTATTTTATTATAAATAAATTGGAGAAATTAGAAAGGACTGAAAGGACTTACAAACAAAATTAATTTAAATGATATTTTGGCTGAATTTTGACTAACATTTGTAGCAATGCCTCGGTGGCGCAGTAGGCAGCGCGTAAGTCTCATAATCTTAAGGTCGTGAGTTCGATCCTCACCCGGGGCATCCTAATTTCTTTTATTTTACAATAATATTTATTCATTCATTAGAAAAAACTTGGACAAATATTTTATTTTCCAGTTTATTTAGTTCATCTCCACATTTGTATATCTTATAGACTTAGATTTGAAAGCATATTTTCTTGAATACGAGCTACATAAACAAAGGAGGAATTGAAAGCAAGACTGAACTATTGCGTACGCACTAGTCAAGCGATTTGATCCAAAACAGATGAACAAAGCGAAGCATAAGTGAAAATAGTTTAAATAGGAACTACTCGATCAATAGGAGTATTATATGCTTATTTAAATTTTGAAGTAAGATTACTTAAAAATTAAATAAATTATAAGTAATCTTAAATCTAAGAAGGATATATGAGGAATTCACTGCTTAGATGGAAATGTGAATATATCTGAATGAATTCATTGTTACACTCTCATTAAATTGAATATTTATCCAATAATATTTATAGTAGTAATAAGTTCTGAAAAGGAAACATAGAAGTTAAAGCATAGAATTAGTGTCTTGAGAGATCGACTAGGGACTTAGTACGTAAATTTGGTTTCGTTTTTTTTTTTATCCATTATTAACTGAATACAAGACAAGAATATTTTGAAAAACAAAAAAAAATGACTTATCATTTGTTTTTTTCTTTTTTGAAATTAAAAATATATTTTCGTAGAAACACAGACTGAAATCGTTGTAGTATCTCAACATAGAATTTACTTGTCGATACACAAAGCTCCCTTGCATAGCATTCACTTCGGCTTTAGAACTTTAACGAAAGTAATAGAAAACAATGATTGATGTATAAATGAAAAACTGCGTTTTTTTTTTTTAATTTTTTTCTATGCCAATCTAATTATTTTATGTCGCTTGATGTGGCTTTCGGACATCTGTCAGGCATCCTAATATGTACTTATAAACTTTAACTGGTGTATGCAATTTTATGCTTATGCAGAAATAGCATATTCATTATGGTTCATTTAAAATTAAATAAATACGAAAATGCACATTCAGCAGTGCTGCACTTAACAGATTTCCACCATATTTCTTAGTTTAAAGTTACAAAATAGTTTGAACTAAAATTTTAACAGTTTATCATTAATACTAGAATAAATCATTCTCTTTTATGTTAACAAATAACAACACTAAGTTGAGTGGTTACGTAACATTGAGTGCGGTCTGCTAAATTAACAATGAGTGATTTGATCTACTCAAAGTTAACAGTACAGTGATTGATTTATTTCCCCAAAATTAACAGTGAGTGATTTGATCTCTTCAAAGTTAACAGTTAGTCCATTTTCTTAATAGTGGGCCTAATGCATAAAAATTGAGCAATTACACAAATCATGTCTATTGAGCTTAAGCTCACGCCTCGAGTTAAAGCGAGCATCTTGAGCTCAATCTCAATTTCGTATACAAAAAAATGAGTTTAAACCATTCGAGCTAAATGAGATCAAACTGCATTGCTTGCTTAGTGAGAATCATGAGTTGTAACGACAGTGAATTCGAATTTGATCGCAATTTGGATTCAAGCGATCAATTTTCAGCATTTTTAGTGGATTTTTTTAAACAAAACAAATGCCTTCTGGAAAACGATTTCAAAATTCAAATGGTTATGGACGAAAAAAACTTGAGAAAAAAAATTTCTAGTACAGTGCAGAGTAAAAATAAAAATGATAAAAAGAAAACTGGGAAGCAAAAAATTATATACATTTATTAAAAAAGACTAATTTGCTAAATTTATTTTGTGCAGAGGATAATCCAACTATACATAAAAAAGGTCATTTGATTGAAAAAGAACTAAATGTAAATTAATATTACATTTCTGTTTATTTTGTATAATTTTGTACAAAATTTATGCTTCTATTTTGTTTATTGTTTATTTTTAAATTAATCTAGTTTATCTTAAAGTAACACATTTGCTCGATGATACATCTTTTCTTTGTGAATACTTTGTTATATCTTAATTTCGCTTATGTACGTGGCTTTCGAAACGACATCATCAACCAAGTAGATAGACGATAAACCTCATCTCCTAGCAGTACCACATCGCTCCCAGCGTTGTGCGTTGTGTGGTGTAAACATTGATATTTCGTAGCACGCGAGCATCATATACGATCCTGGCCAGTTTTTTATTCTGAAATTTAAAATTATTTTTTTCTTGCCATTTCCATTGAGCTTTTGGGAATTCTTCCATTGTGAAAGTTAGAAAATTTAATCCAAAACAACCTTTTGCTTAAAAAATCGAGTTGAAAAAATTGCTTAGCTTATATGTAAATATTCGTCCGAATATTTATCACTAACATTGAGTTTTTCCAAAGACCATGTAAACTAATAGACTTTCAGTTCTCTCTCGAATTTTTGTTACTCTCTTCGCAATCCAATGATCGCCTTCCAATGATTTCGCAACAACAATTGCACACAATTTCTTCAACATTGTTGTTGCGAAAACAAAGGCAGGAAAATTGATAACAGAGAGAGAGAGAGAGAGATATACCATTCTAGTAGTTTCTTCGTCTATGGCTTTGGGACTTCAACGTTAACAGTGATTAATTTATTTTCTCAAAGTTAACAGTGAGTGATTTTATCTACTTATAGTTAACAGTTTGCTCACATACTTGAGAGTAGCTCAATATCTCCTCCAAATGATTATCCATTACTTACAGTGAGTTTTTCTATTGTTACATTAAGCTTTAAATAACATTGATTAAGATCCATTAAGTTACGAGTGAGTGATTTTAAGTGCTCAATTAACAGTATGAATTCATAGTAGTCATTATTCTTCTTATTCTTCTTTGAACAGTTAATTATTCAGGAGTTCCATCACTGCAGATACAAGCTAAGCGGAACGTCACATGATCAAACCAAAAATTCATAGGCTAAGAAAATCTTTATAAGCAAATCAAACCGTCATGAAAAAATAATAAACATTCATGAAAAATAAGTTAACGACAACATGTGGCAATAAAACTGTAGTATAAATGAAATATAAGCTCATTGCTTCTTACTGTTTTGTTTTCGAATGCATATACTCATTTTACAAACATATTAAAAAAAAAAGTATTACATTTAAATGATTTTAGTAAGTTCTAGAGTCTTCACTCAACCAAAAACCGACAAATATTTAATGCACATACATACAGTCTCACAAGTCTTTCGTAAACATAGTGAAGCAATCCACGTTGAAAAGTGAAACCGCTAGTGCTTCACAGACTACGAGCAGAGCAAATGTGAAGCATAAGCATACACAACATCACTTCGTTCCTTGTGAGAGAAAAATATTTAATTTTTTTTTTTTTTTTTTTGCTGTACATCTTTGCCAAGGGTTCACTTTAGTATACTCGTATAATTCCTAAAGAACTTGATTTCCACAAGCAAAGTCAATGTAGTTGTTTAAGTCATAAAAATTATTATAACCAATTTTTATAATCACATCAATATCAAGCCTAAAACTAAATTAATTAGAATTATGTATAATATAAATTGTAAAAAATATTGTTAAAAACAATACAGAAAATTATTCAAGAAAACGAAATAAAATAAAATAAAATAAAATAAAATAAGAAAACAATTCTAAGAAAAATTAACAAAAATTCTCTTATAATAAAAATAAAACATTTAATAATCAATCAAGCAAAAATAACAGAAAAGGCTCAATTGAAGAAGCTTCTTTTTATCTCTCACTTCTTCTCACTCTTTGTATATTTTTCTAACAATTGTACAATACAATCGAACAGAGAAAATATTCTTCTATACACAAAAATTTCCAAGTTTCATCAAATTTAATTAATGAAGCGCATAAAACAATTGTCAAATTTATGGATGACAACATTTTTGCTTTTCTTTTTATCATTGCCTCACAAAAGTATGCAACAACAATTTGTGTCAAATTTTACTTCACTTTTTGGTAAGTATAGTACATGTTGTTATATGATACTAAGTAGTAAAAGCAAAGACAATTGGATTATTGGATTTGTTTGACGTTATTGTTGGATTTTCTGTAACCATTGATTTTTCCTCTATTTCCTTCTATTTCTTTTTCCATCTTGTTTTTTTTTTTCTTTTTTTTTTTTTTGTGTATAATTTTATTGTTTATACGAGATAAATTGTGCGAAAGAATTCATTAAGTATAAACGACCAGTGAAGCAAATTGAAGCCCAAAATGAATGAATGCGACAACAATTGTCTGTCCAATTGGGAGATGACAACCAATCCAGATGCGGATGGCATGTGCAAATGGAATGTAATAAAAATGCAAAAAAACAAAAGGGAGCTGATGAGAAGAGTGCTTTACAAATACGTATTATTACTTGTACTTGTTGTTATTATTGTTGCTGCTGCTGTTGTTATTGTAATAGTTGAAACCAGTTTCAAGACCTTCATGTATTGTGTTGTATAGTACTGTGTTAAAACGAGGACATTTATAAACATTTTTCCCGCGGGCGTAATTTTATTATATAATTATACTGTCTTTACATGAGCAATGCGTGTGCATTCACATACGAGTATATGAGTACATTATACTACGAGAGAAGTTTGTTAAATGTCTTAACTCAGAAAGAACACAATTTTCCGCTAACATTGTATTTAATTATTTTTTCAAATGCCTCGTAAACTATCTGGTGAACATTAAAATGATATTACATTTATGTAGTGAAAATTAATTTTTACTAAACTTAATTTTTTAAAGTTTCAATCTATTACATTTATAACAGGGTACTGATGGAAGAAATTTTATATGTATGATTTGCCTGCCAACTGCATATGACGCGCGTATGTTAGATCTAGACAGGTCCGGACAAGTGAAGCCTGTTGCTCATTCTGAAGCAGAAGCCTGAATTGTTTATTCAAGTATTACTACACACGCAAAATACAACATATACTTATAATCACTTCTAATTAGTGCGCAAATCAAGTACGCATTTCAGAGTAGATTCAAATTCAAACGTACTTTTGATTATAATCATTGCACATATCTAATACATATTGTAGTTTGTAAACAATTTGGTCCGTCACATTGGCACATTTTTTTTTGTTAATGCCAATGTTCCATCATCTTGTCTAGACATCAAATTTATGCAGGTATTGTTGCAGGGTGTCCGTGGCATCTGTTTCTTGAGAGGATGACCGTATCATCAGCAAACGTGTTAATGATAAACTCATGAGGATTTCTTAACGGTAATTTTGAGCCATTGGGCACGTCATGCGTGAATAGGGTATAGAGGGTCGGTCCCAAAACGCTACCCAGAGGAACACCTGCACAAATAGCCTTGATGCTAGACTCCACACCATCAAGTAGAGTCGGCAACAATAACAAAAGAAAAAGAAAAATTTCTATAAAAATTTCATCCCTATAAATACACTTCACTTTTTTTTTGGAGGATAATTTATGGATTTTTAATCGATGTCATCAGGGTTCGATTAATCGAATACACGAATTTTACGATTACTTGACGTTCATTGTTCAAATTAACAATTTCATTGTGAATGAATTGATGCGTCTGTAGTTTGAGAAGATTTTGAGAAAATGGAAAATAACAATGCTATGTGCCAACATTATAGATTGAAAATAAAAACATGTGGGAACACGACCAACTTAAGAAACCATATTGAGCATAAGCATCCCAAAATTGACCTAAAGAGACCAGTACAGCGGAAGACTGCTAAAAGAAAAATGAAAAACTATCTGCCAGTTCTTCTTCGTTAATTGCAGTGAGAGTGAATCAACCTATAACTAACACGACTTTGAAGAACGTGGTTTCTCGCAAAGAGGGAGGGACTTTGGAATACAAAATCATTCAAAGTATTGTTTCCATGTTTGTCAGTAGTTGATTTTTCCTGACCTTCTTTGAAACGATTAAACGATTTTTAAAGCAAAAATTAATTGGTGTATTGATTAATTAGTAAAAAATAATAATCGATGTTATTAATCGATGTTTTCTTGGTCGATACCCATTCTTAATTTATGATGATGAATATAAAAATTCAAATACATCTAAATTTGCAACATTTCAGGTGGCATTAATCAAATTGGTCAAAACATTGTGATTATCTTCATTTTCTTAATTATGAAATTATCATTTTTTCATCATTTTCAAAGCCTCTCCCGCTTTGATGACGTAAGCGCGCAATGAGAAAAATACTCTTACGGACAATGTTCATTCCTCTTTTTTCAGAATATATATGTGTATTACTTAGCGTTACGACTTTTGAGTCACGAAATATATTAAGACTATTGGCTACATCAAAGACGTTTTTGAGTCCCCCTGTGTCACATATTGACATGAATAACTATCGAACCCTTTTTAAAAACGTTTTCACATTTGAATATTCAGGAGGGTTTCAACAATGTTTGGCACAATTTTATTTGATGCTCAAATCATATCCAACTCACAGATATTTTTATATAAAAGTTGAAGACTCAATTTTTAATACTTCCTCATGGAAGTGTGTTAGAGCTTGTGCTGCCAAAATGCCCGTGAACGACAATCAAATCATGGTGGCTACTTATAGTGACAATACTGATGTACTTGGGTCTGAAATAGTGTTAAATGAATATAGAATCATCGATTAACTTAGATACATTATATAAAAGCCAAAATTATTTAATTAATGAAAATAAGACTAAGATATCTGTAAAATGATGCTGCAATTTGTTTGGTCATACGGCATTCTGTTGTGATGATCTGCATGTATTTCCAATGTTAATATACCACAGAAATTTCAAACAAAAGTCTAAGAATAAGTTCATAACTATAAATAACATTCACATTAAATAAAGTTCAAGACGAAATTTCATTGATAATATGACAATGAAATCATATTTACACTTCAGCTTCTTATAAATATGATTTCCCATAAAATGAAAAGGCTGAACTGGCTTCTCTGCAAAAGAAGCAAACTTAGCTTGGAAAACAAGCTTATAATTTACAAGCAACTCGTTGCTCCTTCGTGGAAATATGGTATTCAGTTATGGAGTACATAACACCCTTCAAAACGCATGAAAATACAGATCCTTCAAAATAAGGCCCTCAGGACAATCACCAATGCTGCCTTATGGTTCGTCAGGAACTCGTCGCTTCACAACGACCACAGCATACATATAGTTTTCCAGAAAATAAACTTCCAGAGCAGCCGATACAATTTATCTCTATTTTATAGCTTTCACTTGTTTAATATTCCTAATAAATAATATAAAAAAAAAAAAAACAAATATATATATGATAGTGAAAAGATTCATGAATGAAACTTATTAAACCTTCCTCGTTTGTATGCGTGTATTTTCTTCATATATTATAACCCCATATATGCTCCAGTATATGCATGAATGTGATGTGGACAAGCTTGACTTGAAATTAATTTTTCTTTACTTTATTGGCACATCACAAAAAACTAAAAGAGAACCTTGAACACTTGGCCATGGTTTATGGTTTCATTTGGTTATAATAAAACCAAAATAAATTTGGTTTTTGCAAAAACAGAAATAGAAAAGAAAAGAAAAGAACAAAACAAAACCAAACCAAATCAAACAAAAAGAGAGAAACTAAAATATAAAAATAAATAAGAAGAAGAAAAATATTATTGTACAACACAAATAATGCAAATGGTCAACTTGGTCTTTCTTTTTGCTTCTTTCTGTTTCTTTTTCTATTTCAATTTATTGTTTTTTTTTTTTTTTTTTTTTTTGTGTTTTCTTGTTTTTCTTTGTGGTTACAGTTATGGTTAAATGATTCCTTTGTTGGTTTATATAAAAATGTATATAACATGAACATAGATACATACATATCTATTTATATAAGTATGGATGTACGTTACATACGAGTACATGAAAACTTATTATACTATAAGCCAATTGTGGTTGATAGTATCATGTCAAATGTTATTTGTGTGAAACACTTTCCTTCTTTATTAAAAAACAATAACTCCTTTGAATTGTATCATTAATTCAAGTCCTGTAAGTCAAATTGAATTGAAAGCTCGAAAACTTCATTCAATTTTATTTTATAATTCAGAGACTGTACTTATTACAGAGGCATACCCAGCTCATGGCCAAAGGGGGGGGGGGGGGATGGTAGCAAAGCTTCATATAAATAAATGTTCCTTTTGTCGACCGGAGTGGATGCAATCTATAATATGTTTAAATGGTGAAGCAACAGCTATGTCCTGTCCCCCTCAGTACGCCCATGATTAGTATTTTATATCATGCCACAATTTATACTCATGCACTCCCTGTTATTTCGTCTATGGTCGCGTGTAATTAGCGTTCCTTTATATTTTATTCAAAAGGACTTTAATAGTTTGTATTTCATCGTCATCGTCATCACCATCGCCATCCTCGTTGTCGTTGTCGTTGTCGTTGTCGTTGTCGTTGTCGTAGTCGTTGTCCTTTCGATTGTTTACAACATGGAAAGATGCTTTGTTTCTGATTGCATGCACAATCATTTGTTGAATGAATGACAGAATGAATGACAGAATGAATGACAGAATGAATGAATGAATGAAGCAATTAATGAATAAGTGAATGTGGATGGTTTCAATGGTTGTAATACCATTGCATAGAAATAGTTTTCTTGATTGGTTGGGTGATTTTTATTTGACTTTTATAAATAGGCAAACTTTATATGTGTATATGTGAATATTTCCTTTTATACTTTCGATTTGTTATGCATTGGTTAACTAAGAGAAATACCATAGTGAAATAATAAGTATAACAGATGTCTCAATAAATCGCGTGCATAACTACTACAAAACTATTTTATATCTCTAACATTTTGATGCATTCTTTATACTTATTTAACGATAATTGCAGCTAAGTGTAAGCATTTAGTATTCAATTGTGTATCTCTTTTCTCTGAACAGGGGAATACAGTGAATGGAGATTACAACTTGAACTTTCTACAATTTTAGTTAGAACTATTCTATTAGTTCAAGAGCTTAAATAGACTTTGATTGAATACTAAGTATATTGTTAAATATACTGTAAATAGTTTTTTTTTTCTATTATTTTTCGAACTGCTGTGTGTCCAGTTATGTATTAAAATTTCTTAAAACAGTAATTAAACGTTAAAAGATGAGTGACTTCTTCTTATATTAATATTCAGTTTAACTTATTCATATGAATAACCAATCACCAAAGGATTCAATGGGCATCTACCGAGCTTATTAATTGTAGATCTTCTTTTAAACTTATTTAAACTTACTATTAATCTTGTTTCTGTATTCTATGACTTACGGAATTGTTTAATCATTTAATTAACAACAAATTTTGAAATAATTTTACTCAATATAATTGTAATTGGAAGCAAATTAAATCATGAACTTTTTTCTTGTTATGTTGCAACAATAACAGAAACAGTTTCTCAAACAACTCCAAACTCAATAAAACTAAACTTCTAGCGTAAGTTTATTGACTTATCAAGTTAATAATTATTTTATTTAAAACTAGCGTACCCTACCCTGCATCGCACGGATTGTTTCCGTTCTAAGCATCACTATATTCTCTCTGCTACACTTTAAGTATCAACAAAACACACAGTTTGAGTATCAGAAAATTAAAGTGTTGTAGTTAATTTTCTTGTAGTATACTTTTAGGTGTTTGGGTTGTTTCAATATTCCAGATTTCAGGAACGGGGACACACGTCAGGACCAAAATGATCCTATATTCAAACCGGGAACCAACCATATATATATTATTCCTAGAGTTCCATGTTGGAACATAGGGCTACAACGAATTTCCTCCATTCGGGTCTGTTTTGTGTCAGTCTCTTCACTTCATTCCAGCTAAGGCGCATGGCACGGGGTTCCGACTCTAACAGACGTCTCCAGGTGTTTGCTGGTCTTCCTCGTCTACGTCTTCCTTGGGATTCCAGTCAATCGCGGTCCTTGTTAGGTCATCGCTTACCCTGCGCAGAACGTGGCCGATCCAGCTCCATTTTCTTTTACGGATCTCTAGATGTACTAGTTTTTGCTGGGTTCTGGCCCATAAGGCGGCGTTTGAGATAATATTTGGCCAGTATATTTTTAAAATTTTTCGTAGACATCGGTTTACGAAGACTTGTAGTGAGTTTATATCGGTTGCTGTCGCATTCCACGTTTCGCACCCATATAGTAAAGATGGTTTGACATTTGAATTGAATATTTTCAATTTTGTGCGCTGTGATATGTGCGATGCGTTCCAAATTGTTTGCAGCGAGCCGAATGCCGCCGTTGCCTTTTTTATTCGGCTTTTGATGTCTTCGCTAGAACCGCCAGTCACCGAGATAACACTGCCCAGGTAGCAGAAAGATTGTACCTCCTTCAGTTCAATGCCTTCAATTGAAAATTTGTGCGTATTTTGTGTGTTTACACGCATGGCTTTGGTTTGTTATATTGGTTTTATATATTCTCTGGTACGTGGGGCACAACAAAAGTTTTGCAACCTGGCAACATGAACATTTTCGTACGATGATTTTTTTACGATTTTCGAAGTGGATTAACTTTTGGTGATGAAGCGCCACATAAGATTATCGTATATTAATCGTGGACGCTCTATGCTGCAGGATAAATTTCGTGAAGGTCGACTAAAAACAGCAGTTAGACCTGAAAACATCGATGCTGTTCACAAACTAATAATGGAAGAACGGGATATGATATACCGTGTTATTGAGGCATTCTTTCCACCGCAATACATACAATATTGCATGAACACTTAGCTAGTTTCGCGTTGGATCCCGCATAATTTGAGAATCTTTTAAAAAAATGCTCGAGCCGATTGGAGCAAAGAAATGCTTAAAAAATATGATCGTGGTGCTTCAAAAGACTTTTTTAAGATTTTAATAGATGATGAATCATGGATCTAAGCTTATGAGCCGGAAAGTAAACAGCAATCGACCATATGGGTGTTAAAAAGGATAACAATCCTACTCAAGTTGTTCACGAACGAAGCACTTCGAAGCAAATGGTGATTTGGTTCTTTGGAATAATCGGACATATTGGAACCGTGCCACTAGTGGAACATTAAACGGTCAATTCTGAGTGGTACAAGCCCGTCTGTTTGTCAGAAGTTTTTGGTGAAATGAGGAAAACAAACGGTCGACATCGGATCATTCTTCATCATGACAATGCGAGTTCTCACATTTCGGCTCAAACAACCGAGTATTTGAAGGCACAAAACGTTGAATTGATGGGTCATCCGGCGTACAGCCCCGATTTAGCACCGAATGATTTCTTTTTGTTCCCAACAGTGAAGAACAAATTACGTGGTCAACGATTTTCGACACCCAAAAAAGCGGTTGATGCATTCAAAAAGCATGTTTTGGAGTTACCTCAATCGGAGTGGAAAAAGTGCTTTGAAAATTGGTTTAAGCGTATGCAAAAGTGTATTGATCTTCATGGAGAATACTTTGAAAAACAATAAAGCTATTTTTGAATCCAAACAATGCGTATTTACTTCCCATTGCAAAACTTTTGTATTGATTTATATTTTATGTTCGCTATATTCGTGATCAAAGTAATCAATCACCCGAAACTGCTACGTAATCTATATACATAGTAACATTACTCAATAAGACTTCATTCTAACTAAATAAAAAATAAGTAAAAAACATTTTAAATCAAATTGCTTTATTTTTGTAAAAAAAAACATAAAAAAATAATTGGGTAGGTACCAGGTATCTACAGTCAGCCGCTCGTATCGGACTTAGGATGCATCTTCTCAATAGACAACTTATGCAAACATACATTTTGCATAATAATATTAGCCCCACGATTTTATATTAATCTCTTTTGACTTTCCGATACTTTTTTTGTAGACTTTGTTCACAAAATAGGCCTCAGTTTAGCAATCTCTTATTCATTTGAGCTAAATTTCTTTCCTTGGAGCATCTTCTTGATACCTGGGTGCCAGTTATGGCAAATACGGTCGGTGAGAAAGCAATTTGAAGTGTAATTCATTCAATTTAATCATAGTTTACATTGACTTATGACACGTGAAATTGTCTTGATGGAACAATACTTTTTTCCTTTTGCATGTGAGATAATTTTTTCTTGATTTCTAACTCATATAAAATTTAATATTAATATTTTTACCTTCCTCATAATACACGATGAATAAGACTTTTAAAAAATATTTTGTAAACTTTTTCTATGTTTTCCGGAGAAAATGCCTATTTTGGGGGTACAAAGCTTCAGCTGGAATTGGATATAATAAATATGAGAACTACACGCTATTCTGTGACCAAAATGCATTCTAGAAATGTAAACTGTAAATCGAAATGTCGTAAAACGAATCAAAAATTTTCTTACAAACAATAACATTCTATTTTATTTATTCTTCACACAGTGAATTAGTTATAAGAAATAATTATAAGTTTGTCATGAATTTTATAACACACAGAAGGAAACAAAAAGTAGATATATTCTTGATCAGCGGATGAGTTGTCCGTCTATCCGTCTGTTTGTTTGTATTCAAACTAGACCCTCAGTTTTTGAGTTAGAGAGCTGAAATTTCTTTTCATCATACGCAGTACATTTGTTGGAATCAACCAAATCGGACTACTAGGGGGGTACCCCCCATACAACCATGGATCCAAATGTATTTTCTTATTAGAATTTTGTTTTGGGACTTGTACTATCGACTACCAACCATGAAAATTTCAGGACCATCGGGTCACTAGGAGGGTCTTGAAGAGTATTATAACTTTGGCATAGTCAAAGTTAGTCTTTTTTTAATGGTTTTTTCTTGAAAGCTTTATTCAGAGAAATTTAATATTATTGTACGACTCTTCCTCATTTTTCAGGCAGCATACCCATTCCGTGTTGAAAAAATGCATCCATTTTTAAGGCGATTCAAAAAAAAAAAAACAGTTTCTGGCTTCTTCGTTAGAAGTGAAGAGGTAGTCGGAAGGAACAATGTCTGGTGAAGAAAGCGGTTGGGGTGGGGCACACATGGGGCCGAGCGTTGTCGTGCTGAAAAATTTATTTGTCATTTCTGTCGGCATATTGGAGGAGGTATTTTTTGAGTGTTAATGCTCAGCTTAATTGCATCAATTATTGTTGGTCACGCTTCGCATTCGTGGTTTCATTAAACTAGATTAGCTGATAGGAAATCACTCCAATCTAATCTCACCAGATGCTCAGCGTTAGCTTCTACCCATGCATATTCGATTTGGCCATTGAATTGGTGCATGGTCGGGCTTAACATAAGATTGAGCTTTGGTTTATATTAGGGGATGCAAAAAACTATTTCAATTTTGTCTTAGGAGCAGCGTTCGACGTCTTTTTTTACTGGTCTCAAAATCGCCACTTTTAAAACGCTGAAAGCAGTACCATCATACATATATATTTTTTTTTTAACCATGGAAACAGCAATGGATGTCCAACAGATGCAATTTTCTTTCACAAAATTTAGTTAGCGCTAAGGTTGACATGATAAGAGCACAAAAAATATATGTACTAGTAATGTAACGAATATCAATTTTTACACATTCGCGAAAACGAATATTCAGTTTTTCATTCTGACGCCAAGCCAATATGAAGGAATAGATGATGCCTTAACATGAATACAGTTGTCAGATGATGGTTCAATGCGATTTAATGTAAGCTATTCCAACTTATGTAAAAGGCTTAAAACTTATTTGTACATCCAAGAAAAAAGTTTTGAAGTGTTTCTAAAATATTTATTCCTTCCTTTTTTTCAGTGGAATATACTTCGTTTAAAATATTGATCCAATGTTGTCTGCTTCGCCTTACTTTCAGCATTAAGTTCACCAAAAGTTGAAAAATTAAGGCTTAAAGGAAATCCATCAGACAGAATCAGAGCTTTACTGATTTTGAAAAGAGCATTGATTTTCACATTTTCAAATAAATGGTTATAAGCAATGTAAGTTTTAAATTGTTGTTATGAAAGTAATATATAAGATATATAAGTTTTTATAAAAAACAATAAATATCCTTAATACTTACATAAAGTATTTTACATACTTTGTTAGTTACACATTTTTTTCGTTGAATGAAAGAGAACCAAGTATAAAAATTGAATTCCAACTGATTGACTCATGAGTAGAGGAACTAAAATGAGACTAAATAAAATAGAAAATCACAAAATGAAAGAATATGTCAGTATATTAGTAAACAAGGAAGTGAAAAGGGTCAATGGAATGAAAATGAAAACAAAAACAATAACAATAACAAAAGCAAAAGCAAAAACAAAAACAAAACCAAGAAGCAATTAAAGTGTGGAGTTGAAAAAAGGAATCAAAAAATGTAAAGAAGGAACAACTAGACAAAGTTAAATGTTTCAAAACCAAACAAGCAAAAATCCAAATAAGAATAACAACAACAACAACAACAAAATCAGGTTAATTACGGCTCTCATTTTAAAGTGTTTTAAATGGTTGCTTTTGTTGCAGCAACATTAAAATGTGGCTTAATGTGCTTAAGCATTTTGTTACCAGAAAAAAGGGTCAAAATATTTGCGGTAAAATGGTGACGAAAACAAAAACAATGAATAGAACATAAACGATTTAAAGATGAAGCTACATAGTATTGAAGTCATGAAAGTTCTAAAAGATGTTGATGAAAAATATAAAGCCACCAAAAAGAAAATACATACAACAGTAAGTAAATAACTTACAATACGATGGATGTGTATAAATAAAGAAAGGCAAACGCAAGCCGCTTGGGTCTTTTTAGAAGTCTCTAAGGATTAAGTATTTAAGGACATAATTGCAAAACACATTAGTTAAGTTTAATGAAAACAAAACAAAACAAAACAAAACCAAATCAAACCAAACAAACACACAACACAGAAACATAATTGTAGTATTTGTGCAATGTTAATTTCGAATCACACAAAAGTGTGGTTAGTGATGAAACTCCACACAAATACTCTTAATTAATGTACAAAGGAAAATCGCGAATCGAAACATACAACTAAACCACAATTTGATATGTTGGCTCAGATAATTAGTAGACCACAGTACATCAAAATAATTAATACAAGAATTCAACTAAATTTTCGAAGATATTTACGAGTGTCAGCTGGGTATCAGAATACCTACATACATTTGATTGGCTATATTAATACATAAGTACATACAATTGTTATTTAAAGAAAAGGAAAACACGCACGATCTTTGCGATTCAGTCGAGATAAGTTCCTTATATGGACAAGGACTCTGGCTAAAGGATTAACGTGTCTAAATAGTTTGTCCATATAGATACCTTTACGCTTTTAATATTCTTCTTTTACTGTAGGTACTTCCAGGTCTTTGTGAATGTCATCATTCCTGAGAAACCATTTAGCTCCTGTGATTGTTCTGAGTATCTTGGATTGTGCTCTTTGTATTACTTTAATGTTAGTCGAGCTGCGATATCCCACAATTCAGAACCATAAGTCCAAATTTGTTTAATAACAGAGTTGAATAGTATCACTTTGTACACAAGTCTCAGACCAGATTTAGATTTAATTAGCCAATGAAGACTTTGTGCCCTTAGTTTCATATGCGTCTTTTTATTCTTCTATATGTTTCCGCCAAGTGAGTCGTCTGTCCAGGTGAACGCCAAGGTAAGTTAACTCTTGCGTTTAAGGAATTGTAGCACCATATAACATTACTGGAGAAAATGTCCGATGATTTAATGTAAATGTAATATGCTTACATTTCCCCTCATTGACTTTAATTCTTTATCATTGGAAAGTATCCAATACTAAGGATAGCATTAAAAAGATACGAGAAAATTTCTATAGCTGCATTTGGAAGTTCAATTATCATTTTTGGCACAATACAATCATAACCTGCAGATTGTTTAGGATTCAGTTGACTCCTGATAATTTATTCAATGTCACTAGAGTTTTTTTTAATGGTACATATTTGCACAAGTTGTGAAAGTCTGGTGAGGAAGCACAAAATTGTTGATAGAAGGATTTGGTTGGAAGTTGACTTTTAAAACGAGGAAAATGTACTGGCTTCTTAAGCACTCCAGAGATTCCAATCAATGTTTGGTGGTAAATATAACTGTTTCTCATATTCTTGTTTAAATTCCCCGTTTCTTTACTTCTTTATTAGCATTGATTTTTCAATGGCTCTCATATATCAACTAACAATAAATATTAATAAGTTTTTTTTTGTTATATATTTAAAGAAACTTTAAACAAAGGCAATCGCTTTCAAACATTGGTGTGGTATGAGGGTACAGTGATGAGGAATTAATTTTAATATGATATTATCAACGTAACCAATTCTTTGATCCTTTAACTACCAAGTGGTGTAAGTGGTGGTTTTGGATGTGGACAATACTTATTCAACTACAACAACAAACTGTATTCCTTTTTTTCCTACCATCAAAAACAACGTCGTATTCATGTCAATAAGGTACTTTTTGCAATTACGTTTTTTTTTGTCAACAACAGCTGCGTTTGAGACCTTATATGTATTTCTGCAGTGTTGCATTTAATCAAGATATCTGGTAGTTTAATGTAATTATGATGCCTGACAGTGGGTATACGTTATTTTGAACACTTTTGAAAAATGAGTTTTTAACAAAAAAAGTTGTCATATTCCCCATAGTGCATTGTATCATAGATGTTTGATAAAGACAACTTAATTGATTTTAAAATTTCGTTCGATTCTATAAGTCGATTTTAATGAAATAAACGCTATATTTCACTATTTGAACTTTATTAAATTTTAATTTTAAAACACTTTATTAGCTCCTATCAAGTAAAAAATTGTAATAATAATAACAATACCTCATGTAAAGACTTATGCATGCCTTTGAGTTGGATTTTTTTTTTTTTTTTTTTTTTCTAAGTAGAGTTATAAAAATTTAAAGTATGAAGTTATATTACTCAAAATTATGTTAATAAAACTAAATAGAGCCAAAATACATTAAAACTAGATAAAAACAATAACCAAGTTTTCAATACTAAGGAAAAAAAAGTCAATATTTTGACTAAAGTCTTTGAAAAACTTCTCTCAGATACAACTACCACTTTGTTAGTAAATAGCTCTTACAACACACTGAAAAATTTTATTTATTTTTTTTTTTTTTATTTATATGGAACTATGACTATTATTATAAATTATAATTTAGTTATTATATAGCCTCAATCGAGCGACCTGTCTCAGTTGCTACTACAGATACAACTACCACTGGGTTAGTAAATAACTCTTACAACACACTGGACAATTTTATTTATTTTTTTTTTTATTTATATAAAACTGTCTCAGTTGCTATAATACTATCAAGCAAGTGACTAGATCCCTCAAAATTAAAAAGTCTCACTTTCCTTCTTAACATTTGCCTAAAATATTTACGAATACATAAAAGTGCACTTAACCCTTATGTGGACACCAGTTCTGGACACTATGGTCTGGCCAGACAGTAGGCATATATGTATATGGCATATTGTTGATAATTATTTAGTGTTATCTATTTTTTTATGTGTCTATGCGTGTATCTGAGTGTATAGTGTATATGGTTATGTCATTTTCATTGTGTGTTCAGTGTAAATTAGGTCCAATCTAAAAAAAGGCAAAAATCCATAAGTAGAAAATTGAAAAAATTACATACAAAATTTAACGAATTGCATAGGGGTCTGTCAACACCATCATGTACAAGATTGAGATAACAAATTCAAAATGCCCATTTCCCATACTTTTACTTAATTTTTTTATTTTTTTTTTTTTTTTCCATCAACACAATCAAAAATAGTTGATTGGAGGTAACCTGGAATCTCATGGCTGTAGTTCAATTCTTTTTTCTTTTAAAATCAGCTCAAAGTCAAAAAATGGTGTCCGTTAAGGGTTGAGTTTGTTTACCTTAATTTCAATAAGTGCTTAATAGGCTACTTTCCACTCAGCTTGAATGTAGATTAGAATAATAATAATAATAATTCTTTATTTGGTTTAAATATATAAATGTTTACACACAATACTATATAAAAATATATAAAAAATAAAGAACATATACGACTTTGACCCTATGGCCGTCAGTCGGGGAATACATACATAAATGTATATTAAAATATAATTAATTTTCTATATCCTAAAGCACCAGTGATAAACAAAGTCAGATTTTTCTATCCACCATAACCGTGTCCGTTTAATATATCAACGATTTCTTCTTCATTCAGGTTGTATTTTTCATAATATCTGTGTGCAATTCATATTTCTGTGTTCATTCAAGTATATAAAATCACTTCTCACTTTAAAAATCCACATAATAGTGTGTGCATTTAAATTGCTATTTAAATAACTTCTCCCAGTAACTATATTTAGATTTTTATATATACGTTCACTTTGACTTGCTCTGTTCCACATTTTTTCCCTATTTAGATTTTTTTCGTGTTCTATAACCAACCCAGTACTCACTATCCATGAATTTCTATCAAATATCGTCGTTTCCGTCCTGGCATTTATATTGATAAAAAGATTTTGTACTTTATCAAACCACAATACTTGTCGTTCTATCACTTTTCTAAATAAATTATGTGGCAGCCTATCGTCAGTGTATTCAAATAAGGTTTTATATACGTATGTCAGGAATAGATCCAGCGTATATAAATACCCATTTAGAATATCTGTTTCCAAGTATATGCAGTACGATGGTGTGTTACTTGGTAGATGCAAAAGTCTTTTCAGAAAATAAAGTTGCAACTTATCCAACTCTTCGAACAAAGTAAAACTCCAAACTTGAGCAGCATAACTGTGCACGCTAAAAGTGACTGCTAAAAATAGCTTCCATTTTGCAGTAAGCGTTATTTGGCTTTTGGACAAAAAATCTTTTTGGCTAGACGATTCCTATTTGCTAAGTGGGCTGTGAAACTTTGTTGTGGTGTCAATATTACCCTTAGGTAATTATATTCTGATCTAATCTCAATAGATTAGAATTCTCGACCAATCAGCCTCTTGTGTGATTTCTCTAAAATCTTTGGACGAATTTTAAAATAACCATTAAATACGCATATTGATGGAAATAATATTCTTCCAACAGGTCAATATGGCTTTCGAGCAAACTACAAATGCATGCACCCTCTTAACAAGACTTAAATTGTTTAATTTATTAAAAGTAAATTAAAGTTGAAAAAATCCGTCGGTATGGTTACCTTGGACGTGCAAGCGACATTTGACAGTGTGTGGCACAAAGGTCTTATTTATGAACTCATCAACATTGATGTACCCTGGTACCTTGTTTATCAAATAAAGAATTGATAAGCGCTGGCGTTTCTCAGGGATCAGTTTTAGGACCTATTCTCTATAATATTTATACCTCTGCTGCTCTTTATTGTTGTTGGCAATAACTAAAGCGAGGTCAAAATGATCCTCGAAAAAGCTTTATATACATTTACAAGATACTTTCATAAGTGGAAAATAAAACTAAATACTCGAAATTGCAGGTCAATCCCCAATCTATACAATGGGGTAATAGTATTAAATATCTCGGAATATACATACTAGATAGCAGACTAACACTCAGTTAGCATATTATATGTCTTATAGAACTATTTATTTGATTCCAAAAATTTGCTTACTCAAAAACAATAATAAATTGATAAAATTCTAACACATTTTTTACATTCAAGTATTACAAGATGGAAGAAGAATATATATATATTGTTGAATAACCTCATTCGTAAATCCGGTGATCCTTGAAAAAAAAAATTGTTTTTGTGGCAATTGTTACAGTAATTTTTTTGTTTTGGACTTTATATTTTGATCCAGAAATGGCTGAGGCTGTGGATGATCTAATTACTTTGAAGAAGAAGACGATGATTTATTCATCGATGTACTCTTTGGATAATAATTGTGAGAAATGGTCGAAATTCGTATCAAATTGAAAATCTTATGTTATGAATTCCGTTACCTTCATGTTAATACTTGATGTTGATGAAAAATTTAATATAGTAGTAGTTTTTTTTTTAAATGGTACCCATAAAGTAATCTAGTTATATAATAAATTAGGGTAAGATAGGATAGAATGGATAGAAATGATGGTCGCCATGAAGATCCATTCCCAGATACCACTTAAAGAAAAGAGGATTTGGGAGTGTAGCGATAGGGTAAATGGTATCTTAATATTTATACGCATATGTATTGATGTTTATACTACAATACCCATTAGTGATAAGAATAAAAGGTTAACCAGAACTTGGTTCCAAGTGTCTTGATTCAATGGCAGAATCACTAACATTTTTATCTTAATCAAAACATTTTTATTTAGAAAATTCGATGTTCTCCGTGTTTTAAAGTAAAAAAAATAAAAAATTTACCAATGTGTTCATGAAAGTCGAAAAATAACATTAGATTAATTCATCACTATCTTGGTCAGCATTGCAAATTCTTTGTTTTCAACGATCAAATAAATCAACAATTTGAGTTTTCCAAAACTATTGTATGATTTCTGTTGATTTTAAATTATCCTTGTAGTTTGATTTACAATGATTTCTTGTCAGACACCATTCTGGTCTAAATGGAATGATATAGATGATATAACATCCACATTGATTACACTGGTCAACAAAATCAATTATTTTCATATTTTCCTGAAATGTTTTAATGGTTGTTTATTAATTCGAGGTCATTGATTTCGAATCTGCCCTACATCAGGTTAATAATTATGTATATTAATTAAAATTTAAAGTGTGAGATGATTTAATGCTATTTTAAATAAGATTTTCTTATTTAGTGGATTTAAAAAAATTATACATCATGCTTATGTTTCTAAGATGTGGATTGTTCAGAATCTCTACCAGGTTGATTTTGTCTTGGTCTCGAAGGCGCTGTAATGGAATGAACCCTGAGAGCAGGTGTTGCACAGTTACAACAGCGCTGCAGAGAGGGCATGCATCGTTGTTGAGGCCACGAAGTAGGTGTTAATGAGTAAGTACAGTGTGACCGAGTGGGAGGTGAACATATAATTTTATTGCATTCCGATGTCATTGAGCAGGGTAAATTGGGGAAATGGCATCTGGGTTAATATGCTTGTAGTGATTGACTTGCGTTATCACAAGAAATCCGGTCATTCATCCGAATGTGACACATAACTAAATGGAGAATGTCGGACTTTTCGAATATGTTGACTGTGTGCAGTGGTTCTCTTAAGACCTTCTTCGCACAGGAGTCAGCTAGTTCATTGCCAAGTATATTGACATGGCCAGGAACCCACATGATTTTAATATGTTTGTGCTGAGTAAGTTGGTCGCGGATAGAAGAAGCTATTATGCTGTTGTTGTTGACGTTTCTTATGGAGTGAATAGTTGATTAGCTGTCCGTGCAAATCACAACAGTGCTACAAAATGTACTGCTTGAAAGACCGCACAGGTTTTGGCAGTAAAGATGGACAAGATATATAACATTAATCCAACCGAAATTGTTTTATTTGATCCGTCCATAACAGCAAAAGAAGTTGCTTCTGAGGTTTTTGAACTATCAGTATATAAAAATGTATTTGTGTTATGACTGGGATCGTGATAAACTTCATTGAATAGAACTCTATAAACTTCTGAAGAAGTGTTCCTTTTTTGGAATGCTTCAAGATTTTGCAATGAACGCAGCCCGCTCTAATGTACATAGGGGAAATCGCTCAGTTTAAATGAAGTTGGGACCTTGAGTAAATCCAAGATTCTTGGCTGAGTCGATACAATGCATAATTGTTGATTTGTGCTGGAAATTACGCACATAATTATAAAATGTTTTGACTGTATCGTAAAGCTTTTTGTTGCGATTTAGTAGAAGTTTTTTTTTTTTTTTTTTGAAGAAGCTTCGCACTTTCAATTTATTGGTGAAAAGTTGGAAGACTGGCTTCTATGAGCATATATTTTGTTGGTGTGGTAGGAAAGGTACGTAGGCTTCGTCTGGCGCCGCTATGGTATGGTGGTTCAATTAGTTTGATGTTGGTATTGACTGCATTCTCTTAGATAGATAGGCTGTAGTCAATCTTAGATAACATAATTGATCTTATTATATTTAATAAATTATTTGTGTCAACAGAAAAGTTTTTAGACGTAAAGTATTTTATAATGTTTAGTCTGGCAGCACAGCTAGTCTTACATATTTACAGTCTCCCTTAAAGTTAAGTTTGTTATCAAAAATTAAACCTAGAGTACTTTTTAGGGATCCGTACCTATAGGGAGCTAACAGGACCCTATTACTAAGCTTACACTGTCCGTCCGTCCGTCTCCTTGTCTATCTCATGAACCGTAATATGTAGAGAGTTGAAATTTTCACAGAGTGTGTAATTCATTTGTGTGTAGAACGAATAATAGTAAAAATATAAATTTTTAGAAGCATTGTTCTTTAATTTAACCTTTTGTTTAAATTTTTTTTTTTTTTTTAGTACACTTTTAAGCTGTTAAATGTAGTTTACTTTTAGGCTGTTAAATATGCACATAATTTAATATTTTAAGCAAAATTGTACGACGGAACGGAACCCTCCGTGTGCTAGTCCGACTCACACTTGGCTGATTATTTTTTTTTTTTTTTTTGTTGATATAAAGTTGAAAAAATCATTTATGGCAAAGTGTATGCACATAGTATTAATAAGTGGAAGATGGTAAAAATATATGATATGCAAAGTTTTTTTTTTTTTGAAGTGAAACTTCTTTAGCGTCGTTGATCAAAAATTTTGTGTAATATTTTGAGTGAAAAAATAAAAATTGTAACGTTTTTCGGATTCTGTATCTCATGAACCGCACTAGGTAGACACTTCAAATTTTCACAGAATGTGTATTTCTATTGACATATCCCCAACAAATTTTTGGAAAATCCATCGGAAAAATCTCAATTAAGAGATTACAATTACACAACAACAACATGCAGCTTGTGTGTTATAAAAATGTTCATAACAGCAACATGCAAGAAACCAGCTTGCGTGTTGTACAAAAACAAGCGAATGTATGAAGAAAAGAAAACGAAAAACACACAGAAGCTCGCAGTTGATCTTATTTTTGGGCAAGAGGGGACAGCAAACGTAAACACATTGTTTAACACAACAACAAAAATGTTTGATCTTATTTATTATTAACTGAGTACTCACAAAGAATATTAAATATAAAGTTGTATTTGTTTTGAGAAGATCTCTCTCTGTCTGTTTTTAAGAAGTTTCACTTCTATCATGTGTACCATGGTACACGCGCATTTTTTTTAAATGACTATTAGATATTCTATATGGATAATTTCCCATTTCTGAAGAACATAAGCAATATGCATATATGAAAAGTTGCTTTTAATAAAAAAAAAATTATTTTAACAATGTAAACAAAGTAGGAAAAGAAAAAACATTCACTTACCAAATGCTAATCTGAGTGTTAATACTTAACTTACTTATTAGCAAGGACATACCCTGGACCAATAACCTAATATATTCAATTATAATATAATTGATCTTATTATATTTAATATTTGTCGGAGGAGAACACACGTGAAATATAGACATTAATAGAATCAAAACAAACTACAAAAGCACTAAAAAAGGTTACTAAATTGGCAGTCTGTGAATATGGATCTTTTGTGGATGACATTCACAGATTGGAATAGTTGGAAACTATTTTTGAGGTCATTGACTTGAGGAGCTTTTGTACATTGTTGACATGATCAAATTAAGAAGAAGGAGAATTTTTCTTAGTATTAAATATGGAATGCAAGCTGAACAACCGTTCATGTTAAAATAATTTACTTTTGTATATTTTTCTTGTGTATAAAAAACTACCCTTTTCAACAAACAATATTGTTAAAAGGAATCATTGCAACACATATTGGATCTAGAATGTGAATGCGTTGTAACCTTATATCCGAAAGCTCTGTTGCGGAATAATTTTTGTGATCTACAATTTATGTACATATATATATATAATAAAAAATATATATATGTATATATAAGCGGTCTTGGTCGAAGCGAGAAGAAGCTCCACAAATAGTAGCAAAACCAGGATTGACGGCAAATAAGATGATGCTGTGTATTTGGTGGGTTTGGAAGGGTGTCATCCATAATGAGCTACTATCGCCAAATGATTGATTCGTATGTCCACTGCCAACAATTAATACAGTTGAAGCAAGTATCGCAAAAAATAAAAGACCTTGGTTGGGAAGTTTTAAAGCATCCACCATACAGTCCTGACATCGCACCGTCATTTGTTCCGATCAGTGCTACACTCTTTTGCTTGTGTAAAATTGGCTTTAAGAGAGGCATGTGAAAATCACTTGTCGCAGTTTTTTTATGAGAAACCCCAGAAATTGTATGCTGATGGAATATTGGTGTTAGCCGAGAAATGGCAGAAAAGAAAAAAATATCCCATAAATATGATATGCAAAAATTCGAGCATTTCCACAAAAATTATCGATTTATTCTTCGTGATGTACTAAAAATAAAAATAAAACTGTTTTTTTGTAGCTTATTCTTTGTCCCTTCATTCCTGATTTTTATTTTTTGTCAAAATATAAAATACGAAGATGTGGCGAGGACTGGAAGCAAAATTTTCAATGTCTCCTATAAATATGATAAGCACCTTAAAATCTAAAATATCAAGTCAAGAGTGAGTCCGACTCGCACATGAAGGGTTCCGTACCATCTTCCAAGTTTTTTTGAAGCTAAAAAAAAATATATATTTAAATATTAAACATCCATAGTCAACTGCTTTAAGTTACAAAGCATTGTTTGAAACATAAGCTATTGTAATTGTAATTAGTCCTTTATGGAGATTTTCCTACTTTTATTATTTGCTGTTATTGCGGCAATAAAACTTTCTATCCATTACGGTTCATGAGATAGAGCTCTGTGACAGACGGACGGACAGCGTAGGCTTTGTAATCACTCTTTGGGTACGGAACCCTAAAAATGAGATTTTTCTATAAAAATTAATATTTTACTTTTTGTTTATTTCAATGTTTTTTACATACTACGTATATATTGTAATATAAGTACAGTTGAATTCATTAAAATGATATTATCATGAATAAAAATCATGAAAGTGATGATAATAATTTAATTAAATGATATTTTCTGACTGCCTCTGGTAAAGGTGAAAATACTTACATTACCATGAATATCTTAATTGAAGAAAACCAAACTAAATCACATTAAAAAATAATTTCAAAATAAATCATAAACACAGCACAATATAATCTAAAAAATATAATTAATAATGATTTTATGGTAGAAGCAAATTTATGTCATAAAATCTTGAAATAATTTAAAACACAAAAATCATTAACCTTTTGTGTCCCATGAAAAATGGAAAAACAAAAAACAATTTATTCCTTTATTCATTCATTCGTTCATTCCTCCATTCCACTATTCATTCCTTCATTCATTCATTTGTTTTTCTAATCTTTCGTTAGTTCATTTTATTTATGGCATCAATCTTTGTTTCGATTCGACCAAAAGAAATGAAAATACTATATATATTTTTTGTTGTCGCCGCATTTCGATGCTAACGACGTCAGCACAGTTCAAGGTCCTATGCCAAATCTACGTATATCTACCATAAACTCGTACATAGTAGTATTTTCTTACCAAATACTTTCTTTACTCCACTTTATTCTACTCTGCTCTGTCATTTTCTTTCTTTTCTTTAATTCTGCCTAAGCGATTGTTTATGGCGATGCCACATAAATTTGTTTAGCTATCAAAATGAAAAGGTTTTGCAAACGCCTCCCTGTCAGTCCCGTCCAGCCCTTGCTGCCTGCCTGCCAGCCAGCAGCTAACAAATGTCCCCTTCAAAGAACCCATCATACGTACTCTACTACCTCTACCACAATACTAACTACATAACTACCTATCGACCTATCGCCTGCCATCTCCCTTACTCCCTGAACATTCCGCGTCAACGAACTAAACTCATAAATAGCCAAGTTAATTGCTTAATAGTCGAGACATCAATAAATCAAATCAAAAAGCGCACACAAATTTTAGCACAAAATGGAACAGAAATAGAAGAAGAATAACAACAGCAGCACCAACAACAACAATAACAACAAACAACGAAATGCCAAAAAATGGTAAATAACAACAACAAGAACAATAGCATCTCCAATCAAAAAAAAAAGAAATTTTTTGAAGAGAAAAACAAGATTTAACTTTATTCCAAAATTTTTAAGCCCCAAGAAAAATTATATAATAAGTTGAAGAAGTTTATCAAACTGATATTTTGATTTGATTTGAAAGGAATTTTATATTTGTTTTAAAAAAATATTGGTTAAATTATTGAATATACTTAGTACTTAGTACTATTATAACAAAACCGATGAAATTTTGTTTGACATTGATTTTCTTATAAAAACTCATTTAAATGGGACTTATTTCTTCTAGAAAATTTGAAACTTTGAGAACTCCGCTTCCGGAGACATATTATAATTCTATAAGATGTGTTTATGTCTGTATCTGTATATCAGTTCAATAACTAGAAAGACAAATTATCATGGAAACTAACGAATGGACAAATGACTTGACTCCAATCTAATCGAATGTCCTCGTCAATGGCGGGAACTCTGGAAACTCCAGTTGAAACATATTGAATACAAGTATTAATAACAAGTATCATATAAAATATCAAATCTACTTATATCTGAAAAACTGAGACACTAAGAAGTAAGAGAAGACACAAACAGACTAGTTTGACTAGGACAAATAAATTCCCCTTGGCCCTCCGATATAACAAAGGGGTCTCTCCAACACATAGTTATATGTACCACAAACATTACGATAAAGTCATATACACCATGCTGTGTTTGTGATGTGTGAGTGGTGGAAAAAATATAGAAAGAAAAGTATAATAACGGTCCTCTAACGTTGTGCTAAATAAAGCAAAAATAGCAAAGCTAGCAAAACAGTCCTGATTGATGGCGGCAGACAATTGTTGTTTTTCTATATAAAGTATATATACAGTATATGTATTCTATATACTGTTGTTGTTATTTTTATTTTACATTAATACATTTCAAGAATAATAATAATAACAACAACAACAACAACAACAAAAAGGTGCATTAAGCACAACAAAAAAAAAACAGGGTTCCTTGGCCAAACTGCCATTCCAAACCCAATTTTCGTCCATCCATTCACCCATTATTCAAACTAACCGAAGGAACATGATGGAAGGAAGTAAAGACGATGATGAAGAAAGATAAAGAGAATGTGAGGAAAGCAACATGGTGAAGATGAAATGGCAATGATGAGAATTTCTTGAAGCCGACAAAGCGCACCAAAAACGATTAATCAAAATGGCAACAGCAGTAGCAATAGCAATAGCAATACCAAGAGCAGCAACAAAAGCATCTACAACAGTCACAACAACAATAAGAACAACAAAGAACAAAAACCATAGTAACAGTACTATAAAGAGAGCATCAACTATCGGGTCAATAAGATTATAGATTAAGATTATAGATCACTGCAGTTTCAATTGCGAGCATTGGAGAGTACTCGTATGACCCATAATCAAGGAGGCCTTATGAACTTTAATTTAAAGTATCAAAAGAACTAAACGAGATTTTAATATATTATTTTAAGTAGCTTTCATCGAATACACAATTATTAAAAAGCAGATGCGGATAAATGAGTCCATCAGATGTTCTGTGAGTTTACAACTCTTGAAGTTCTATTACCGACTTCTCATTCACACATATCAATTTCTATTAAATTCTGCCATAAAATCGGTTCTCATGTTCCGGTACAAATCCCAATTTACTGTAACCACCTTATCACGAATCATATGGGGCCATCCACATATTATATCATACGAATTTCATGATTTTTGTAATCTTCACGCAGTGAATAGTATTAAAAGTTTGTCATGATGTTTGTAACACACAGAAGGAGACATCGGAGACCCCATAAAGTATCCGTCTGCCTCTCCGTCTGTCTGCCTGTATGTATGCAATCTAGTGCCTCAGTTTTTGAGCAAAAGCTGATATTTTGCACGAAGCTTTCGCGGTACATGTATAGACATTAGCCGAATCGAACCACTAAGGACCACTATTCTTATTAGGAACACTTCTTTGTTTATTGTACTATCTACTGGACACTATAAGTGTCTGACCCATATCCACTAACCATGTAAATTTCAAGACCCTCGGATCAATAGGAGGGACGTGAAGAGTATTACAACTTCGGCATTACAAAACTTAGTCTATTTTTTACTGGTTTTAAACTGTCACATTTGTGACGGCACATATTTTGCAGTGGAAGCCGATAATATAGTGTTACTTTAACTTCTCTAATCTTTAAATGTTTGTCTCTTAGGGTTTTTATTAGGGCACTAAATAGGTCACAAAGCCAAAAGATAGAGTTGGGAATAATTTTTCGTTTAAAGATTTGCGTTTTAATACTTTCGATTTTGACATGTGACGTCACAAAGCTTATGAACACAATACAACACCCCCCAACGTGTGACATAATATGTGGATGCCCCGAAGCAAAAGAAAATTGTTGCTGAAATTTCTCAGAATTCAATCAAAAATGATGACTCAGAATCCATTAGTACAATATTAACTTAATGTTTGACTTCAGTTCTTATATCAATAGAATCTTCGATGCTATTAAACACAAATATTTATGCTGAATGTGTCATGTACCATCATAAGAAAGATTAGAGGATGACATCTTGCGATCACTTCATAGTATTCAACATTTCGTTACAGGATCAATTATTTCGATTGTTCCCTTACTTTTTTCTATGGGAGCCAGATTTCTAGAAACTTATATATTTTCGACTCCAGTTAGAAGACTCAGTAGGTCAATTAAAGGGAATAAATTGTGATTTAAATGTAAATAGATTGAATATATTCAAGACTTTTTAAAATAAATTTCTCAATTTCCCTTTACTTATATTTTTTCATAATCAATAAATGTCAAAATTTGGAAATTATTCGGCTAACCAAAAAAGAAAGATGATTGACATCTATTGGTAAAGTTCAAAGGAACTTAATTGATGACCCTTTATGTAGCTAAAATTTAATCAGTATACATAAATGGGAGTCTTAAGTTGAATGTTTGCGTGTGATACACTTATATATCATTTGAATGAAATGCCAATAGAATGACTAACTGATTGATAGACATAATGAGTTTGAGTTGATTGAAATGTAAAAAGTGATTTGAATAAAACTGAACTGAGTAAAGCCAAATCTATTGGTAGCCTGAATGATGTAAAATTTAATGAGGCCCACAATTTATTTATTTTTTTTACTGACAAAGGGAGCAAAATCTTCCGAGGGTTTTATTTCAGAATTGATTTGACGCCCCATTTCTTCTTCGAGAATTTTATATGTTTTTTCAATATTTGAAGATATTTAAAAAATGTCACATGTTTTTTGTATTTATTTGTGGTTTCTCTATAATATTATGTATATTTTCTGTGAGCTAATACAGAAACTGAATATAAATACAATATATGTACATACTATATTTACAAGAAAAATAATCAATTTCACTTGAATTTACCAAAATTTATTGTTGTAAAAATACAAAATAAACAAATATTTATGTTCGAATAGTATTGTATGTACTTATATAGAAACCAACCAACAAATAAATTATAACGAATGTCAGAAATCTATTTGATTATTTTCATCAAAATTTTTAAGGGAATCCTTTTCGTTTGTCGCCATTTAAGTTGTCGTTTTTGTCCTCATTGTTATATTCATTGTTACCCTACCGTCACCACTTAACTCTATTCAACTTCACTGAAGTTTTTTCCGCTTTTCCTTTGAGATTTCTTTATTCATGGATTTTATCCATAAAGAGAAGATAGACACAATGACCGAGAGGAGATGAGAGACGGACGGAGGAGAGAGTGAGAGAGTAAAAAGGAGACTTGAGAAATGTATGTATGTATGTATGTACGTATGCAGTATATTCAAAACTCAAGAGGCGCCACTCAGACTGCAACAAATAAAAGAATAAACATCAATAAGAATTTTATTGTAAAAATATTTTGCTGTAGCTCACAACCGAGATTTGTAAGTTGTTTTTTTTTTTTCAATGATGTTGTTGATGATGATGATGATGATAATAATGATGATGATAATGACGCTCCATGCTTGACGATGCTCAACGGTAGCCATTTATAAAAGTTTATTATACCTTTCACACATATTGTGAAAAGTATTATTCATTTCGGATGATATTCGTAACACTCCCTAATATCTCAATACGTAGGTCTCTCATTTTTTTTTTTTTTTTTTTTATATCAAATGAATTTTATTATTTTAATCAGATTGCAAAATAAAACTTTGCTTAACATATCTTTTTTATTGAACATGAAACAATCAAACTAAATAATATACGTGAACCAAATGTTGACTTGTGACAGACCTTGACAAATCAGAACTTCTGGAATTCTCAAGCTGCTTATAATCAAGGATATTCTTTTTTTTTTAAGAATTTATCATGACATTTGTCCATGTTTTCCCTATGGATATAGAGGAGATACATCCAAAAATTATATTACTCTTAATCAAATAACATAGAAGAGCCACCGTACATTTTATATATGTACATGTATTTATAAAAACAATTTCTATATATTAGTATATACATAGTTCATCTGAGGTCTTTAAACTTTATTTACTCTTTAAAATTGAAATGATCGACAAGAATTATAATATCCATATGACTTATTATTGCATCCATATGTATGCATTGTAGTTTTATGAAAGGTATGTAATCGTCGTCGGAACCAAAATCAATGTCGTGCTGTCATCGTTTTTTTTTTTTTTGTTTTTTTTTTTTATTTGCTTAGTTGTTTGTTTTCTCTATTTATTGTTGTTGTCTTTATATATCATACTTTTAGTATAGTTGAATTGGTTTAGATAGATTGCTTTTGCTTTAAAACTCATGCTTTTGGTTACAAATCTAACTTTTTGCACAACCCTACTTACTGCTAAATATCTACATATTTTTTTTTTTTTTTTTTTATTTTATGAGGAGGAATATGAACAAATAAGTATTTACTGCAATTTTATTCTTTCTATTTTATACACTTCACAATACTAGTGCATCACGAAGTTGTATAAATTTAGTCTGATGTTTGTAATGCATGGAATCGTGCTTTGGAAGCCCCATTAACAATAAGTATACTCTTAATTATGTTGAATATTATTATACTGATATTAATCAGTAAAATAAAAGTAATTAAATAATCCTGGATATCCATTTATAAGTATTTATTTTATGTATATCTAGCTGTACCCCCACGCGTTGCTGTAGCTCAGACTGGTCAAACACTATTAAACATATTGAGTAGACAACTGGTTCACGAAATTGTGTCCTTTCATGTTTTGTCCAATCTATATGTTTTGTAGAACAAAATCGACAACATTGTTATTGGTATCGCGAGATCCCGAGTTGTCTGGTCTGAGCCATTGCAACACGTAAGCTAATAAAATTTATAAAAATGTCATCCCTAAAAGCATGCTTTATTTTTATATTTAAAAAACACACCTAATGTGATGAACAGCAGATGTCGTAAAATGTTTAAGGTAGTGTGTGCTAAGTTATTACTATTATGCTAAGAATATTATGTATATAAATAATAAGTATCCTAAAACACGACCATAATCTACTGGAAGATTGTGTCAAAATTTCAGAACAATCGGTAAAGTAGTTTCCCAGTTCAGAGGTCATGAATATACATTTACATTTTTATTTAAACAAGAAGATTATATAGATAAATGTTTGGATAAAGAGAGATAAAAATTTTCGATAAATAGATCTCTTTTTAACTATAAATATATTGTCAACTTAATCAGACCAAAGCTTCCATATAGATCCATTTATCAAACTCCAAATAAATACATAAATATTTAATTAAAGATATCATTAAAACAGTAATAGATTCGATTGGCGTCTATTCGTAATATTTAGCATCTCAGTTTTTAGGGAAAAACACACAATAAAAAATCAGAAAAGAGACTAACTTTGGCTATACCGTAATGGTAAAAACACGCTCCTCCTAGACGTCTGAGTGTCTTGAAATTTATATGGTTGATGTATATGGGTCAGGCACATATGGTGTCCATATATCAAGTCGATAGTAAAAAGTTTTCATGACAAACTTATAATACCATTCACTGCGTAAAGAATATAATTAATGCGGAAACGCTTCTCTTCTGTTGAGTACAGTTTTATAATTTAAGACGAGTATCTTTCATGCATTACAATATAAGTATGTATAGATGTAATATACTAGAGCCACCTATATTCATTTAACTGCTTTGTCCACTCAATAACCGAGATATTAAGTGGAAATTTGTCATACACCACTATTCAGAGAACATATTTTAATTGTGATAACTTAAAAGGATTAGTCCTTATTGTATACAGACATATGTATCTGAATAATATGAAACAAGTATCCACAGTTTTTAAAGATACTCCAAAGTAATGTATGACTTTTCTGATTTAATATTTTATATTATTTTTTTATTTCAGATCCAGTCAAATGAATTGACTTTTTGATGGATCTAAATGAAAGTTTAAATTTAGTTTTCCTTCAAAAACAAAGTAAATAAGGAAGGTTAATTCTTAAGAGATACTCGTACTTATTATTATTGTAAATATATCATAATATTATAAAATTATCCCAAGTATGAAGTGCAGTGTACCCATGTTTTGTTTAGACCCGAAGATATTGCCTTTGTTTTTTTTTATTTAAACTATTTTAGTTATGAAAATTTTGTTTCCCTGTAATAAAATTGAGACATCTAACATACTATATACATATATACAAAGTATGTAAGTATATATTGTATATCAAAACCCAAATCTATTTATCAAAGCACAAGAAAAGGCGGCGTCTGGTTCTTTTATATATAGAACATAAAGTTATAAGTTTTATCCTTTAGTTGAGAGACTGGGAGAAATTTGTTTTATCGTCAATTTATATTTTATATTTTTGTGA
The DNA here is from genome assembly GCA_035041805.1 of Amiota mariae. Lineage (NCBI taxonomy): Eukaryota > Metazoa > Arthropoda > Insecta > Diptera > Drosophilidae > Amiota > Amiota mariae. The sequence continues at coordinate 700,154 of JAWNKV010000927.1, read as the reverse complement.
TTTTGGTTTTCCCAATCACCATTTTCTTTTTTATAAGTTTTATCCTTACTCATTTCTTTCTTTCTTTCTTTCTATTATTTTCATATTTAATTTGTCTTTGTTTAGTTTGTTTTACAAAAAACACCAAACACCATCATACATCACACTAAGCATTGTAGTACTTAGGAATTATTATTTCAATATGAAGTTTGTAATATTTTCAAAACTTTTGACTCGAATACTGATTGATTGATATATGTACGGTTGCATATTCAATGATTTCGATCATAAATATCTGTCAAAACAATTTAATATAATAATTTGTGATGATGAGTTTCAATCTTAATATTTATCATTGAGCCTCCTCGGTGCTATACAAACAATAATCATAAAAAAAACACCTTAGTTTCAGTATTTTGTCTATAACCATTTATTATTTATTTATAATGTTTTATCTTTGTAGTGGTAGATATTCTATTGAATTTCAAAAATTAATCATTTATAAATTAATTTCAGTTCGCTAAATTCATAAAATGAAACTTTGTTTGGCAAATGTTCCTGGACAAAAGAGGACACAACTTTGTGTCTCGATAATAAATGGTTACATGGAGCCTTTTCATTAAGTTACATTTTCTTCGTCTAACGAAAATCAAAAGACAGTAGTAGTCAAAAAGTATCCCCCTTGTTATACGAATATCATCATCTTGTCTAAGTAAAGATTCACAGTAGGTAGCGTAGCATAGACTAGGCTAAAGTTAAGAGCAATTTAAACCAGGCATCACAATAAGCCTTACGGCTTCTGAGTGAACTCGCCCCTACATCTTTTCTATCCTGAGCAATAATAACATCTACGTATACTTTATATCTATGTATATATTAGGTTGAGGAAAAAATGAAAGGCATTTTTTAGTACAAATTCAGATTTTTTAAAAATATTTTCAAATTAAATTTTATTCAATTAAGTATTGTCCATTTTGGTCGACCACTTTCTGCTATTTCCCGACTAACACCATTATTCCATCAGCATACAATTTCTGGGGTTTCTCTCATCATCTCTCATCTCTCTTGAAGTCAATTTTACACGAGCAAAAGAATGTAGCAATGATCGGAACAAATGATATTGTGACGGTGCGATGTCAGGACTGTATGGTGGATGCATTAAAACTTCCCAACCAAGGTCTTTCAATTTTTGCCAGAACGTCAACAATTTGTGCTGCCTAGTGTTCTTTTTTCAATTGCTTGCTTTAACCGCAACCGGTTGGCAATCGAATTAATCGTTTGACCATACGATAGTAGTTCCTGATGGACGACACCCTTCCAATCCCACCACATACACAGCATCATCTCATTTGCCGTTAATCCTGGTTTTGCTACTATTTGTGGAGCTTCATCTCACTGAGACCAAGACCGCTTTCCGACAACAGACTCGTATGTTATCCATTTCTCACATCACCCGTTACAATTCGCTTCAAAAAGGTTCCATTTCGTTCCATTTCAACAGCAATTCGTAACACCGAAACATCAAGCTTATTTTTAAAACCAGCTTGTTGTAAATGGATTTAAACTGTTTATTTGTCGATGTTAAGTTCCTTAGCATTATCATGACTGCTTACAGCCGATTTTTCTTAACTTTTTCCTATGATTTCATCGAGTTTCTCAGTAATAGGCCGAACTGAGCGTGCTATCATACATCTTTCACATTGAGATCTCCAGAACGGAAGTCAAATGAACAGAAAAAAGCTGCGTATTTTTTCCTCAACCTAATATTTATATTTATTTCTTTAAATTCCGGTATTGTGCCATCAACACGATATATTCTAAACCATCCATGACCATCTTCTGGACTGTTGGCAAGATTCAGTAAGCATCAGGACCTCCCTTTTTGGTTCCCAAGTTCCATCCCAACTATAAAAAACTCCAATATCCCTTAACATTTCCAAATTCTATAATCTTTTTAAATATAAATATTTATTGTAGGACATAGATATAATTAAATCACGAGTCGAAGACCTTAGTAGCTTGTGCTCGTTAAACTTGTATTTGAAGTCTAGTATTAAATATTAGGTTATAAAAATAAAATAAAGAAATAAAAAATTATATGATGCAGATACAAAATCCCTAATACTTCAAGGTTATGGTGTAGTCAGATATCCAAACTTACATTATTATGTTTTACATCTGAAAATAGAAACAATAACTTACTGGTGCGGTGATCTTTTGTCAAAAGGCAGAAACATATTTGCATTCTCAATATTGTAATCTTTTTGTTTTTTAATTATGATTATTTAATTTATTTTTTTAAGTTTTACTAAATCAGTTTAAACTTATATTCATATAATTCTGAATAATGAAATTATTATAAATTATAGTTGTTATTAATATATAAAATAATAGTTCAAATTTCAGTTACGTCCATTTCTCAAGGTTAAGGGTATTTCAGTTTTGGTGCAATTGAAATTAATATTGTATCTTTCATAGACGACCGACCGACCGACCGACCACATTTGGCACTTCCTTGGCCAATGAGCGCAACATTTGAACATTTGCTCGACATTCAAGAGTCCACAACACATTGCCATCTAACTTTTTATCCTTTCTTCCTTTCCTCCTTGTTTGTTTTTGTGTTGTTTTTGTTGTTAATGTTGCCTATGCCAAGAGCATGAATCGATTTCAATACGAAGACGTGCGTGCCGTGCCGTGCAAGCGTCCGTACGTATCAACTATTTTTCTTTCTTCCATCGTACTTTCGTGCGTGAGTTTGCCCTCATTTTGCCTTTTGCGTGACCTTTTAGGTCGATATTTTGTTACATTTTGTGAACGCAAGATGTAGTAGACCAACATTGAGTAAGAGTAAACTATACTAATGCCTTGTACTGTACTCTCGACTATGCTATGCTAAGTTATTCTACTAGATCAGCGTTTCTTAAGCTTCTGTAATTCGCAAAGCAGGTTTTTTTTTTTCTTGTAGACTTCATTTTTAACAATTAATTTAATCCTAGCTCAATAATCTTACGGAGTCCCAATTTCTTAACAAAAATGTTTAATAAGAACAAAACAATTTTTTTTTTTTATTTTTAAAATTTTTTTCATGTCTCTTAAAAATATAAAAATTTGTGTTTTAAATTGTTCGTATGTTATGCCCTGGCATACCGTTCATCTGATTGCATTGAAATTTTGTGAATGTACATGGTTGGTTCCCGGCTTGAACATATGATAGTTTTGGTCCCGATATGTATCTCCGTTTCCGAAATCTAGAGTATTGAAACAACCCTAGCACATAAAAGTATATTACAAAAATTAACTAAAATACTTTAATTTTCTGATACTCAAAGTGTGTTCTTTTTTGATACACAAAGTACAACAGAAAGGAAACAACCCGTGCAAAGCATGGTCGCGTATGCTAGTTTATTAATGAATCTTTAAAAAAAAAACTTTAAAAATTTAAGAGCGGCACAGTGACTTCTGTTCTACAGAAGTGAAAAATAAACCTTATCCCTATTCAAATTCTTTTCATTATTTATGTTACTATATGCAATAAATGTTGTTGTTTTTTTTTTAATTATAATAAATATTGGCATATTGATGTTATGAAGTTGTGAAGGAGGGAGAGATATATGTTGACAATATTACAGTCTGTGGACCACAGATTAAGCACCTCTGTACTAGATGTTTGTTCATTTAAATTTACTAAGATGATAATAATCATCATGATGACGATAAAGAAGCTTTTGGTTTACTTTAAAGCACAACATATTCTTTGTTCCACTTACCACTGTATGTCTCCTTTTTATTCTTGTAATCTTTTGCACAATGATAGATATTTATGTATGTGTATACACACACAGTTGCTACTCAACCACTTTATTCTAGTCACCAACCAAAAAAAAATAAGACAACAAACAAATTCTCCAACTCCAGAAACAATAAAATTGATGTCACGTTTTTATGACGCCGTTGATGAGTCGTTATCTTTGATTTCTTTTCTTCAGCTGTGCTACAGCCACAGCTACTCCAGAGCCAGAAAGAAGTTGAGCCCACTCACATACATATATACCATCTATATAGATACATTGTATGCTATATAGTAGTACATCACATGACTTATGTGTTAGAAACACATCTGTATAGGAGAAGGACAATATAACAAGTTGCTTCAGCTTGTTGAGATTTATAGTGTGTGTGTCTGGTAACTGTAAGATGTGGAAGAGCAATGACGCCAAGCTTAAGCTGTTCAATGCAGTACAAAGTCCCAGACAATTTAACTAATTAGGTCTTTAACAGCTCCTGATCATATTAAAGCGTTTTTTCTTTCTCATGTCACTGCTCTCATTACTTATTTTTTTTTTTTTTTTTTTTTTTTAATTTGCGAAAATGCTTAATAACAGAAAGGTTAGAAAAAGGTGGGTTACCTACCACACAGACACACACTCACACTTTATATTCTACATATTGTATATATGTAGTGCATTTGTCAATTATGAAAGGAATAAAGAAGCCAACCCCAACCTCAAAACGAACGCAAAACGAACCCAAACCCCCTAAAGCCCATGAGCCCAGAAGTAAGCAAGAAATTGAGGTTATGTTCATCATCTAGCAACAGAACAATGCAAGCAAATAAAATGAAAATAAAAATAAAAATACCTACATATACAAATTTATACAAGCATATATATGTATGTACATATATGGACTACATACGTATGAATGGGGTGCGGTGTTATTAAGTCATCATGATTAAAACAGCTGCGCTCTAGTTAAAAAGTTTTCTCCTACTATAAATAGCCACCACACCTGAGTAATTTTATAGTAAATAGTAAAAGAAGAATTTCATTTTTTACTTAATACAAAACTTAACTGAGAATACCAACAAACCAACAACAACGAAATCAACAACATACAATAACAATAGAGTGAGCGTATACTTGATGACAGAACTCACTACTTAACTACCAATGGCATACAAAAGTGTCGAAGCATTAACAGTCCTCAGACTGTTACAACTCATCATACTACAACTACTACTTAATTGGCAATGCGGTAAACCTGAACTACATTATGACATTGGAATACTTCAGTGAAAAAGAAATGTAAATGAAATCTCTTTAGTCTTTAGCCAAGGAAAAAACTTGCGTTGTTCCATAAATGAATGTGATGCTTGGCTCTGGGGAGATGCTTGTCAGCCTCCAAATGGTTGTGATCGTTTGTGCGATAAGCATAGACAGAGAGATTGCTTTCGTCCATCTTTGGGTTGCTATTGTCGAGGTGGCTTTGCCAGGAATCGTAATGGTCAATGCGTTTTATTAAGCAAATGCGAACAAAAGCCAAGCAACCGAACAACAACAACAATGGCATCATCAACATCATCGGTAAGCACCATTACTTTTCCTTGTATTTAGTTATTGATACAAGTAATTATACTCTTCACGCAGTGAATAGTATGTATTATAAGTTTTTCATGAAAGATTGTAACATACAGAAGGAGACATGGGAGACCTAATAAAGTATATATATTCTTGATCAGAGCGACGAGACGAGTTGATCTAGCAATGTCCGTCTGTCCGTCTGTATGTATGCAAACTAGTCCCTCAGTTTTCCAGCACAAAAATTAATTTTGCCCATATGCAGTACATTTGTCGTACAGGGAGATACCATCCATACAAATCCTAGATCCAAATTCATCTTCTTATTAGAAAAACTTTTTTTGTTTTTTTACTATCGACTTGAAATTTGAAGACTAGAGGTTTCTGATTGTATCCACTAACCATGAAAATTTCAAGACGCTCGGACTACTAGAAGGGGCAGATCCATACAAACCCAGATTCGAATTCATCTTCTTAATAAAAAAACTTTTTTTTTGTACTATGGAACTAAAATTTAGACACTGTTGGTAAGAGTATCTAACCCATATCCACCAACCATGGAAATTTCAAGACCCTCGGATTACTAGGAGGGGTACCACTCATATTAAACATGAACTTAGAACAATAATCAGACGATATAAAAGGTGCGTGAAGAGTATTACAATTTCGGCATAGCCATAGTTAATTTCCTTTTTACTGGTTTTTGTTCCATATTTATACTCTTCACGCATTAGTACGTACGAGGGGTGACCCAAAAAAAACAGGAATTACGTTGTGGTTGGGAGGGAGAGTGGGGGAACCTATTGTTTGACCACATGTCCGTTAGTGTCACGCCATCTGCGTCAGTGTGCAAAGTTGTGTCGCTGTGAGTGCATCGGTTCGCCTGTAAGATTTTTTTTAGTAAAACAACTTTTTACATTTCGGCGAAAATGTAATGGCAGATTGTCGAGAACAACGCGCGGCTGTGAAATTTTGTGGGGAAATCGGCCGCGGAAACCATTGTAATGCTTAAGACTGCTTATGTGGATGATGCCTTAAGTAAAACCAGAGTTTACGATTGGTTTTCACGTTTTAAAAATGGAGAAATGTCTATTGAAGACCAACTTCGTTGAAGACGCCCCTCAACGTGAAGAACTGATGAAAACGTCGACAAAATCAATGCCCTCGTTCGTGAAGACCATCGCCGAACCATTGATCAACTCTGTGAGATGTCGGCAATGTTATGGAGTTCAATTCAGAGAATTTTATCCGAAGATTTGCATATGAGAAGTGTTCCAGCGACTGGTTCTTCCATCATGACAACGCGCCGGCCCACACCGCCGTGAAGCAATTTTTGACCAAAAACGCCATGACACCGATTTTCCACCCCCATACTCACCGGATCTAGCCCCCTGTGACTTCTTTTTGTTCCCCAAACTCAAAAGGAATATGAAAGGAAAGCGTTTTGCCACTGTGGAGGAGGTGAAACAAAAATCGCTGGAAGGCTTAAAGGACATCCCGATGAGTGAATTTAAAAACTGTTTTGAACAATGGAAGAATCGTTTGGAGAAGTGCGTTGTGGTCAATGGCGAATACTTTGAAGGTGATCAAAATTTGATGTTAAAATATTAAGAAATAAAGAAGTTCTGACGAGATTCCCCCCCTCGTATTATAAGTTTATCATATTTAGTTTGTAACACACAGAAGGAAACATCGGTGACTCCATAAAGTGTATATATTCTCAATCAGCGCGATGAGACGAGTTGATCTAGCCATGTCCGTCTGTCCGTCAGTCCGTCTGCATGTATACAAACTAGTCCTTCAGTTTTTGAGTTAGGGGGTTGAAAATTTGCACGGAGCTTTCTTTTCACCATACGCAGTCGGAATCAGTCAATTCGGACCACTAGAGTGGGATACCCCCCATACAAACATGGATCCAAATTAAAGCTCTTATTGGAAAAACTGTTTTTTGTACTATCGACTTGAAATTTGAACACTATAAGTATCTGATCTATATCCTCCAACCATATAAATTTCAAGACCCGCGGACCATTAGGAGGGGCGTGAAGAGTATTAAAACTTCGGCGTAGCCAAAGATAATTTTTTATTCCTGGTTTTTCTTTGTAAGTGACCACCAGAAATTGGCCTATAGCCAAAATTTGTATTGAAACAGAATGTCCATCAAGAAATCCAAGATGCCGTTGTGAGGCATATTGTCGACCTAGAATGCTTTGTCTTCAACACCCATCAGGATGTCATTGTTCACGTGGCTATGCACGTGATGAACGCGATGTTTGTGTACCTTTAACCATGTGCAGAATAAGCAGAAATCGCAGACATGCGCGCCCATGGCCCACATCACCAATCGTACAAATTTAACTAATTAACATACATATGTATATTCATAATTTTTATTATACAAATAAATTTTATCTCGACTACCTTGAATACCTGCCTCTTCTTATCTTAATCTTATGCTCTAAAAGTTCTTATGCATTGTGGACCATCGCGACAGCAACTTCCTAAACAAAAGCGTTGGATGCCGCGTATCGTTGATACTCGACAAGCTCGCAGTGGCCCACGCCCTCCTGACATGAAACACATAGTCTCACACACAGTTTGTCCAGGATATGTATAAACCATTGTCAGAGGACAGAATTGTTGCCCTAAACATAGGAAAAGTTGATTATTTAAATAATTAAAATTTATTTCAATTAGCAGCAATTAAATTTACCAAATACGCGGCCCAATACTGCAAACAAACCAAAGAAGAATGTCAAGAGTGAAATTTGCATTTTGATTGATGCTTTGGTATCTGCAGCATTTCTTATTTATATAAATGCAAAAAGACACTTGGTTGTTTTCTTTTTTTTCTTTTTTTTTTTTTGTTTTCATTTAAATTTCCGCATAATAATTAAAATGAATGTAGCATAAATATCTTTTTTGTTTATTTATTGTTTAACAATGCAATTCAATAAATGAATATGAACGTAAATAAAATTGTTTTTAAAGTTTATATTTAGTAGGAAAAGACTGGAGCTTTTGCTTACAATTCAGTTTTGCTTGTCATTTCTGGATTGAAATAATATTATTCCCGAATATGAGGTTCGGCTTTTATGCACAGAACTTGGGAGCAGAGTCATCGAATTGCACGCAATATATTGTAGTTTTGTGTTTAGAGCTCTTTCTGGACATTAAACAGGCTTCTGATAAGATCTGGCGCAAAAGTCTTCTCTTGAAACTCAAAATTAAATGATCTAAAAGCTTAGATTTGTAAACTTTAAATTCTAAATACATAAAATATGAAGACAATATATCGAAAATTAAAAACATTATAGTCGGAGTTCCTCAAGGTCGCGGTGTCCTGGGTCCAATAATGTCAATTTTAAATGTCTATGATAATGACATTGACATCACATCACATTACAGTTGCTACTTATTTCAATGATACTAAAGCCATCACAGAATTCAAAGTTGAAGCTTCTACTATCCTGCAATCGATTGGCATCCTGGTTTCAGATCTAAAACATTGCTACGATTATAAATACTGAAAAATTTAAGCACAAAATTGACAACCACTAGTTATTCTTTTTCAAAAAGTTCTTTCACACTCAAGCGCACATCAAATCAAAATGCCAAAAAAAAATTGTAAAAAGGCACTTCGGCTAATCTGGCTAATTGGTTCTCATTCCAAACTTCGCTCGCTTTAAAAACAAAATACTCCTTCTTCAGAAGGCAATCATAAAACCATTGTGAATCCAATTTTGGGGAACATCAGATCTTCGCTTGCCAATCATCCAAGTCTTAAGCCTTATGCTGTTGGTCACAGCACCATCCTACAAGAAGTGGGGTTACAAGCTAAAAGAGAAGAATGTTTTAGCTGTATGACAACTTCAATGCAATATTTCCTGGGAGAGATGATTGGAAGCAGTGTACCGCTATTAGGTAAGACGAACTTTCAATTTATACAAATGGATCTAAGACAGAAAATTATACTTGTGCCCGGAGCTAACAATTCAACCACAGTACCGTCTAACAGACTAGTGCAGTATTTTTCAGTAAGAAGTCTATGCAGTCTAGCAAGTAGCAAAGTTGACAAACACCATGGAAGAGACCCCTAGAATTATGTCGATTTATGTTGACAGCCATGCTTCTATCAAGTTTCTGTATTCACACAGCACCAAAAACAAAATAATCTGTAGAATGGTGGCAGAATTTAACCAAGTTCGACAGCTAATCTGGGTACTTGACCAATCTGGTTTTCTAGGTAACGAGATAGCGGATAAGTATGCTAAAAATGGTTGGGCGATGCGGGTTTCTCTAGCAGTTATTGACATTTGCAATCATCTACAAGATATTCTTTCAGTTGTGAAATCAAAAACCAGGGTGCTAGTAAGCACGCAGTGGGCAAATGAGACCGACTGTATCAGTGTCGCACAGGTGGTCGTTGCCATAGGCCAAAAATAAAAAAATCAAAGTCAATATTTTGGCATTTCTATTTCGTAAAAGACTAAAATTTTCAAAAGTAAAGTTCTTTTTGTTTCATTTTTAATGTACTCTTTAAGAATTGCTTTAAAAGAGAGAGAATATAATTAGTTGGATCTTGCAATGCGAACAGCTTAAAAGTGAAGTGCAACTATGAAGAAATAAAAAAAAAATATGAAAACTATATTAATTGCAATTATTTAAAATGGATATTGAAAAGAAAGGTATTAGCTTCATTTATAAATAATTTAAATGTTCTTCAATTGTTGTGTATGTTTTTTTAAAATTAATGTTTTAACAGTACCTTTGTCAGTATTCATTAGTCCATATAATTCAATTTTAGCTAAGGTTTCAGTTATGTTGCCTCTAAGACCCCGTAATGAAATTTAATTTAATATATTAATCAATGTTTTAAATTTCTAAATTGTTAATTTCAGCTGTCAGAAACTGCCAGACGTTGTTTTATCACCGACAGACTAAAGCGATCTCGTTGATTTTCGTACCGTTTGCGGTGTTGTTGTTTTGTTTATTTTGTTTTGTGTTGCTGTTATGTTTTCGAAGTGGGATGTACTAGTACTTCTTGTTCAATGTGTTTTTATTTTTTTTTTTTTTTCTAATTTCATTTCTTTATACATTGTTTTTATAATAAGAACAACTTACTAATGCGAATTTACACGCATTTTCAATATTCTGACCCTTTCATAACAGGGCAGCGAAAATTAATCATGTAAAGAAAAGTCGCACTTATCCGTAATCCGTTCTTGATTTGCTGGATCGAAAGAAATAATAAATTTAATATAAATAAATATATAAATTTACGTGAATTTTAATAAAAAATTGGGTTAACATTTTTTTTTCAATCGTATTGAAAGTGGGTGCTGTGGGGTGGTTGTAAACTGGTCGAATCACACCCATTTTATCATTAAATATTCCTGCCATAAATTTTAACAACAAACTGCACTTTAAATTTTTTTTATATTATTTTTCGTATTGAGAATGGATGGTGGGGATGGTAGGGGGTTGGTATAGGGGGTCGAACCCCCACCATTTTTTCATGGAATAGTTCGCTCATTCATACAAATACGTAACCAAAATTTCACGTTAATATCTGCACTGGAAGTATTTTGGCCGCTCTATCCATACAAGTCCGACCACTGTGAGTCGCCCAGATACTCTGTCCTTGCTACCAGTCGAAACGGACAGAGCTACTACAATTAAATAAGAATATAATTCAGATGATGTCGGGGCACCATTGGGTTATTGGCTCAAAAAATGCAAGTCCCACATTAAGACTTCTGTCGCTGCTGTGAAGATACGGAAAAATCTAAAAGTAATCAACACCATGATTGCCCTGCTCTTCTTAGAAGACGAACCCGTCTTTTCGGGAAACTTTCTTTGATGATTTGGGCAGTTTAGCAAAATTGTCACTCGGGGGTCTGGCTCTGTTCGTTTATTCTTTGGGTTGGTTCCATAGGTTGAAAATTTCCTTATGAGACCAACTAGGGATATCTTACCGTCAACTCCACCAATGGGCCTTAAGGCATCGGAGTGAGCTCATCTTCTTGCCCCGAGCAGACTGTGTAACCTTTCTTTACCAACCAAGAAAGAAAAATTCGCTAGTGAATAGTGAAAACTATATAAAATGATTAAATTGATGATTATTTCTTTACCATAATTAAATAGTTCGTCAGGTAAAGGGCAATCTTTGGCCCTTTTCAAAGCTCTTTATGATTGGGACAAAATGCAAATCATAAGCTTGGACGTCTTCCAATACAGGCCACTTGAATGAAGCTTGTGGTCTATTAGAACAAAAATTGTAAAGAGAACTGTTACTTTTCGCTTGTCGTTTCGGAAAGCGTATTCGAAATAGAAATTGACCAAGTCACTAGCATCCTACATATTCCGCTTTTTAAATGTTTAAAGCAGTGGTTCGCAAGCTATTAGTGATGAAGGACCATTTGACAACATTTATGTCCTTTATTTTAAAGGCTGAGGTCCCTCAGGGAAGCGTGTTGGGTCCTTTGCTATATCTACTATTTCCAATTTATATTAACGGTATCCAAATTCCGTATTCGAATACTGCAAAATATTTAGGCATGACTTTAGACGCTAAGCTTAGATGGAGCGCACACGTTAAGAAAATGAGAGAAGAACTGGAATTAAAATATAGAAATATACAATATATCTGCTTATGGGTACACAGTCATCGTTAACCATTCACAATAAAATACTATACTACTATATACTATACAAGCAGATTTTAAAACCTGTGTGGAATTACGGTGCTTGGTACATTTGCAGTTCTGATCTCGAACGTGATCTCGCAATCGATTCGGTTGCGTTGGCTCTTAGAAAAGTAGCTAAGAGAGACTAATCAACAATATAAATATAAATAATGAAGCCTCTACCCTCACGGACTCGATGCAGTGGATAAGAAGGCTTGAACGCAACAACCCAAAAGATCTAATTTCAAAATATTGTTACCAAATTCATAATTATCGATCATTAGCAGGACACTTTGGCATATCAGGGTAGCCCTGATATGGCAACATCTGATGATCGACGGGAAGAAGAAGAATGAGAGATAAACAAAAAAAAAATAATTTCATTGATGTGCGGTTTTATTTTGAAATGGAGACGTTTGGAACAAGAAAAAGAACGAAGAAGATCTAAGAAGATAAACGCCACCATTGTTGAGACGTGGATCCGGATGTTGTGACAGATTTGTTTGTGATTTGGTTCACTGCACGGTACACTTTTGTTTAGTGAAGTATTCATTTTGCATTGAGTTTATTTACTTCCGTTTGCTAACGCTGGATCATCACATCAAACTTCAATGCACCTTAAGACTAAACGCTGCCTCTTGCCTCTGCCTGATTACCTCGGACGCACCATCTTCACATCACCAAACCCTTGTCACCTTTAACCGCTCGTCAATTTTTACGTAACTAAATAAAATAAATTAATACAAAAATGTGCAATAATATGTATAACAAACTTACTCAAATGTGTGCATAATCAAAAGTATTGTCTTAGCCCTCTCAAATACTGATAACCAATTGCAATAAATCTTTGCACCTCTGGTTCAATATCATTGCGAAATTTGAGAAAGACAATGAGAATAGTGAAGATCCCGCCAACGACTATCAACAACACAATGACATAGAAACCACCTGATCTTTCGTCACAAATACATTTCATGTCTGTTCCTTGCACGCTTATAAATAAATCGTTGTGATTTTCGTCTTCTACTATTGAGTGGAGAGTTTTCGACAACATAACGCTTCCATTAAAGTTCTGTGTGTTGTTGAACTTAACACAACTGAAGTCAAATTTTTTCAAACTTATTATATCAAGTGATTTCAACAAAAAACACAAGTTTTCAATGCCGCTCTGGTCCAATTTATCCAACTTAAGTGTTGTGAGATTCTGCATTGGATTGAAGACGTCTGTCTTCATACCCGTATTAAAATTGTTGCCACTCAATTCCAAACTTATGAGACTTGTTAAGTTCTCAAAAGTTGTATCATATAGATTAGTCCAGTTACAATTGTTGCAGTATAGATCGAGAATATTTGGCTGAATCAAAAACGCTCCAACGTTTGGTAGAACTATCGAATTACCACTCAGATCAACTAGTTTCAAATTAGTCGCAAATCCAAAACTTTGAGGGTCAATTGATGTAAGCTGATTATTCGATAATCTTAATGTCTCTAAGCTTGTTAGGCCCGCAAATAGATCTTTATCCAGTTTTGTCAGTTTGTTATTGCTTAAGTTTAATTCCGTTGCTCTGGTGCTTTTGGAAAAATCCTCAGGATGCAATTCACTGATATAATTATGACTTAAATCTATATATACTGCTCCAATGGGCAATTCGATGGGAATCCCATGAAGATGAGCTCCTGCACAACTTACTTGCCACACACTGCAATTACATTGGTGTGGACAATAGAAATTTAGCTCTTCTTCCAATTCATTTCCTTTGCAGCCACGGTTTCCAATTTCTTTGAGAATTATAAGTATGAAGTAAATACCAATTAAGCTAAATAAATTCATTTTGTGTTCGTGTAAAAAATAATACAAAATTGTGTACTTAAAATATACTTCTATGAATGTTTCAGGTGTAGTCACTTCACTTAAATGAAAAATGTATAAATGTGAATATGTCGCTTTGTTTTTGAAATTTTTTACACAGACTACTTTGTTATTTCCTTCTAAACGATGTAAGAATTACGTATTAACCATAAAGTTAAATCTCAGCAACCATTCCCGCATTGTTTAAATTGGTGGCGTCATCTAAAAGTTTTAACATCCCTAGACTCAACGAAATCAATTCAAAATCACAATAACTAAAAGGCTATTCACACCGAACTGATGCAATGTGAATCGATTTTGTTTTGCTTATACATACTTTGAAAGGTTGTGACAAGTCACAAGTGAAAAAAAGTGCGAAAGTCTGTTGAAAATGACAGTTCCTAACCAAAAATAACCGACAATTTTCCAAAATATCAGTAATTTGCCAGCCCTGTTTTGATAGACAGCCAATCGCATTGTTGAATCTACCAGAATCGATTCACATTCTTCAATAACAAGTGTCATTTTTCCTTGCGGTTGTTGTCCGATTCAATGGTCGATTCAACATAGAAGCGATTCACGTTCGGTGTGAATAGCCTATAAGCCCATCATGCATCAATTAGATGATGCTTCTGGTAGGTAAATTCAATTCCTTCAGGTTTTTAAAGTATAATATAACGGAAGATGGTGATATGGTGATAAAAATCTGAAGCTTCTTTATTTTATTACTTTGCTAAACACAAAGAGACTCTTCTTCAAACCCAATTTTACAATTAAATTTAAAAATAAAAATTTGAATTCAAGTCGGCACGGGTTCTAATGCTTTGTGCTGACGATATAATTCTTCTTCATATTTTTCTTCATATACCCGTTAAATTTTGTCCCAAACTTAATCATATCGTGTGGACAGCATATTTCAATCTTCATACGTATGACAACATGACATTTGATACGATATGAAGACAACGTTGTGATACATATGAATACGACTTCGTCAGATCGTGTGGACATTCTTTTGGGAACGTATGAAAAGTATCATACACTTTTTTCTATATGAAGAGAGATAGTGACATATAGATATTGGAAACACTACACTAAGCATAATGAAATTCCAAATATCTTATGTATATCATATGGCATATCTTTCTTCATTCATATATCAGTACAGAATGATCCTGTAGTACAGATGGCATAGCGGCAGCAACAAAAAGACGACGAAAGAAATTTTGTCAGCAACTGCGTTCCAAGCTTCTGCACAACGTCAACAAAATAAAATCAAATACTTCATATAAATCTTCATATCTGTCAAATTAACTAACTAACGTTCATATCGTGTACATACCCTTCATACGCAAAGGAAACATATCCTCAAAAGGCATATGAAGATATATGAATATCACTTTTGGAACAAAGTATTCATATTGTGGGGACACCCATCATATGACATATCAACATATAAGGCATATGAAGTAAATATGAAGAAAAATCAATGCTTATAAAAGCTGAAATTTCATATAAGAATATGTAGTATTTTTAGCAAAACTAATCTATTCAAAGTTGAAAAAAATATATATATATTTATTTTATATAAAGGGTGAATCAACTATTGGTCCGATTTTGGTTTGATCATTAAATGGACAAAAGTTCATTTTTTTTCAACGAATTTTGCTTTATTTGATAGATTGATTCTTCCGATTAAGTATAAAAAATAATTTCATTCAAATGTTTTCTGGTCAATTTCGGCAATTTCTGCCTGAGTATTCGGTTTCAAGTGATCAATTGTTTGGGGATTGTCGGCATAAACTTTATCTTTCAATGTGCCCCACAGAAAAAAGTCCATCGGAGTCAAATCGCAGCTCCAAGCAGGTCAATGGACTTTGCCAAAATTTACTTTCTTCCAAATTTTGTACACAATTTTTTTGGCCATCCACATTCAAAATTAGTTTTCAGTATTTTAAAGCATTGTTGCAAAGAGAAGCGATCCATATACATTTAGCGGAAGATTAAATCTAAACTACTGTCAACAAATAGCGCTCAAATTGACAGCATCATTAACAACAGGAAGTTCAAAATTGGTCCAATAAATGGCCCACCCTTTATATATGTATATATATTTAATTTAAAAATATTATAAGGGACATCCTAATTTATATTCATACCTTAGTATACTATTTATATTTATTCGTACAATATACACTTTCGAAATACATAAAGAAATATATTCAAAATCCAGGAAACATTTGAAATAAACATTAATAAATTCTTCTTATTTCGAAAAGTTTTCTTCACAATTTAAAAAATTTATTGAATTTATTAAGTACATAATTTAATATGACTGAATACGGGAAACGAGCCTCGTCCATTAAGGACAAAAGTTCTAAGCAACGACTTCTAAGTGCTAAAGAAGAATGGTCTGAATATAGTACTATTAAGTTATTAGAACATGAAAAGTTAAAACATATTATAGCTAAAGAGACTGAGCAAGCTAAAGAGTCTTTTCAGTCAATATTTAATGAGATCCGCACCAAACAGGAGCAATTGAAGGAACAAAATGCAAAGCAACGCATTCAAATTGAATCGTTGTTACGAACAGTTATCGAAGAGTCAAAGAAAGGTGTCGCGGAGATCAGTAGAAACATTAGCGGTCACGGTTCAAGCATGAATTTGGCAGAAAAATATATAAAGGAAGCACAAAAGGAAATGGTTAAAGAACGCAATAAATTGGAAGATCGTGAAAAGCAAATCGTAAAAGCAATTGAAGAAAAGCTACTTCCCAAAGGTCGTAAAATTCGTAATGCATCGCCAAAGGTGAATGCAACTAAAATGATCCAACAAGCCAAACCAGAAAGACCTAAGAAATCGAAAATACCTGAAAAGCACGTTACATTTGCTCCAGAGTTGCCAAGCTTAAAAAATTCTAAGCATCGCCATGCTAAGGATAAGCCGCGCAAAATGGAACTAAAGGAAATGCCTTAAGTAGTACAAAAGCTAGTCAAGGCAAGAAAAAATAATATGAATTGTGAAGAATATTAAGGGTAAATTGGGAAAAAATAATGTTCCGTAATGTTGTAGTGTAAATATTTTTACTTAAATAAATTAAATATGTTAGATGATTATTTTTGGAAAACATAAATTTTTTTTTTTTTTTTATTTGTTGGGCTACTTTTGATTTCGTTCGATGTCCGATGATGGTGATGAAGGTGTCTCACAAATAACTTTAACTTTGGATGTATAGTATTTAGTATCTCTGGATCTTAGCAGTTTTATTATTATTGTTTAATGTTGGGGTTCCTCCGGCTGGAGGAAGAAGCAGAATTGCAACTCATATTTTGCAGGCTCACCAAAAGTGTGAGCGGTTGTGACCACGGCTGAAATGAAATACCCTGTTGTTGTGCACAACAAGGAGATCCTTCAGGGAATTTAACCCAGAACAAATCAGATGCGACCATTCCATACATCGAGAGCAATAGACAGAGGCAGAACTCTTATCATTGCTCTTGCTGCACACGGAACAAAACCAGTTCCTAGGACCTAGATTCTGTTCAATACCATCACGGATTAAGAGAGATTTGAGCAGATGCGCTGGTAACATCTGCTCTCCTCGGGAAAAAAAGGCATGCATGCATACATACCTGCATTATCGCGGCTATAATGAGTGGTCCTTGACCGACTGTTGTTGTCGGGTACTTCCAGACGTAGACCACTCGAGAAAAGTAGTAGTAGTCTGTTTGGTGATATTGCCCGGTGCTTTTTTCTTTTATTTTACAATATTTTCAGTGCCATCGACGGTGTCTTAAATGCCAAAATAATTTGAAGGCGGCTTGCCAAACCCATAGTTAGATGTAGTGTGATTATTTTGTTTAGGTTTTTATACTCTTCACGCAATAAAAAGTGTTATAAGTTTGTCATGAGGTTTGTAACTTACAGAAGGTGACATCGGAGACCCCTTCTTACCATACACAATACCATACGCAATACATTTGTCGGAATCGGACCACTAGGGGAGTACCCCCCTATACAAACCTGGATACAAGTTCATGTTCGTATTAGAAAAACTTTTTTTTTTGTACTATCGACTTGAAATTTGGACACTATAAGTGCTGACCCATATCCACCAACCTTTTAAATTTCAAGACCCTCGGACCACTAACACGGGTGTGAAGAGTATTACAACTTCGGCATAGCCAAACTAAGTCTTTTTTATTTTTTTAATTTAGTTTTATGTTGTTTACGTTCCTAAAAAATTCATTTACTTTTATCGGCCCTCTCTCATTTTTTTATTTTCATATTTCTTTATACTCTTGATCTATTATTTAGCCATCCTTACATTACCATGTGGATCAGGTAAATATGTGACAGATTCTTTTTAGGGTTCCGTACCCAAAGGGTGAAACGGGACCTTATTGTTCTAAGCTCACGCTGTCCGTCCGTCCGTCACAGAGCTCTATCTCATGAACCGTATTAGGTAGACAGTTAAAATTTTCACAAAGTGTGTATTTCTATTGCCGCTATAACGACAAATAATTAATAATTTTTGGAAAATCCACCGGAAAAGTCGGAAAATCTCAATCAATAAAGGACTAATTACAATTATAATAGCTTATGTTTAAATCAATGCTTTGTAACTTAAAGCAGTTGGTTATTATTTATGTTATTTCTGTATATGATGTTCACTATTATTGTATTTAAATACATATTTTATTTTAGCTTTAAAAAAAAACTTGGACGATGGTACTGAACTCTTCATGTGCAAGTCGGACTCACACTTGACTTGATTTTTTAATTACCTGCCTGTAACTACATATGTATGTATATGTTCTCTGCTCTCTGCATAAGTGCTTGATCTTTCTGTGGAAACCCTAATAAGTTTTCTTAATTTGGGTTATCCTTAATTTGGGAAATCCCGTGAGCAACAGACTAATGATGATGATTATAGCCATGGGCGTAGCCAAGGTGCATCAGGGTGAAGATATTTTATTACTTATTAAATGAAATGAATTAAGAGTTTTTATGAGCAATAGACTAATTATTTATGATGACTGCATATAACAGTGGTTATCTTACCCAGACTATTTGTGTGTTTTATGACCAAATTGTTAAGTATTCCTTGTATTTATTTATTGGATATAATAAATCTTAACCTAAATTCTAAAATCCGCCTTAACCATCGCACCGTCGCGATAATAACCATATTCATTCATAATGAATATGTAATTCATCTTCATAACTGAAATCACACAAATTTCATCTTAATCATCTCCCTTTTACACAAACTCAAAACTATATTCTATACATTTTTTCATACTTTTTAACACGTTATAAGAATCTCTCACAACTTAAAAAAAATCCACTGATAAAAAATTAATTGCTGAAATTGTTTACATTTTGAATCAAGACACAAACCACAAAAACAACAATAGGCACATACCATATACACAAACCATAAGAAGAAGAATAGACACGAGCCATTAAAGCTCTTTTGATCATGTGTTTCTATTCAAATTTTCATTTTCGGTCATGTGCATATATTTTCATCTCGCTATTTACATAAAAATGCTTAAATCATGGTGTCTCATACAACAGTAAAGTTTCTGTTTTTTAGTTGTGTGCAATATGGAACACAACAGAATTTATTATTCAATTATTGTTTTAATTCAAACGAATATGTATTTGTTAAATAGTCTTTGCCAACAGTAGCACTTCCTTCAGCTTCGCTATATGGTGTTTCACATACACACCACCATAAAACAATTATTATTTAAATTAATTTCATAAATTCATCACTTAAGGCTGGGTATCGCATAGAACAGAAACTGAAACAAATACAAATTTCAGTACATTTGACAAAGAAACCAAATCATTAGAGGCAGAGGCATTATAAGGAAACAGGGCTGCCAGGATACATTTACAATTAAAACAGAATTCATTGTATTTCATACAAAAAACAGAAACAAGTACTTTTGACTTATTTCTGCTACGACGGCAATGTGAATATCAAATATTTGTCATGATCCCTACTGAATTCTGTCTCTGTGACATTTGTACTAGATTCTGGTTCTGTTTCTATTATTTATTGCACCACCTTTTGAAGCGGGCATCATCATCATCTAGCAACAATCTTGGCATCACTTATATATAATCTATGCATCTCGCTTGCACTTCAACATGAAAGTAAAATCAGCTGTTTACTAAAAGACATTTTTGCTGCATTTCGAAAATTCTATTAAATTAAATGATTATTATAAATTAAAAATGCAATTCCAAAATTATTAATTATTAAATTAAAATACATTTTTTATATTTCAGTATACAAAATGAATTTAAAAGATATGGAAACACTTTTAGAGTTACCTTTTGAAATGTCACCATTTTGTATTCTGTTATCATATCTCATTAGGGGGGCTTTTGAGTAGAACGGTCACCCTGCCTCGCAATGTAAATATAATTGTTAAATAAACGAATAAACGCAGGCGCCTTGCAAATCGCAAAACGGACGCAGAACAATACGGAGGTTTGTTCGTAGTCTCTCCAAAGGCACCCAGCAATCAAGCAAACGACCGACGAACCACACTTCATTCACTCTAACTAATCTCTCCGGATTTGTTGTGTCTCATTGTTATATTCCGTCGCGGCATTTGGTCGCTTGGATCCAAACTAAAGTTACATTTTCAATGTAAATGCAAAGTGCGTGCGTGCGCGAGAGTTCGAGTATCGTGTATTGTGTTAAATTTATTGTGCGTCCTTCGCAACTTTTTTGTTGTTGGCGTTATTGGTCGTTTGTTTAAATTTGCATATAGTTTTGAGCTCAATTTTATGAATATGGAATACGCTTGTACTGTGTATTATTAATTTATATAGAACAGAAACCACCCAATATACAATATAAGTGTGCCTGTGTGCGTGTGTGTTTGTGAGTGTTTTTAATCCCCCAGCCCTGCCCCACCCAGCCTGTTAAGCCTTTTGCTTGTTCATACGGTCGTTTGTACGCTTTTGCACACCCCACAAAATACCAACATCATCACCCAGCAGTAGCAGATACAACAACAACAGCAACAGACTAAAGCAGAGGCAGAAACAGAAACAACAACAACAACAACGATATATGAAAAAGAGCACAAGCAAAAGTAATCATCATTAGAGTGGTACGCGCTGTTGCTGTTTTTGTTGCCTGGCAAAGTCAGCTAGCCTAGCCAGCCAGCCAACAAGCAAGCAAACCATACCGTTTCTTTGCTTACCGCCACAAATAATTCCGCGCGCTACCGTTGTAGCCATCATTATCGTCAACGTCGTCGTCGTCGTTGTTGTCATCACCATATGACATACAATTAGTTTTATTAAACGAATCAATTGCTGCGAATCAATTCGACCTCCTCCTCCCCAATAGAATAAAGAAGAAGCCCACATTATTGTACAATACGCGTATTTTGATTTGATAGAAGAGAATCTATCTATGTAGAATAAGCAAGCAAGCCAAAGTAAGCAAGCAAGCAATCAAGAAAGTCAAGTTACCCTGACGATATAAGTCCGCCATCCACAAGCATCATTGATTTGGTTGTTAGTTGCTGGTTGCTATTGTAATTACTTAGGATTTGTTAGTCTGTTGGTCGCGTAATAAGAGCGCGCGCGCGCCTTTTTGCCAACAAGATTTCTACTAAGTACTTACACGCCCAAACGCAAAGCATAAGCACAAGATAGAAAAAGAATAACAAGAACAATGGCTTCAAACTCTGGCATTGGCATTAGCAGTGGCGGTAGCAGCAACAGCAATACCAACGTCATCGCCAACGCAAACAATAACAACAACAATAATAATGTTAATGCTGCGACGTCTGGCACAAATACTTCACCAAATAACGTCAATGCTGTCATGGCCACCAGTGCTGGAGCCTCTGGTGGTGTTGGAAGTGGGGTTGGTGGCAGTGGCAATGGCAGCAGTAGCTTAGGTGGTGGCATTGGAATTGGCGCCGGCGCCTTTGTGAACAACGATTTATGGCGTGAGTGTGTAGCCTGGTTAACTCGTTGCAAGGTAATCCCACCCGATCATAAGGCTGCACTACCCGATGCCGAAATACGTGTCCTTGCAATGACACTGCGAGATGGCGTCTTACTTTGCAATCTTGTTATACATTTGGATGCAACTAGTATGGATGCACGCGATTATAATCGTAAACCACAAATGGCTCAGGTAAGTTCAAATGAGTATATGACTGTATAAGTGTCCAATACTTATCCTTTACTATCATCATCCTCATCATCAGCATTATGAGATATACTTAGCTTAACAATGACAACAAAAAGATTTGATTGTTTGTTGGTTTTCAATACATTTTGTTATCATTTTCCATTCAGATGCAAGCATCGCATTTACAACTGAATGTAATGTGAACATTATCAGTTTGCCTTCGCTTGCACGTTTATAAGTCGCGCTTATTCAGATATACATACATATATTTCATTTACTCGCTCGCCTTATAATTCTCGTACTTATCACTGTATATTTTTTTTTTTTGTTTGTATGTTGTCTCTTTACAGTTCCTGTGTTGCAAGAATATAAAACTCTTTCTCGATTGTTGTCGCACACAATTTGGTATACGCGAAGCGGATCTCTTCGAACCGACTATGCTATACGACTTGACAAATTTCCATCGAGTTTTGATAACATTGTCAAAGCTATCCCAATGTCGGAAAGTACAGCAAATGCATCCGGATCTCATGTAAGTGTACAACAGAATATTTAATACCATATACATATGTAATATTTTTGTTTGGTAATGACTTGCTGCTTTTCCGCTAAAGAGAATTTGGTAAAGCTTTGTTGTGGCGCAAGCAAATAATTCGTCCATCAATTATTTAACATCATTTGATTATGATATTTAAGGACAAAATGACATTGGTAATATTGGTTTAGTTTTAGATTTCAATCGTTCGAACATAAAATTCACAAATGTGAAAATCCAAGCTCTTATAAACGAAATTTCTCCTATGTACAAGACAAGACGACATGCAAATCATATCGAAAGATTAATGGTGTTGTGTGAGATACGATTGAAACAGTGATAAGTGTTTGTGGGCTCAACAGACGATACTGTACCCAATGAACCGCCAACGGCTAATAATCACTAATGTCGAAAAAATCCTCAAATATCGGTGACATGTGGCAATCAAAAGTATCGCTGGCATTTTAAGCTAAGCACTGAAATCTTCCATATACCATAGCATACACTAAAAAGCAGAATAATTAAATGAACCCATGAATTGTGCAATCAACCAGAAACCAAACGGAACTCATTTACATCTGCGAATTATTGGTGAAATGCAATGAAAAGGAGCAGATTATGAACAAGATGGTGATGGGTCACGGTCACCTACGATAATGACGTTCGCAAAATGTCATTGACGAGAAAAGATTGAGCAGAGTATCCCAAATGTTGGCCAATTGAATTTGTTAATGGGAAGGGACAACATTCCATTTTTTGTGACTCCTCTGAAGCTCAGAAAACTTGAAACTGATTATAAAAGCTATTTATTCCACTTTCTTTTTTTTTTTTTTTTTTGTGGGGGGGTTGGGGTTGGTGGACTTAAGGAAATTACCTTCAAAAAAGGAGCAAGAAATTATCGAAAAAAAATTCACAACTTTGACCTAATTAACCCAAACTATACATATTAAGAAATACGAAATACAACATCAAAAAATCATTTTAAAAGCGGCAAGTCATTATCAAACAACCTACAATGTTATTTTATCTAACTACGTTACTATCTTTGTGATTTTGATATTTTACTTTTCATTTTCTATTTTCTTGTTTAGTGGTTTTAATCTACAAATCTCACCCAGTGAACGTTCACATTCAGATGAAGCCATTTACAAGGATTTGCATTCCACGTAAGTCATAAATCATAAGTTTCCTACATAATTTAAGTTTAAATTTAAGAGTTTTGGGATATTAATTGTGAATATTTAATTAATTGAAGTACTACACTTAAAACACTATTACTCTATTTCACTGATGCTTTTATTGTCACCTCCTTAATCGTTCACAACAACAACAAATACAAAAATTCATATCAACATATCAAAATCATTCTACCAACCAAGAAAAACCTCATAAAAGACATGCACAAAATATACAAAAAGAAAAAAAAAATTACATAAATTCAGGCAAACTTTTGAATTTTAATTTACACACGTGTTTCTTCTACTACTAAGTACTTACTTTCTAACAATCTTCTTCCTAATACATCTGCTATGCCAAAC
This sequence comes from Amiota mariae, assembly GCA_035041805.1. Lineage (NCBI taxonomy): Eukaryota > Metazoa > Arthropoda > Insecta > Diptera > Drosophilidae > Amiota > Amiota mariae. The sequence goes on along the minus strand of JAWNKV010000927.1, from coordinate 676,022 downwards.
CCTAATAAATTTACGAACCATCGTTGATATATCCAACACCACTATCATCATCAACATCATTATCGTTGTTACAATTTTGTATACAGAGAATGCAAGAAACTTGGAAGCATCGAAAGTGCCTCACTTTCAGTTGAGGATGAGAACAGCGATATAACTATAGAAAATGGCACCGAGGATATCGATGACTATACTGAAGATATTTATACTCTATCAACTATGTGTGATTCAATTATTGAAGAGGATAATATCGATATCACTACCCGTAAGAAAGATAATGGTGATGATGATGATGATGTTAATGACAACGATAATAATCAACCAGCAGTCAATGATCCTGACGATGAACCTGATGCTGATGATGATGATAATGACAATGACAACGACAATGATAATGACAACGATGATATTGATGATGATGATATCAAATCCATCCAAACTGATACAACTAGTTCAAGTTATGTTAATCTTGCCGGTGGTTGTGGCAGTTCAGAAAATTCTGCTGAATCTATTTTCGCCAGTGTCCACTGTCCATATACAACAAAAATGGCCATTGATCGAAAATTAGCTGAATATCCTATGCAACATCGCATAGTAACCGGTCCAAGTCTGCCAGCGCGCCAGAGACCCATAAGATTTAATCTCGCATTAACAGGAGCTAACACCATCACCTCAATTAATACCACGTCGTCCAACGTTATAAATGAAAATCAAATACTGCAACGTGCCGCCGCGTCCATTTACAATTATAATTCAACAATGTACAAGGAACACGAGTACACATATATAAAAGATCTTTATGATGATGATGAGAAGACCTATGAGGAATTATGTTATGTCACGTTCACTCGCAAAGACAAAAATGAGGTGTGCACAAAACTACATAAAATTGATTATAAATTATAATGCTTACATACTAGTAACATATACAGTGGCGAGCAAAAATGAGTAAATAAATTTGTTTTGTAGGAGTCAAAATTATGAAGAAAAAAAATATCAGATTGTCCAGAGAGCTCAATTAGGCATGATGCTTTCAGTTTCTCTGACTTGGTTGAATTGGAGCGTAGATAATTAGAAATTGGCATCATTTGATCTGATGAATATACTACGTATATTTAAGATGTAAGCGTCCTGGTCAGAGATTCGAAAACAACATGTCTAATCGACTCTCAAAATCGTGGCGGGTACATTTTGAATAGAGTTACTTTGCATGTCAAACAGATATTTCTATTCCAAATGGATGGGTCTTATAAAAAAATATTATGGCTATGCCTCTAAAATAAATTCATATTTTGTATGGGAGGTACCTCTCCTAGTAATCCGAGGGTCTTCAAATTTACATAGTTGGTGGATATGGGTCAGATACCTACAGTGTCCAAATTTACAAAGTTCCATAGTACACAAAACAAAAAAGTTTTTCTATTAAGAAAATGAACATGGTCCGATTCGGCTAATTCCGTAAAAACAACTGAGGGTCTAGTTTGCATAAATATAGACAGACATGGCTAAATCATCTCGCCTAGTCGCGCTTATCAAGAATATATTTACTTTACTTCATTAGAAACATATAATACTATAATAAGACCTTCTTCAAACTATTCCTTAAACGATTTTTTGAATCCCAAGCATGAAAAGATTATCCAGCATTATGGTTGGTGACCCATAGCATTCTGCGTGTATAGTACAGAATTCGCTGTCAGAGTCACTATGTTAATTCAATAAGTAGCAGCCAATCTAAAGTTCACACTTCAATTCAAATAAAAATCTGATGTTATTGGAAAAGGAGGGATTTCCAAAATTCAATAGAGCTCCTCCCACTATCAATGATAAATTTGAGTTAGAGTGCAGCATCAATAGAAAATATACCTGAGAATCTGTACTAACAACATTTTAAAAGTGACAAAATATTTACTCAATTTTGCTTACCATTATAAAATAGTACAAACATATATGTTGTCATCTCCAAACATTACGACTGCCTACCTGCCTGTGAACCTTAATCCCATTCAATGTTTCCTTGTAGTACTATTTTGTACTCATAATCGAAAAATCACAAGATTTACATTATATTCAGTTGTTTGTTAGGTATAAATAAGTAATTTATTCTTTTCAAGATTTCTCAAATTTCTATTGTGTGCATCCAACATCTTCCAGTGAATGAATAAATCAACCAATTTTATAAGTAGTAATTTATTAGACATTTTTTTTTTTTTATTATTATTTTTTTTTTTTTTGTGATAAATTGAGTAATCATACTTATATATACATATATATAGTTAAAACCGATTTCATCAAGCATTTACATACATAAAAATAAAAATCATTAACTTTGGTTCACTTAAAATTTTTGGTTTCTTCTTTAACTCACTAAATTATACTTATATAATTAATTAATTATTATTATTGTAAATATTAATAGGTTAAATGAATTTACAATTCAATGATGTTCAAATATTTGATATTGACTCTCATCATCATTGAATTCTTAAATTTGCATAGAAGATCAAGATCACTATAACATTTATATGTACATATATTTTTCTAGTCAATTTTACTCGGTGTTGTACCCTTCCATTCTTAGAATTATTCATATATCTATCATATATTGAAATTATTTATGAAATGTGATGTAAAATATAGATCAGGTCTAGTAAATACATTCGTATACGAATTAGTCTTTCAATTGTTGAGCTATCGAGTTACTCGTAAAAAAAAAAAATATTATAATACATACCAAAGTACTAAAGTAAACGGAATTGTTATACATATTTCAATTTCCTTGTTTCCGATAAACGGACAAATATTCGATTTCTCTATGAACAAGTTCATGATTTCACCAACTGTGATGGGATGATGTCAAAGCATTTTTTTGTTAGTTTTTACTTATTCTATGATAAATATAACTCTTATCTCTATATAATAATTATAATGAAATTCATGAAATCTTACTAAAAATTGTTAGAAGAACTCTTACTTTCTATAAGTTATAAGAATCTTATTATAATACGCCAACTATTCAATTTAGTAAGCTTATTTTATTTATTTACTGTATACTACACATTATGTGGTCTTACATGCCTTCTTCTGTTCCCATAAAGCAGGGTTCAGTTCACAACATCATGAATGATGTGGTGAGTGGAAACTCTTTCCATACACATTATGTATAATGTTCATGGGTTATGGAGCATTTTCCGTACGTATTATTCTTGAAATATTTTAATATTTTCTTATAGAAAAAAATGACAATCAATTGTTTTGAATTTATATTTTCTATTGGAAAACTCTTCAAATTTCTCACATACACGTGTGTATTTCATGTTATATGTACATACAAATGTTATGTGATATTTTTAAGTTCTTATATTGTCATGATGGTGTGTAACAAATTTACTTTGCCTGACATTTGTTTTGTTGATATGAAATCTTTTGTGTTAATTGATTTTATTTATTATATATAATGTGTTATGTATTTATTATTGATTTTCAAAGTTACGCTTGCATGTAAATAAAATAAAATGTATTACACGATTCGTTTTACTCTATAAATAGTTTACAAGATGTACATATGTATGTATGTAGTAGTATATGCATATACATGTATGGATGGAAGCAAGAAAACAGTTTTTGGTTAATGATGATTTATAAGAATTGACCATCTAGCAGTAAAAAGCAAAGTTCATTTTGCACCTTGAAAACATGAAATTGTACGTTTAGAAAATATGTATTCTGTAGAACATACACACAAGTGTATAGTGCGAGTGATTTGTTCTATCTCTGATCGTTTTTATGCAAATAAGTTCTCCAAGTTTTTTTTTGTAAATAAGTTTTATTATAGGCAAAAATATACATATTTCATATGAAATTCTTTAAAGATTATTAAAACGATGTAATCTCTCAAATGAGTTTTTTATAAAAAAAAGAACTGAAAATCATTACTTGAGTAAGTTTCGTAACACATTACGTATAAATTTTCAGGTAGATCAAAGGAAATATATGATATAAAAAAAGGCTTATTCTAAAAGCCAAAGTATATTTTTTTTCTTTTTTCTTTAATTTAATGTAAATAAAAAATTTGCAAATTGACAACCAAAAAAAAAATTTTTTCTTTTTCTAAAATTATTTTCTTCTTTTTTTGGGGAAATCTTTAAATGAAATAATCCAAACTTCTTTTCTAAAATTTATAGTTGAATTGAAATATTCGAAACATTATTCATTTGAATAGTACGAGTAATCAATCTTCAAGTGATTCAAGTCTCAAAATGTACAGTAGTTTATAATATTTTTGTTCAAAATGATCCAAGGTTCCCATAACTTATAGTTTTTTACATTAATTTCATATTTTAAATCATTCAAGTTTAAGTTGTGCTTTGCTTTCTTTATCAGTTTATGTATAATAGGAAGGGAAGGGAAGGGAAGGGAAGGAAAGGGAAGGAATGGAAAGGAAAGGAAAGGAAAGGAAAGGAAAGGAAAGGAAAGGAAAGGAAAGAAAAAAGGAAGGTTATATAATTTTTCATAAGATATCGGCATTGTATATGATATTTTAACTTAACTTATAATAATAGTAGGAACAGATATTCCAAATAACTTTATGTTTTCATTTTGTTTTTGCTAATAATAAGTATATATTTTTAATATCGTTATAATATAACAGACTTTTGTTTGTTGATAATCTTTCGATTTTTCGAATTCTTAGGTTTATATATGAGTAAAAGTAGATAAATAGATGATATTGATTCATTGGCTGGCAACATATCGAACATTCTACTTAAGTTTACAAAGTTTTTCATCTCGATTCCTTGAAAAGATGTTTTCTTGCATGCCATACTATAATAGTATGTAGAACTATATAATACATAGGTTAATTAATTAATTGTTTTAGTAGACTCACTATTACGTAAATTGCTTTTAGCATCAACACTTAAAACACTACTATCTATCAAGAGCGAGTGTATTCTCCTCCATCATCCTGTGTGCTACTTAAGAAATAACAATGAATATAAATCGATAATGTCTTTTGACACATTTATATCTTTGTTTAAAAGAATAATTAGAATACGATAATCTAATCATTCACTTTGAAGGTTTTTTTTTTTTTTTTTTTTTGTTTTTGATTAATGGGGTGGGGACGATGTTTATCTTTGTTTTGTAATACTACTAAAATTTGAATTTCCATCAAAATGTAACGTATGTTTGTTTGTTTGTTTTTGTGTGTTACTAAGCGAAATTGTGTTTTCTTTTTTTTTTTTTTTGTTATATTTGTATTGTTGTGTATCGTGTTGGTCAAGCTATTTCCTCATCACTACTGATATTAGATGATGTGCCTAGGACGGTATCCAATGGGCTCATATCAATATTTGGATATTCAACTCGAACAATTTGTCCTAGGACTGAGAGTAAAGCGTCAAAACGTTTCTCTTGACGATGATTATAGCGACGCTTATGACGATAGTAGGCAAGACGTTTTTCTATAGCTTTCGGTGGCTCTAGCACTGATGTTGATTGTTGCTGTTGCTGTTGCAGTTGGTGGAGGTGCTGCTGCTGCTGCTGATGATGATGGCGTGATACATGCATTGACGGCTCTTTTTGTTGATGTTGTTTTGTTGTCTGCTGCAGCTGCTGCTGTTGTTGAATTTTTTCACTTTTAATATTTTGAATTCGGCGACTTTTACGCTGTTGTTTAGTTGCCTTCACTGAGCCACCATTTGTGTTATTATTTCCCCGTTTGTTGCGCGTAGCATTAATTAGCTGATTTATAGCAGATACTGCTGCTTTAGCATTAACATTAGCACCAGTATCTACTGCATTGGTGTTTGTAGTGGTCTCAGTAATTTCTTCACGAATAAAACCAGGCAATTGCATTTCCACAGCACAATCATCGTCAAATGTTACAAGTTTATTATTTCCAATAAGATTTTGCATTGAATCTTTTGTGCCGTCATTGCCATCACCAAAGCAAAGCTGTTGTTCTGATCCAGATACATTTGATTTTTTTGAATAGAAATCATGATCATTGAGCAAACCCTTAGAAGCTGCAAACTCATAATTTGTATCACTACTAGAACAGAGCATTGTCGCATTAGTATGATGTTCGGCTGTTGATGATGAAGTTATCGATGACAATATATTATTAATCTGCTGTTCTTGCTGTTGATCATGATGATCCTCTTCGATTTGTTCATCCTGATCATTAGCAGAAAATTCATGAGATATATTACTTTTGAATTGTTGTTGTTGCTTTAAAAATTTCTGGGCTCGTCGACTTTTTGTGCTTTCGCCTTGATTATTTGGCTCTTTAAGAGCATACGAATGTAAGTTGGTTGTTTTGTTTGTCATAAAGCGATGAATGGATGCAAAGAATTCCCAATCATCGCACATGTGTTTATCACGCAACAAAATATCATGTTGCATTGATGATGGTTTCGTAGATAAACTACGCAAACGTTTTTCCTAAAATAGTACAGTAAATGAATCCGACTATCTTAACAAGAATATAAAAAATAATAGTATAATTATATTTACTTTATGATGCCTATATGCGTCCACCAAGCCAAACCATTGATTGCGTACAAACAACACATTATAATCATCCAATTTAGCCATGTGAACAAATTTTCTATAAATATTAGTAAAAAAAAAAGTAAGTAAGTATTAAGCAAACAAAACAAAATATGAAATTATTATGTGTTAACCTCCACAGTCAACAATATGTACATACATATATACATACGTATATAATGTGTCTGCTACACATTTACTTACCTCCATGGTACCAGACTCATTACTGGATGATTCGAAAACATTTTGTCATAACTGATCCGTAAATTAACCAATCTTCTCGTATGTTCAACAGACCCTTTTATAAAAGAAGAGAAGAAGAGAGGTGAAGTCATGACAAAACAAATCAAAACGGTTTATTTTTTTCTTTGTTTTTTCACATAAATTTGAATTTTAAAGCATCAATACTGATACAGAGACCAATATGGAGACACTCACACTGAGAATAAAATATGTAATATGATTGCTTGATTTCTTACATCTCTTGTCTCCTTTGGCATATGAATGAAGATCCATATTGTTGTTGTTGTTTTTTTTTTTTTTGCTGCTGCTGTTGTTATTGTTGTAGCTTTGGTTTGTTGTTGTTATTGTTTTTGCTGCTGTTATTGTTGTAGCTTTAGTTTTTGTTGCTGGTGTTCGTGTTGTTGTTGTCGCAGCGGTGGTTTTAAATGCAATTGCACTTGTTGTTGTTGTTGTTTTTATATTTTTTATGACTATGATTATGATTTTTATATTTATCACCCTCTTTCTTTTTCAATTAAGATGCTCTTATGCCATGCAACACATTAGTTTTTTTTTTTTAGTTCAGTAATTACTTTAGCGTCAGTAAAATTTTTATCAAAAAAATTAAATATTTGCATTTATCTATCTATTAATATAAAAATTGATTTTTATATGTTTGTTTTCTTTTCTTTTCGTCTTTTAACTTAAATTATTTATTGTAGATAATTTAATTTCTTCACAAGTGTAGTAATTTTGTTTTTTTTCCAACGCACGCCGTCATTTCGCGTTGTTCGCTCACTCATCACCAAAAATCAACTCACGTTCTTAACTGATTGAGGTTAAATTTGGTGTTTGGCGTCGTCTCTCAACAAGAAAAATGAAAAATATATGTAAAATAATTCGAAGAAAGAGAGTACGCGAGAGATAAAACGCTGTTTGTTTGCTCGCTCTCAATATTAAAAATGACTTTGTGATAGGCAATTGCTTATAAACATGAAGCACCTTTAAATGCAGATGAGAGCAACACAATCAAAAAGCACCCGAGAGAATTTTGATTCGTACGTATGCATATAAGTATTTCGATTATATGTAATAAGAGTATTGTTCGTATAGTGGATATGCATAATTCTTCTATACTCTTAATTATTTTTACTGATTTTTATATCGTTAAGTAATTTCTCAATAATCATTAGCTGAAATGTACAAATCTTTAGAAAATTATTGTATTGTTCTTTCTCTCATATATTTGCCAAGCTTCTTTTACATGTCGTATATGACATTAGTTTCTTACAGAGAGTAATAAGAGAGACAACAGTCTGCCAGTCCATGAGTTGCATATATGCATATATTCGATTGTATTGCTGTTCTTTAGTTCGTGTTTACATATTTTATTTTTATATGTTCCAGCATTTACATTTTGTCCTTGTCCTTGGTAATTTAACACAAATTGATTTGATTTGATTTGTTATATCTTTTTATTAAATCTTTGTCTTTTGACACATGTAATATATAAATTGTTATCGATAACAACGACAAGTATCGATAGCTTTGATATGCTGTTGATTCTCCATGTCAAGTAATGATTGTTGTTGTTGTTGATATTTATAACGGTATCACTTATAAAAATGTGATTTGATTTAATTTGATTATTGATTAGTTTTCAGTATAATTTAGTTAATTTTTTTTTTTATAATCATTTATTTATAAGTATTATTATTTATTTTGATTTGCTATTTATTTTTTTTTTTTCTTCTTTTATTATTATTGTTATTATTATTATTTAGTACCACCGAACATATTGCATGCAATGGAAATGTCGATGATGATATCAATCACAAAGAAGAGGAAGTCTATCAAGATTTGTGTGCCTTGCAAAGATCGAGTAGAAGTCAGGTATACCAACACATACACTTATTATATTCAATATACAGTATATACATATGTAGTATGTTTATCTAAAAATATAAATCTATCTTATATACATAAGTATGTATGTACATAGTTGTTTTAGATCTCATACGCACAACAATTATAAACAATATTTTTTCATTCTATATTTATGCATTTTGTTTTTTGGAAGAAATTTTGCCATGCATTAATATACTTACTTTATGTATGTACTATGTAATTTGTTAGATTACTTCGGCAACAAGTTTTGAACAACGTGACTATGTCATACGTGAACTTATTGATACTGAATCCAATTATCTGGATGTATTGAATGCACTCAAATTGAAATTTATGACACCATTAGAACGTTTTTTGAACCAGGACGAACTTAAGCAAATCTTTCCACGCATAAGGGTAAGAAGTCATTATCTTATTGTTGTTATATCTATAACAAACTTAAATGATCTTTTATAAATTTTTTTATTTCCAGGAACTTGCTGATATACACACAAAATTTTTAGATAAATTACGTGAATCTTTGCAACCGAATTCGCGTTTAAAAATGGGACAAGTTTTTCTTGAATTTCGTGAACCTTTTCTCATTTATGGTGAATATTGTTCATGTCTATTGCATGCCATTGATTTATTAGCAGATGTCTGCAAAAAAAATCAAATAGTTGAACAGCTAGTACAACTCTGTGAACGAGAATACAATGTGGGTAAACTACAGTTGCGTGACATATTGTCCGTGCCAATGCAACGTATACTTAAATATCATTTACTATTGGATAAATTGGTCAAAGAGACCTCACATGTAAGTGCATTAATTATATATACTTAAATTCGGTCTTGCCGAAGTTTTAAATACCTTTCACCTTTGTACAAATACATACTATATATATACATATTTCCAATGATCTGTTTATATATGAAATCAACAATAAGGTTATGGATGTTTTTTTTTTGCACTGACAGATGCTTTTATACATAATTACGTATGTATATACATAAGTAAGTTTACGTACGTCTCCCATTTCTGCTCCCTAGCGAGTAGAAAAGTCCAAAGCACAAAAAAATAATGATGTTATTTTACCTTAAATCTAATTTTATTAATATGTGACAAAACAATTTAATGTAAACTTGGAAAAGGAGTACTGATAAGGACATGTTTCCTTAACCTACGCTCCAGCATCCTACCAAACTGGTAAGATTTTTTAATCCAATTAATTCAATTTTGTCAATATTCTTGTAATATTACTTGAAGAATGCAAACGTTTTCTATATAAAAACCAATTGACTCTGAAATCGCCAAAAAAAAAATTCACATTTTTTTTCATTTTGATTTTCTTTTTTTTTTTTTCACCATAATTTGCTGTAAATGCCGACATCAGATCACTTGAAACTTCAAAAGTCTTGTTTCGATCACATGACTAAATCATTGTCTCGTCACTTTATGAACACATTTCAGTACAAAGATTGAAGTTAATTATGTAGGATTGGTTGGATTGCAAGCAGCATACCAATTTCTAATTACGACTGATTGAGTGCCTCTACTTCTACGTCATGTAGCAGATGCCTTTCCCCAACACATTCGCATTCTGTGCGTGCGTGGTTCATTTTGAATCATATTCGAATTCATTGAAATATCTTTTAATCCTGGCCAAAAATGATACTGTTTGCCCGACAAAAATACACCACCACATCATCTGTTTACCATATTGTCTGTCATTGTATAATTTAACAGAGAAATCTTCATAGAATCTAATTTAGAATTATCTGTCTTAATCTTAAAGAGAATCAAAGTACTGGTTGGTTGGTTGAATTGTATATTCCACTACGAGCCACATTTAGTAATTGAGTGCCGTTTTGAAACCACTTTCTCGCACTCCCGAACACAATCAGTATTGCTAAAACCATCCCTTAGAATTTAGGTATTTTAAAATGTCACCCGGACATGTGACCGAACAGTCCGAGAGGTTATCGATGATATATTTACCCAGAAACTTATTACTAGTTCTTGCAAGTACTGGGCATTGACATAGAAAATGGGTTGGGTGAGTGATTATTATTCTTCTATGTTTTCACAACTTCTATAATGGCTTCTGAAGGAAATACCCGGTCTCTCCGCGTGAGTCCTAACGCGTAAACCAGTAAAATGTGATGACGATGTGAGCCTTGTGTCTTTTATTGACCTTTTCTCATTGTAACTAGGCTAGGTAGCACGTGCCACTCTGCAAGATTCAAGATCTTTCCACCTTCTGTTAGTCTGCTGAAGGAAATGCAGGAAGTTGCTCCTCTTGACAGGAAGTTGCTCCTCTTGACAATCTAGGGGAATCGAGACCTGTTTCGCTCACAACATATCAAGAGATGCACCAAAAGCGAGCTAGGTCGTCAGCCATCTCAATTCCCTCAATGTTTCTATGGCCCGAAACCCATAAGAGAGTGACATCCGCTCTACGACTTAGCTTGCTTATCGTCGACCTACATTCCCTTACGAGCTTAGACTTTACAATGGTGGATTGCAGTGCTTTGAGTGCCACCTGACTATCGACAAATATAGCTATCTGATGACCTTCCAGTGCGTTATTTCCTGCCAGCCGACATGTCTCTCTAATAGCCAGGACCTCTGCCTGAAAGACCGTGGCCTAGTTAGGTAAGCGAAAGGAGTGGTCGAAGTTTAATTGTGGTGAGTACACCCATGCACCTACACCACATTCCATCTTTGAACCGTCCGTAAAGATTGGAAAGTGAAAATCGCTCTGAAAACTGTTTTCCTTTCAGAAGTTTTACCTTGAAATTGCTCTAAAAAGTTATTATGTGCCACTATTATATCTGTTGGTTTCTTAAACATAGGACCACTCTTAGTAGCAACCGGCCAAAGTACTCATCACATAAGTACGTATTTTGTGTGGAGATCATAGTTTTGTTGATAATCTGAGTGTCTAAATGTCTGTGAAAAGATTAAAGACTCAACAATACCTCAAAATCTAATAGACTTTTCAGTGTAGTAGTTACCTAGAATGATGTGGTTTCTTCACGATGAAGTTTTGGTGTTCAACCAAGTCTTTTTCTTTAATAAAAATATTAATATCATTTATCACAATTTGTATAAAAGGTATTAAGGTAATAAAAAGGTTTACTGAAATAAAATATTGTATTAATTTATGGTTTTCACTTTGCTTTATTTCATACACAGTTACATGAGGATTATCGTTCTTTGGAACGTGCAAAAGATGCCATGATTGATGTATCTCAATATATAAATGAAGTAAAGCGTGATTCTGATCATCTTGTTATCATACAAAAAGTCAAAGTATGTTGAACTTTCTTAGTTCTCTGATCGATAATATTGGAATTAATGAAATTACATAAGTATATGGTTTTGTTTTTTTTTATAGGATAGCATTATTGATTTGCATTTGTTGCAAAATGGCAATGATTTGCTTCAATATGGACGTCTATTGCTCGATGGCGATTTACATATAAAAGCGCATGAAGATCAAAAAACGAAATTTCGTTATGCTTTTGTCTTCGATAAGATTTTGATTTTAGTTAAAGTTTTAAATACAAAAACTGGCGACACGCAATACTCATATCGCGATTCGCATAATTTGGCTGATTATCGTGTCGAACAGGGTCATTCACGTCGTACATTGGGCCGTGATACACGCTTTAAGAGTCAATTACTGTTGGCACGCAAATCAGGAAAAACCGCCTTCACATTATATTTGAAGTCGGAACATGAGCGCGATAAATGGCGTAAAGCACTCACCGAGGCAATGTATGTTTAAATGAAATATATTAAAATGATGACAACAATAAATATTACACATATATTTTAAATTTTTTAGGGATAATTTGGATCCACCAGGTTGTCGTAATACTGATCATAAAATGGAAATTTTCACTTTTGATGAACCAACGACATGTCGACATTGCTCAAAATTCCTGAAAGGAAGAATACATCAGGTGAGTGGGTTCATAAACATAAATATTTTGGACATTTATTTTAATTGTTTTTTATTTTATAATCTTCTTAGGGTTATCGCTGTAAGGTTTGCGAAATAAGTGTACACAAAGGCTGCATATCGTCAACAGGTCGCTGTAAACAGAATCCCATTAGCATACCGCCACCAGTTTGTGATCGTCAACTATCTGAATTCAATTGGTAAATTTCCACTCACTAAAATAATCATAATATTTAAATATTTCTTATGGATACACACCACACTTAAGCCACCTATATGTTAGTTGGATTTGTAGAAGTACATAGTTTGTATGTATTTGTTGTTGTTGTTGTTGTTGTAAGAGCAAAGTGGGGCTGCAAGTAGAGGTACGCATGGATGTAATTAAATAAGGAATGGGAAAAATTGACGGAAAACGGAGTTTTGTGTGCAGCAGAAAGAATGTAACAATAATGAAAGACTTTAAATTAAGAGGGATAAACAAAAGGCAAAATTCTTAACCTAAGTATCAAGGCCAACAAAGGAAGCCAACTCTATCGGTCAAAACCATAAGTCATGTCAATGGGTCTCAACTGGGTTGATTTAATAGGACAGTTGGAAAGGTGATCAGTATTGTGAGGAGAACCACCACACTTGAGGACAGGGACTGTTGTTAGAGAGACCTATACGTTCCCTGTAGCACTGGAGGATTAAAGACCAGCCCGATCTTAATTGAGTTAAGGTGGTCCGCGTACTAAGAGGAAGTCTCATTTCGCTGTTATGAATCATTAGGAGTTTGTTTATGGTTAATTTAGGTATACATAGTCAATTTTTGACTACGTGTATGATTGTGTGAGTGTTGCAATAAAGTTGTTTTTTTGTTGTTGGTTAGGCATTTGATAAGGTCAAGCCTTGTTAAGAGTTGTAACTTGAGATTTTCGATATATATGTTGTCACATCTGTAGTTTTTATCTATAGTGATTCCGATGATTTTATGGGAGTTTACATTGTGTAGTGCAATATTGGTAGATTGTATTAAGAAGCTGCAATATCATGACCATTATTTAATGTCTGAAAATAATGGATCAATGTGTTGAGTGTGTTTTGATTTTCATATAACCTGCGAACTATTGTGTAGTCGTCGACGTATACAGTAAAATTGAATATTCTATGTTTTGTTATTATGTATTTTGTTGAGTTTGTTGAATGCAATTGTGAAAAGTATCACAATCAATCAATGACATTTTTTAAGATTATGCACAAAATAGTAAAATTTCCGATTTGCACGCTTTGTCTCATAGATGTGGTGTACTTGGGGTAGAACCATTTTCCCATAGGACGCATTGATAATGAAAATATTCATTGAGACGCATGTCATTGTCATAGGCAACCACCATATTGTTATATGATATTTGATTGCATGTTATAAATTTTAATCATATGACAATTCGCCATCATTGGACTGTTCCAATAAATATACTTATAGCACAGAGAGTGTAAATAAATTGTACATAGATTGCCCAAAATCTCCATCTTCCACAATAAACTTGTAGTTTATACTATTCACACAGTGAATAGTATTATACATTTGTCATGAAGTTTGTAGCACACAGAAGGAAATATCGAAGATCCCATAAAGTATACATATTCTTGATCAGCTCGACGAGACGTGTTGATTTAGCCATGTCTGTTTGCCCATATCCATGTCTGTTTTGCCATATCTAAATTTCAAGACCCTCGGGCCACTAGGTGGGGTACCTCCAATACAAACCCAAATTCAAATTCATGTTCTTTTTAGAAAAACTTTTCTCTTTTTTGTACTATTGAACTTAAATTTGAACACTACAAGTGTATGACCCATATCCACCAATTATGTAAATTTCAAGATCCTCAGAACACTAGGAAGAATACCTCCCATGCAAACGCAGATTTAAATTCGTGTTCTTATTAAGAAAACTTGTTTTGTTTTTTGTACCATCGAACTGAAATTTTGGTACTATAAGTGTCTGACCCATATCCACCAACTATGTAAATTTCAGAACCCTCGGACTACTAGGAGGGGTACCTCCAACACAAACCCTGATTCAAATTCATGTTCTTATTAGAAAAACTTTTTTTTATACTATAAGTTTCTGACCCATATCCATCAATCATGTAAATTTCAAGACCCTAGTGAAGAGTACATATTACAATTTTGGCATAGCCAAAATTAATCTTCTTTTTATATGTTTTTATATAAATCAATTAGATATTTTCCTGGCAACATAATTAAAGGCTACGGGATAATAACCCCGTTAGTCAGATAAATCATATAATTTTACTATACTAACTAACTAATACATATTTATCCATACCATTATTTAGGTTTGTGGGTAATATGGATCGTGAAACGGCAGCTAATCGTTTAGAAAATCGTCGTAGTGGGACTTATTTATTACGCGTGCGTCCTCAAGGTGCTTCTACGCCACATGAGACTATGTATGCTCTAAGTTTAAAGTAAGTTGACATTAAACTCAAAAATCAAAAAATCATAATTTCAAAAATATATAATAATAACGTTTTAGAACTGATGATCAAGTCATTAAACATATGAAGATAAACCAGGAAACCGATGGCGAGAATATTGTCTATTGTTTATCATCTCGTCGTCATTTCAAAACAATTGTCGAACTTGTTTCCTACTATGAACGTAACGATTTGGGTGAGAATTTTGCTGGGTAAGTGAATTTGAATGACAGTTTTTTAAAGAATATAGTTTTTTAAATTGCTCTTATTCTCTTCACTTAAAGGTTAAATCAATCATTGGAATGGCCTTATCGTGAAGTTGTAGCAACAGCTTTATATGATTATGAACCAAAGCAGGGCAGTAATCAATTGACACTTCGTACTGGTTGTCAAGTCTTAGTTATTGGCAAAGATGGTGATAGCAAAGGCTGGTGGCGTGGTAAAATTGGTGAAACTGTAAGTTCTTGTTGTATATTTCATATAAATACAAATGAATTATTTCATTATCATGTGATATTCTTCTTAGGTTGGTTATTTTCCTAAGGCTTACGTACAGGAGCATCCTGCCACAAGCGACGAACTTTGATATTATAATTCGGAAATATATTTTGTGCATGATATCAAACCAACTACAATGCGAGCACAAATAACTGAAGATTTATCTAAAGTTACATCAATTACGGCTATTGAAAATGAGGCAGCATCAACATCAGCAACAAAAATAACTCAAGTGGCAGCAGATTATAATATAATAAAGGAGAATGAGATAGATAAAGATATAGAAATAGAAATTGAGGCAGCTGGCCCTGATTTGGTTATAACACCAACATCAGTGAGCTCAACAACTGGTGATGAACTAGAACCACAAATCATGGATATACAAGCAATTATTCATGCATATAAATCAGATTCACCTGAAGAAGAGGACGAGGAGGAGGAGGATAAAGATGATCATCATCATGATGTTGATGATAATGTTGATGATGGGAATAATGTTGATGATCTTGATAAAAAGTGATTTGAAACAAAAAACTAATAAAATGACAAAAATGGACAAACAATTGGCATCAAATAAAAGACAAAAAGTCAAGCCAAGTCAACACAACACAACACAACACAACAAAAACCCAAACCAACCCAACTTATATAATCTACTATTATATTTTATTAAAATAGATAAACAGAAAAAGAAATTGTGTGCCAAGAAACAAAAAAACTAAACAAATTATTTATATTTATTAATGTCTTTATATATTTATATATATTATATCTTTTTTTTTTTAATAATTTTTAGTTAGGATTTTTTCTAATTAAATTAATTAATAATTAATTTATTAAGGCCAAGTTGACATGAGTTTTTTTTTTTTAATGCAAATTTATGCAAACCCTTGCATATTTGGCATAAAAAAGAAATAGACAAAAAAACAAAAACAAAAAAACACAGAAGCTTTACATATATTAATATTAATTTTTTTTTATTTTTTTTTTTTTATTTTTTTTTTACAACTTAATCTACAAATTAATTATTATTATTACACTATTATAAATAAATCTCTTTGTTGTACTATATGTTTTGTATGTATGTATCTATTATATCAATGTATGTCTATGTATGTGTGTGTGTGTATTAATTTATAGTTAAATTTTTAAATTAAAATAAAAAATCAAATATCAAAAATTCTTTGAAAAATGCCATTTTATACAAAATAGAAATTAACAAGACACACAAAATTATGATGAAACGGAAAGAAGTGAAGTAAGAAAATATTCTTATAAAAATCTTTACGTTTTCATAATTACAAAAAAAAAAAAATAAAATAAAACAACATCAAGATTTCGTTGAATCGAAGCCTAGTATATGTACCATACCCTTTCATACTATTGTACTAAATAAAGAAATGAAAAACTCCCTGATTGCTCTTAGTTCAATTGCTAAAATAACAATGAACAATCAATCAAATAAGTATATTCAATCTTCTTGGACTTAATGTTTCTACTTACAAATTGATTACCGATACAATCGGACATGACTATAATGACTGTCTATGTGTAATTAAGATGTTGTAGGACATTACTATCAAGTCAAGCATTCCTTCTATCTAACATCGCAAACTCTCGCATTTAAAGATCATTACTCATGTTTACCACTATCACACTAATTACACTGTTTTCATTGTTAATTGTAAGTTAAAAACTTTGTATAAACGACCATAAATTTATATGGCATCAACTATTTATATTAATCATTTGTCCATTTAATCCAAATGGTTGTAAGAATTGCGGTTTGAGTTTCTCGAAGCTCCTCCCTCCTAGTTACAAAAAACAAACTTTTTAAAACAAAATCTGTATCAATTGTTCTAGTAATAAATGAAGAACAGATTTAATGCTTTAACTTGATAGCTTAAACAGTGAGTGCTTGCTTATTTGCATTGACGATTGATTGCCAAATTGAATTTTCTTGTTACCTTCGTCACATCTACACAGTATGTATATCCGCTTAATGACCATGACCACCTCTCTCACGTATGATTGGCAACAATATGATTATATAAATATCCATTATAGTAGTATGAAAAGTACATGCATATAGTATAAAATAAATAACAATATAAAAGCTTTAGAAAAATGCATACGTAAAAATAATCATTAGAAAAATTTAAATGTTTGAAAGAAAACAAATATAAAAAAAAAAACATAGACAATTCAAAAGAAATGCATATATATTAAAAGATTATATTTTAAAATTATATATACAAAAATACTATATTAGAAAGAAAACATTTAAAGAAAATCAAAACTTGATCCATCCATTCAATATATAATGTATATCAAAATCCAAAAATTAGTTAGAACAAGGAACAAAAAACAAAAACATAAAAAAAAAAAAATACAATTATATAAAAATAAATAAATAAATAAACAGCGAAAGAAAAGTTGTCGTTTTAAAAACAAAAATTAAATAAATGTATACAAAATGTATGTAAAATTGATGCAAAATGTATGTAAAATTAATGCAGAATGTAATGTAAAATATATACAAAATGTATGTATGTGAAAACAAATGAAGAGAACTAAAACTTAACTTCGGTCTTACTGAAGATTACATGTTATACCTTTTACGATCGCAAATCAAAAATCCCAAATTTTATAAAATTTCAATTGTGAAATTGAGTAGCTTTTTACGTATTTAATGTAAATCAGTTTATTTGTCTTTTGCTTTGTCTGTTTTTCAAGCAACTTAAATAATAAAATTAAATCTATCATATAATAAAATTGTAAACTAAAAGTGTTTGTGCGCGCATCACATAAAAGCCACTCATTGAATTCAAAATCGAATTATTGAAAGATAACAACCTTTTTTTAAACAAAATCGAACTACAGAATGGGTGGAAATTGATCAAATTTTTCATATAAAGCTTAGAGACATCATATATAGGTATTTTAAAATGAAGCAAGTAGTCTTTACCAAACATCTATTGCTGAATACAATAAATATCATTCCCGTGGAAAACCGATTTTGATAAAATTTTGCCTGGGGGTAGCAGAGAGCACCGGGACAGCTACTAGTATGGAATATAAATTAATGTAAATCTCAACAATAGTCGATTTTTACGAATTGTTATAGTCAGAGCCGGTTTTAGGGGTGGGCGATGTTTGGTGACCACCCAGGTTGCCAGATTTAAAGAGGAGACAGTCCTACTTAGTCGTTTGAATGGCAGACAGGGGGCCCCGTAGAAATCTCGCTCAGGGAGCTGTTAGTAGCACTACCGTCACTGGTAGTGAATAATGTCTGTCATTTCTTTCAGAAACTTGTAATGTCATGACAGATAGTAAGATATGATGATATTTTTCTTATATAAAATATTTTGCAAATGATTATCATAACAAAAGAAATTTAAAAAAGAAAAGTTATTATTCCGAAGACACTTAAAATATTTTTACAACTGCAACACAATTTTTAATATAGTAATACATACAGTTGAACCTCAATTATACGGATATCTATTAACAGGGGTGCTGAGTAGTCAATCATGTATTTATATTTCTATTAACAGTGATTTACCTCTAATATCCTTAATCCTCGGGAAGAGGTTATTCAAATTACTTGTGATAAATATTTATACATGTGTCTATTTTTTCCGTTTAATGCTCGAACATACAGATGTATTTATATGTAATAAAATGCGGGATTCCCCCTAATGAGTTGCGTATTAAATTTCTTTAGCATTCATTCAGTGTGTTAATTTTGATCATTCAACATTTAGTTAATGAAAATATCTATATGTTATGTACATATTAAAAATGAAAGTTCAAATTCCTGTCTGTTCCAAAACGCACAACTTCTACATCACTGAACGGATTTTGATAAGGTTTTTACTGTCATTAACAGAATTTTCTGCGGAAGAATGATGATATGTGAAATACATTCTAGTGGTAGCTTAGGGACATTTTTTAATATTAATCAAGTCATCTTTGTCAAAAATCCTTTTGTTAGTTTTAAGCATCAATAATTCTTTGTGCGAAGATGATATTGTCTATATTAAATCAATTTTATTTTCAAGTGATGTACAATATACAAGTTTGTTTTGAATAAATTACGGACAACAAAAATATAAAATATTTTTTTTTAAATCAGTTATGCTGAGAAGCTGTTAAATTGTAGAACAAGAAATACAAACATACATCGTTGGCTTCAGTGCAATGAAATGAAATCAGATGTTCTAATGCACCCGTGCAATGGAGTGGCAGGTCTCTAGTTAAAAATAAATAAAAATAATATAAACATTTTAATGTTAACATGCAATCTCTTTTAACCGGGATTTGCAATTAAAAATAATTTCAAAAATGAGGGTTTTAAATTGTTCGTATATTATATGCTGCCATACCGTTCATCTGATTGCATTGAAATATTGTGAATGTGTATGGTTGGTTCCCGGCTTCAACATAGGATAGATTTGATACCGATTTGTATCTCCATTCCATAGATCTGGGCTATTCAAATAACGCATCCCTTAAAAATATACTAAAAAAAACTGTGTTCTTTGTTGATACTCAAAGTGTAACAGAGTGAATATAGTGATGCTAAGAAAGTAAAAAATCCGTGCGATGCAGGAGTAGAGTACACTAGTTCTTAACAAAATCTGTAAAATCTTTATACTATAGAAGTAAATTCCACAAACTTTCCAACAAGTACAAATACTACATATTTAGTTTATTTAACAAGTAATTATTTAAAAACAATTTGAAAGAATTTTTTTTTTTAAATTATTATTTTCCTTATTTGCTACTATCGTCAGACGACAACCATCGAGTTTTATCATAAGGTGTTAGTCACTTAAGCAGGTTTGTATGAGTTGATCACTCATCCAGGATGCGAAATGAGAGATTTAGAGGATGTTCCCTTTTGCGGCAACGCGTCGGTCTGCTGTTGTCCAGCAAGTTGATTGCCTGGTGATTGACATGGGCCTCCAACCTAATGAAGTGTCTGTTGCTGTGTTTTGAGCATTTCTTCTTTTATCATTGATATTGATTGTATGTAAATGCGAACCACGGTTGATTACCGAGTTCCGGAACTTTGAAGGATTTTTAGGTTTGAATTGGATGCATTTAAGAAACATAATGTAACCTTACTAATGAATAATTTAGTTTTGTTAGTAAATTTAATGTTATGATGATTAAGGAATGATGCTGTTCTGTAAACTGAGGACTCTTTCAAAAATACACTATCGTAAAAGGTACAACAATAATAATATGAAGATCAATGTTGCCCCTCAATCTTGATGAAAAGAAAAATTATGAAAATCTAAAGAAATTGTTATTTAAAAATAAAATATTATTCTCTATTCTATATATTGTACTATTTATAACTATTTATTATTATTGTATTATGTGCAACTACTTATTAAACAAAAAACAACAACGAATTACAATTATCAAAAAAAAAAAATTAACAAAAACATTCTATGAAATGAAAACATAAAAAAAAATTTGTCAAGTGTGAAACGGACTCGTACACGAAGGGTTCCGTGTCCTAAACAAAATCTATTTTCTATACTTACGAGTATATTGTATAAAATCATAAACGTCTTTCAGTCTGTGCACGCTTATCTCACAAATGGGTTAATCGATTTGAATGCGGTTTTTACAGGTGTATTTTAGCAGGCTTCCTGTCATTAAAATTGACCTACAGAATCGGTCGAAATTAGAGGATCGAATTTTGCAATCATCATTGCAACTATTTTTCAATTGAGAATCACTACAAAATAATACAATATTATAATTTTAGTATTTGTTGTTATAGTGGCAATAGAAATACACTTTCAATTTTCTATCTATTACGGTTTAAAAGATACAGCCGCTGACGGACGGAGGGACGGACGAACGGACGGACAGCGTAAGCTTAGAAATAATGTCCCGTTGGCACCCTTTGTGCACGGAACCCTAAAAATCAACAAAATTAATCCAAAATTTTTGGTTTTCCAATTCATTCCAAATTTTTTTGGCAATCCTCTACACACATATCATTATGTATTATTATTATTTTACTTATGATTTTGAATTGCATTCCAAAATTTGAGTGTATTAACTTTCTCACATTTACATTTACTATGTATTTGCCTGATCCATTTTGCTAAGTTCCATGCAGAAATTTCTACAGCAATCATTAGTAATCTTCAAATAGTATCTGCGCCTTTTATGTGTCCTTTCCAAGACGTACGAGGCTTCCATATCATGCTGGACCTCTTTCGTACTTTCATTATTATACTGAGTTTTCCTTTAAGACTAATCTTTCTATACATACGTACATAAAATCGTAAACGTCTTTTAATCTGTGCACGCTAATCTCAGAAATGGCTTATCCGATTTGAATGCAGTTTCACTAGTGTATTGTAGCAAGCTTCCTGTAACATATGGCGTTTATTTCATTAAAATTGACCTACAGAATCGGTCGAAATTAGTGGATTAAATAATAAATCTAAAGTGATCTATGTGCTGCTATAAATACTAATCGATTGTAGTTCTTTCATAATAACATAACTACGTATCTTTCAATCTGTAACACAATCCATGCTAACTCATTATTATTTTTGCATAAATAATTTCTGGTTACGCATTTGGATGTTTGTTTATAGGTACAAATGACTCAAGGCCTGCAATGCTTTTAATTTTTTTATTTGCGACCCCAAGTTGCAACTTTTCTAATCCCTTTTGCTATTCTACTTTATAAATTTATAAATTTTTGGAAAATTTATTCAAAATGAAAAATATTTACAAAAAAAATGCTTCCCTTCTAGTTCTCGCAAATGCTTGGGCCAACTCAGCTTAGACTTCTTAGCACAATATTGTAGAGCTACGAAACATTAACCTAATATGCAAATAAGTCTCAACGACAAATGTAGCAATGTAGAAGAGAAAACAATGGAGCATTTGTTATGCCACTGTGAGGGTTAAATTTAAATTCCGATATCTTTCAATTAAATTATTTGAATTCCTGATGACCACAGAAAGGAGTTTGTCCCACTCATGATCTCAGCGATGAGATGACAATCTTCTGCCTTTTACCTAACTTTTCTAGTATCTTATATTATGATAAGATTTTGTAACAAGTTTAAAATCTTTAACCTGTGTATGGTTAAATATGGTATGGCTGTTTTTTAGAAAAAATCTAATCTAATAATCTAATTTTGAATTTAGAGACGGGACTTCTCTTACCTTTTTGTCATAGATGGATTATATGAATGCCATATTATTATTTACACATTATATTAGTCTAGACTACTCTAAATAGCCCAATACTATTTTTTACAAAATTTCAGACACTTTCTTACGTTGAAATGTTTTCCTAACTCGGAGTTGTTTATATGGGGTTTAACATTACCAAAAATCGGAGTATGGTACTTAGCATGTAGTTCGATTTCCCCTCAAGCCAAGGGACATCAGCCACCTTTAAAAGGCACAAAAAAGCATTCAAAATTATTTGCATTTATTTAAGTAATTCTTTATTTATTTTTTTTTTTTTTTTTTGTTGCGTCTTTTTGTTGTGAATCATTACTGATTTTTTGTTTTTATTATGAGCATAATAACAAATATATAAATAAGATTGATATCTATATATTGTGAATCTACAGTCGGTGTCGACTTATCTGTGTAGCCCAATAAATAATTGTATTTCATATAACAAAAGAAACAAAAAAAATATTTGTTTGATTGAAGTATAAACTGATAAAAGTTGATCGTTGATCTTTGATCATTTTTATAATAGTAGTGTATTAGTTTTGGCTCGGGACGTGTGTTGCTGCTTAAATCGATGGATGGAATGGAAGGCCGACGAACCGGCTTTGCTGCATTAATTCTTGTAACTTAGCGGCGGGGCAACAATCAACGAACCCGACCCAACATGTTAATGCCACCGGCTGTGGTGACGATCGAACTACAACAGCAACAGCAACAGCAACAGCAACAGCAATGCACAGTGAGTTGAATGTGAAGAAAAAATTCATGAAATTAATATTATATTAAAAAGATTTAAAATAAATTATTTGAATATTTTGGTTACCTTATAAGTTGTTGTCATTAGAGTCTGATGGCTCGATCGATAAGCCATTTTCAGTCGAAGAAGTCATAGCTTCAGTGGTGCGAGCAATAGCCCTAGCCATGGTGACTTCCTCCTGGGCATATTGCGGCCATAAACGTGGCAAAACAAAAGTGCCGTTACCCATATTGCCGGCATCAGCTGCATTATTAGCTTCTGCATTGGAACGAATTAATTGACCAGACGACGGCATAGAACGGTGTTCAATTCCATTGTATGCATATCCATTGAGTCGATGTTCCCAAGTACCATCAGTGCGAAGTCCATTGGTCAATGGGAAAAATTCATCTGCAAGGCGGTTGGCTAAATAATTATCAACCACAACTCGATTGGAAGAAGCTTCAATTGCTTGATTAGATGAAATTCTCTGGCGTACAAATCTATTGGAATATACGTAAGCTTGTTGATTAACCTCATATGGATCGACCAAAAGTCCAGATAATATTCCATTGGGGGGATTGGTGAAACCTCCAGCTGAATATCCATTTATCAAAATCTCATCAGCCATAATGCCATCATCCAAAATATCCTGAGCCATCTGAGGTGGATTGAATGAATGTTGAAATCCAGTGGGCAAGACATGATTGGTCGCCACTTCAGTAGATGAAAAATTAATTTCAGCAGCTGAATTTTCATTTGGCAAAGCATTGGCCACATTGGTTGACTCAACATAATCTGTCAAATCGGCTTCCATTTGATCAAAAATATTATTAGCTCCAATAGTAGCAGCATCGACGGCCACGATGTTAGTGGGAAGATCATTGAAAAAGATTAAATCATCGTGGTCTTCAGCTTCAGCTGGAGAAGTATGGGGTCCCTTATAATTGGAGTCCTCTTCGCTTTCATCCACTTCACTGAAACACAATGGCGACAATAGCGGTTCCCTATCTCCCGAAGGCAAGTGATGCAGACGCATATGATCCCATAAGTTCCAGACGCGAGAAGCATTGCTACTATTTGGCATAGCAATACATAATGGGCAAAATACCAACTCATTGTTGCCATTATGCTTCTGTTCAATATGTTTCACAAGACCACGTTCATCGAAACCCGTTAGAGAGCAAATTGGACAAGTAAAGTTTGAAGCCATCATGTATGGAAAAGGTTCACCGCCAATAAAGAAATTACAATGACGACGATTCATGAGCAATTGCATAGGATGAGTGCGACTATGCTCGACTCCTTCAAAAGACTCTTGCGAACACTCAACACACACAGATCGGCGACACTTAAGACACTTATAGCGTTTATTAAAATTTGCAGTTAGACAATTATTACAGTATCGATCACGTTTAAGCTTAAAAAACATCCTAAAAGTCAAACTGACACTTTAGAACTGAGTTACTTCGATATACGACATACACTTTTTAATATAAATTTTTTTTATTATTACTTTTTTTTATTTTAATTTAATTTGATTTAAATTTTTTTTTTTTTTTAATTTTTTTCCGTGTTCAGGTAAAGTTATCAAAGACGATGTACCTGTAACTGTTTCAAATAACCAATTTCTATAAAAACGAAAACTATTTCATGAAGCTAAACCGATAATGTTCCGTGTTCTCACTCATAACAATTGTGTCGTAGAAGAAAACAAATCTCAATCCGGCCGGCCGGCTGACTTCAGCAATGAGTTAACTTTTGTTTAACTCATAGAAAGATCCAATAGCAAACTTAAACTCAATATATACTACTATCATTTAAATATATCTCAGACCAGTACAAACGAATTACAGAACGATACTTGTTGCTTATACTCAATCAGAATCAGAAACAGAAACAGAAACAGATGTATGTATGTATGACTGTATGCAACCTTTACATATACATGCATGTATGTATGTAGATCTTGAGAACTACACACACTCACACACATTCACACACATGAGTGCTGATTTTTATATTATATATATATATGGATATTGCTAACAATATAGGTAAAATATTACTGGACTATTGAAATTATGCAGAACTTAAAACTCATATTGAGAACAACTCACTATGGTAGTATGCATCATTGATAATTTTTTAATTAAACTAATAGCCAAAGTTGTGTTTTATTACCAACGAAGATGACAAATTCAATATATATATATATATATATGTACTTGTACATACTCGTATATAGTACTACGGGAGTATAATGCATACATGCATACAAAGTATATACAATATTTTTAAAGAAAAATTCTCTTTTTAATTCATTTCTCTTCTCTTCAGTTTATACTAAACTATTCTATACATAAGTATATACTATTATATACTAAATAAATAAATAAATAGTTTGATCATATGATTTATTTGTTTCATCATTCGAGTTAATTTTAATTTTCTTAATTTTTTATTTTGTATTTGGAGTAAGAAGACAACATTTCATACATATCTTATTTTTAACAAAACTCCCATTATATACTAAATACATATTACGTACATAACATTATCATTTCGAATCACTGTCTTATCTTTCAAATGAACCATTACAGTGCTTTTACATGTTCGATAAAAAAAATCCATTGCAACTTGTTGGATCTTGGTCAAAATGTTATTATCATCATCATCAAAATTGTTAAGACTAAAGTATCGTACTAAGTAAGGTCCATTACCCTGTACCATTCGAAACTTATCAAAGTTAAAATGAATGATAAAGAGATATTCAGATTTATAAATTTCAAACTGATTACTATCTTCCAAATATTGGTGGGTGTTCTTAAGGGGGGTTGGGCAAATGGCAAAGACAAATGAGCTGAGATGGTGAGAAATTGAAATTCATTAACAACTGATTATCTTCAAAATAATAAATGTGGATATTTGTGAAATATATAGAATGGCATTTAAATGATAATTATGGTATATTTATAACATGTTGTGTATATTCAAACTATTGGACTAAATAAAATGGAAATATTAGGATATAGGACTATTTCATTTACTCAATTAAAGAAGTTTGTACATACAAATTCAAAAAAAAAAAAAAAAAACAATTCCAATGCACATCAATTTTGTATAGCCGTAAATTCGGTGGTTTATTTTTGTCCATTTATGAGAAAAAAAAATTAAAATTATAATATTTAAAATTAAACTTAAAACTAAATTTATTTAAATTAAATTAAAAATCAATCAACCTGACGGTGGAGGAAATTTATTTGCAATATATTGCGAGCTATGCCCCCCTATACAGTCACAGTCATGTATGATCAGAGACATATAAGCTACAATAATGCAGACGGGATAGATTAACCAAATCAGTAACATCCAGTACATCTAGTCTGTAGTTTGATTAAGAATCCAGTAGGCAGCAAGGGACAATGTTATTAATCGACAAGGACAATATCTCAGACGATAGAACGTGATAGAACTTATTATTTGTATTATATAATGTGCATAAAACTCGTAAAGGATCAGTGTAAGGCATAGTTAGTAAAGCATTATTATCAAGGCTAAAGGGATAACATTTTTGATAGGACAACTAAGGATATAAAAATTCAACTGACAATATGTTCCACTAATGCTTGTCATATGTTTGTTCTTATAAGAAGTAAAGATCACTGTATCATACTACATACATATCACGAATATACAATATGTATGAAGTGATGATTGTAAAATAACAAGAATATCTTAAAGGTTCCTAATTTATATAGGAAATCACTATTCAAAATAATTATATCTTTGACATTGTCAAATAAATAAAATACAATATATTATTAATCCATAACCATAAAAATATCAAAAATATGTAAAACCTAATATTGCTTAATATAAATTGAATATAAAAAAAAAAAGTATTAATTCTGGCCATAATTTATTTATTAGTTGCAATATTATTCCATGTTAGAATACAACGTTATTCCCTTATATGTACTAGTGTTAGTGAGGATATTTCCTTACTTCTTACTTGAATATTGTATTTTTAATAAATTAAACTAAAGATGATAACATGATTTATGTTGGTCGTAGTTGTATCGGTACCAAGAGCAGCTCGTTTATGCTATTAAATACCAGTTGTTGCTGCCATGGTGAAGAAGGGACGTTGGAGAAGCGGCAGGGAAGATGATCATCTGCCTATCTATCGATTTATAGTATAATATAAGTCTTTGATCATATGAAAAAACATATTAAATACAATAATAATTATTTTCTACTAACTTAAAGAAATATGTACTATACTCGTACATACTAGTAGATCTTATATCAGTTCATAACAATCAGAAAATCGATTCACTATACTATAGACATATTCATATACCGTATATCATTAAGCATTCATTAATGTGTTTATGCCTTTACTCAATTTAAGAAAATTTCTTAGAAAACAGTTTCATATTCTGATTGCTTCTGAAAACTGTTTAAATGATCCAATTCAATAAAACTTTCATTTTTAATACTTATTATTAAAGAATTTTGTTATATGTTTTCTTTGTAATTAATTTTTATTGACTTATCGCATTAAACAAACAAACAAACAAACAAACAATTGGATGAAATCGCATTTTTTTTGCACTTTACACTAGAAAATGAAATGTGTATCATATTATGACTTTTATCTGCTGTTTGCAACGCATTGGATCACATCGCATCGCATTTCGTTCAAAGTTATTCGGTATACACGGCCTAATAGAAACTACGTATGTATGTACTAACAATAAAAAAAAAATTTCGGTCCTAAAAGGCTTTGTCCTGGGATTAGGATACCCCAATTTATTGGTTTGCAAATGAAGAATTTATTTGGCCTAATTAATCAGTTAAACATTTTGCCTTTGAGCTTTTTATTCTACCATATGATTTATTAACTCTACTTGGAGTTGCAGAACATTAGATGTTCCGATGAAAGGAATAGAGGTTTCAACTCCCAAATCAAGGAAGAAGTAACATATATAATCATCTAAGTATGACTTCCAAATTGGTAACTACAGATATACATATGTAACTCCAAGGGGACATTAATGGACGCCTTTCAAGCCTTATGCTCGGCACCATGATATAAGGTTTTTATAAAAGGTGTTCACATTAAACCAAGACAACCTTCTACCATCTGATAATTAGTCATAGCCTTCGTGATAAATACTAGAGAATGTAGATAATCTCAGTTTAATTGAAACTGAAGTGGATTTTGTAAATCCAAAGTTAGAACCTCCAATTAGTCTAAATTGATTACAATGAATAATTGGATCGATCAAGGAAGCATGAATAGAGGATTTTATATCAACCTAAGTCTGTAGATACTATGACTTTAGATCACTATAATAATCTATGATTTGAGTTTTATAAATTTCCCAAATATATTAATACTATAAAGTAAATGAATATATGTACTACATAACTTATGTGTGTGAAATGTGTCTTAGCTCTGATGAAACAAAAACTTTTGTTCTTTTCTTTTTAATATAAATTTATTTATTTATTTATTTTTGTTTTTTAATTTTCCAGTAAAGTCATAATAATATAATTTAACTCTTTTTCCAGCTGCTGTTGCTGTTTCGCTATCAAACACCATCGAACACCTGCTAGCAACATCAAACCTTTGAAATCCGATTCATTTCAACGATCGTCGCTCAGTTGAACCGCGCCAAGTCACTAGGTACATACACACAAGTGTTTTGTATCCGTAGCTCGTTCTTGTATAATGAAATGTGAGACGATCTGTTGTTGTACAATAATAACAAAAACCAAAGTATTTTCATAGTAAAAAAATATCGCAAGTGGTTTTCTATCATAAATTTATTGTCGTTGTTATATTCTGATTATATTTTAATGAATAATCGAAGAAAGATAGAATGAATATCGTCGTCGTCGTTGTCGCGTCGTTGTTGTTGTCGCGTCAGTTTTAAGAAAACATTTGTTAATATTTTATTTTAAAGAATTTAAATGCATTATTTTTTTTAATCGATTAATGGAAAAATCCATTAAACTAAAAGTGTAAAAATGATGATGTGCAAATTTTTATATCTACACACATACAGATGCATGGATACATAGATACATAGACGACACACTTATATACATAAGTACTTATATACATTTTAATAATATATTAATGTACACATATGTATGTATGTATGTATGTAGGTTTGTTTGTAAATAGATACAATAAATAAATAAATAGATAGATAGATACAATGCAATATTGTATAGATACATACTTAATGTATCTAACTAAGTATGGCTTAGTAAAATATTAGATAAAATTAACTAAACTAAACTAAACTAAACTAAAAAATATTGTTACAGTTGAGAGCACATAATTGTTTAAACATAATAGTATATACCAAAAAGTAATATACATATGTATCTACATATGTATATACAAAGTAAGATATAAGAGTGCATATATATAGTTAGTACTTAGTAAGTACCTTCATATGTACTCGCAGATACTCATATTTAGTTGTAGTTGTTGTTGTTGTTGGTTTTATGATTTTTCAATTGAAGTATTTGCTACGCTTTGGTTTGCCTTGTACGTTACGCTTCTGTGCATTTTGCCGCATTCAATGTTTTGTTTATGTATCTCCAATGTAATTCAATGTATCTTTGTATCCATTAACATTCATGCATATGCACTATATGATGGTACTTGTACTTGTAGTACTTGTATCTGTAACTGTATCTGCCTATGTATTATTTTATTTGTAATTAAAACATATACTTAAAATAAAATATCACAACAATCAACCAACCAACCAACAAACTAAACACGGACGAAAACTTTAAGTGGTGAAATAAAATAAAAATAAAAAATAAGGAAAAGAAAAGAAAAATGGAAAAGAAGAAAGCAAAAGTAAAAAGTGAAAATTAGCAAACATGAAATTTGTGCATTTGAAAAGAAAAATAAATAAAAAATAATAGTAAGAAAATAAAAAAATTATTAAAAAAAAGTTTGAAAGTTGAAAAAAAAGGCATAAATAAATGAAAGCAAAAATTTCTTGTGCAAGTGTTTTTATTTTTATTTTTTTTTTTTTTTAAATCCATAAACATAACTATATTAAAATCATATATATGCTTTTAAATTATATTTTTAATTATAAGTTTAATAATTAAAAAAATCTTAATTTTTAGTTTTATCAAACAAAAGGAAATTAAATTTTGTACTTTGTACAATAAAATTATAATATAATAAATATTTTAAAGAAATCATAAAAAGAATTTTTTTTTTTTTTTAATACATAATAATAACTAATTCAAAAAAAAAAAAAGTAATTAAAAAATTTAACTCATTTGAAAACTGAAACTGAGTCTGACGAAATCATCAAATCAAATCAAAAATTGAGAAAAAACCTTGTCTCGGGCAAGGCGCGCTTTGGCCCAGATTAGGCGTCGTTGCATGGCATAAAAAATAAAAATAAAAATTATAAACAAAAAAAAAACAAAAAATATATAAAAACAAATCAAAGCAAAGCAGAAATCAAAACAAACAAAACTGAAGAGGAAAAACTAACAACAAAAATAAATAATTAAAAGAAGAAAAAAAAACACACACACACACACACACATACAAAATAAACAACAACAACAACAACAGAAAATGTCACAATTTCGTGATAATTCATGGGTAAGCAATTTTATTGATTTTTTGATTTTATACATTTTTGTTATTATATTTTTCTGATTTTTTTTTCTTCTCATTTTTCTAATTTTATTTTATTTTTTTTTTGTTGAACTTATTATAATCAAATAAATTTTTATTTATCGATCGTGTTTGATAAATTAAGTGAATACAATATTAATTAAAACAGCAAATAAATAAAAACAGGTTGAATTTATTAAACATAAAAGATACTTTAAAAATTTAGTTTGCCGAAGCTGATTACATACTTGTACCTTTCACAATTCCAACTAATATGTAGTAATGACCTTCATCATAAAGAAATGATCAGTTTTACGATATTTTTTTTTGTGGCAACTGCAACAATTTTTGTTCCATCGATTGAAATTTTGAATGTGCTACAAAAGTTTAAGGAGGAGAAGTAACCGGAAAACGGTAGCCAAGATACTTTTGTTGAGAATTTATTGACAGACGATGTCAATAAAGTATTAAAAACCTCGTGCGCTTTACCATGAGCATCAAATGGTTTAGTTTTAAAAGCAGAACTATAGCAACCTCTGGGCTCAGCTTAATCAAAGACTATGAAAACTAGTAGACTGGAAAACTCTCTCATGAAACTTCGCGTTCTCATATTTCTCTTATGGTATCCCGACCCTGTAAGCCTAAAGAGAGATTCAACAATTTTGAAAGCGAGCACAATTTCGTAAACGAGTTGTCCGTCCGGTCGTATAATATGTTTAATTGTATTTATATAATGCTAACTTAAAGTTAAAACTACAAGTTAACAAAAGCTATTAAGTAGCCATGGCTGTCAGGGCCTTCAGCTAATATGTGTATAAGTACGAGTATGTACATACATAACACTATTAGAATCTTAATATGCTTAAGTTTAAAATGAAAATTTTACCATACAAGTTTGTTGTTTTTTTTAAGGAAATTAAGAATAAAATTAATTTTATTAAAGAACGGATCAGCAATGAGTAAGAATGGGATCTATGTTAGCGAACGTTCAGGATTTGAGGTGGTAATGTGGTGAATGTTGTTAGGAGTGTTGTAAGTCCAAGTCGTATTCTAGTACATTTTATCTGATCGAGTTTAGATAGAAGTTGATAAATTAGAGAATTACAAAATGCGGTGGCAGTGCGGTGGCAGTGCTAGATTGGATTTGTTTATGCCAGCTAGAGGTGTGTTGTAGCATTGTGCTGTGGTCCTTAATTTTCCGTTTTTTAAGTGTATGAATAATGTCGCTGGTCCGATTTGGCTGATTCCGAGAAATGTACTGCATATTGTGAAAAGAAAGCTCCGTGCAAAATTTTAGCTCTCCAGCTCAAAACCTAAGGCACGAGTTTGCATACATAAAGACGGACAGACAGACGGACAGACAGTCGGACAGACAGACGGACAGACAGACGGACATGAGTAGATCACTGCGTGAAGAGCCTAATAAATACCTATTCATTCTATGTATAGTATATTCAGTTTGAAAAGTATAAAAATAGTCAAGAAAACAAATGTGTACATATTTGTCTTTTTTCTTTTGTTTTTTTTTTTTTTTTTTTTTTGTTGTAGTTTTGTCTTTGATTATAAATCTTAACAAAGTAATAAAGTTAAAACAAATAATCATTAAATTTAATTTAAATGCTTAGCAATAATCTATCAATATTTAATTGAATATACTATTTAGGAATTCTAATCATTACGTAATCTATAAAATTAAAAATTAATTAATAATTATAATAAAAAACCATTAATTTAATTTAAATGCTAAAGATCACATCTTTCCAGACTTAATTGCATACAAAAATCATATGATTATTTGGTAATTCCATAAATGAATGGTTCTAGTATTGTCCACTCTCTTTGGGATAATTATGATCTACTATATGAGTAGTGTAAAGTGTGCTTAATAATTGTTAAATTACATTTAAATAAAACTGAACAGTGGCTGATTTAGGTTTGCCCGCCCAAATCCCCGTTTGATATGCCGCCCTTATCACTTTACAAGGAAGTGATTGTCAAAATTAAACATATAATTTTCAAATATTTAAATATTATACGTAGTATATTGAATTCCATTTATTTAAGTATAACATTTTTTTTTTAATTTTTTTGTTTTTTTTTTTTTTAGTTTAAGGATTTTAAGTATTGACCCATAATTCCACGTAAATAGGTTTTTAGGTTGAAAAGATCTTTCTTTTAAACAATTTGTTGCTGATATGCTTAAAAAATTTCTAAAGCAATATACTCGTATTTTATGCAGAGTGCACATCATCAGTATTTTCTGATAAATCTTTGATTTGATAATGTAAAAAAATACATTCATTCCCTAATGCTTCTTCTAATTCGTAAGGATATTTATTGACTAGTTAATTTGATGAATTTTTTAACTCATTTCAGATAAATTATCAAAGAAATTGAAGTTTTCATGAAGCTTATCAGTATCCAAAATAGGTTAATAAATATTTGTACATGATTAATCTGACTGAAACTTTGTGCAAAATCATGTGTAGAATCTACAAAGATATCAAAATATTTATGCAGTTGCACTTCAGTAGAAATGTGAAATGTGTTGTTATACTTTATCTTAAATCAATAATATCATCTCTTCATAGATTATTTTAGATAAGTATGACGTCTTTACACTACCATGACGCGCATACTACTTCAAATGTTCAGACAAAAATGGATCAAATTAAGCAAGAAACTCTTTATTTTTGAATTTTGAGTTGTTCTAACACTTTTTCGACTTTAAAACTTTGACGTAAAGAAATTATGCCGTATCCTCAGGCGTAAGTCCTATGCATACTTCAGAAGTTTAATAATTTGACCATATTAGAAGAAGACTTTATTCGGTTAACATTACTAAGATTATAATTAATTAATATTATTATAATATTTTCTACTTGTAAATCAGTGTAATCTCGATCTCCTGTTGTCCAATAGTTTGGCAATCAACTTTAATCAATCGGTAAAAATTCTAATGAGTATCTTACTATAGATTCATTATATATTTATTGATTATTAAAACCAAATATAAATAATATAAAATTGATTTAATATTGATATCTACTACGCACAAGAACTTATTGATTCTAAAAACTAACAAAAGAAGATGTTTTCTTTAACAAAGACGACTTGATTGATTTCAAAAAATGTCTCTAAGCCACCATATACCCAATGTATAAAGACTTAATTAGAATTCATTACAATGTGTTGTGCTTTTGCAGAAAATTATTTAATTGACAGCGAAAACCGTGTTAAAATCCGTTCAGTGGTATAGAAGTTATTCGTATCGGAAGAGACAAAAATTTTGACTTTCTTTTATATTATGTATACTCGTACATATTTATCAAAATCTTCAAGACAAACATTAAGGATCCTTTCTTAATAAATTCATAATTTTAAGCTTAAGGCCTTGATGCTATAGCTTTTATATAGTTTGTAAACTTTTTGTAATAGTTTGTAAGCTGTTTATAAATAAATAAAATAAATTCATAATGTATTTATTGTATAAAATAAAAAGCCCCTGTATGAGTGACCTAATGAAGGAATGTTAATTAACACCCAGAATTAAGGGTGTTGACTATCATTACTTATATAATGTAGAATATTAGATGGGCTAAGAGCTTAGCTGACAATGACACTCAACACACATATTTAGAGGCTCATGCTCACTTAGTTCTCAGCTCAGATAAGTCAATATTGACATTGCTGATGCTTGGAATAGTTTATATACAAAGTATATACTTACATTAATTTTTAAAACAAGTTTCTAACACAAGAAACTTTGAGTGAATGAATGAATTATTTCATTCTTTGTATACGCAAGTTTGGTCCGTAAGATTCTTCTGGCAACCTAGAATTGAGTGGTTGTTTTAATATTGCCACCCACTGGTGTCATAATTCCAATTCATGCACTCGAGTTTCCTCATAGAATCTGCTGGTGCTTGTTGATGTTAGTTCCCATTAACTAAGGGCTTAAAGTTCTTAGATAATTTTTGCTAAGTTGCAAACAGTCATTTGCTTGTTTTAGTTAATATTATCCAATTAAAATGTTGGCGTTTCTTATCTCAGCTATTGATTAAGATCTATTAAAAAGGAACCTTTGCCAAAAATATTCAGATTGTAGATTTTTATCTTGAAAATTCATAATTATTTCTACTCCAAATTAAATAAAATAATTTTTTATTTCAAATTTTTTTTTTTTTTTTTTTTTTTTGAAACAAAACAAAATTGAGAGCAAGAAACCTTAAGAAATAGAAAACAAAAACAAAACAAACTCAACTATTAATTAACCTCTAAGACGCAATATTTTGAACTGTAACAAACAATTGTTATTATTATTGCAGAAATTGTGTATCTTTTTCTTTTTTTTTTTCTTGTATCTTTTTGCTTTAATTGAGTTACACGCTCTGACTTCGCTCTCATTTTTCTATATAATTGTACAATATTTCATTCATTTCTCCCAAACCCCCCCTTTAAGTTGATGTAAGTTTATAAGTTTATGCCATGTCATGACGTTGAATCTTTAAACGAATTATTAACAGCGTTGACCTCAAAGCAACTAAAGATGAACTTTGGCTTGACATAGAAAAAAAAAAGCAAACAAAAAAAAAAATTTAAAGGTAACAAATACAATACAAGAAAATTACAATAGAAATACGCAAAACCGCTAAAAAATGAAATAATAGTAAACAAAAATTCTATAATAATAAAAATTTCTTATTTTTTGTAAATTTTCTTTTGTTTTCGTTGAAAATATTTTAAAATTCTAACGGCTTCCGAGTCAAGTCTTTTATTATTATTATTATTTTAAAATTCATTTTTCAATTCATTGAATCATTCAATCATTTGATCAATTCACCATTCAATTCATTCATTTAGGCATTTAACCATTTTCGACTGTAGTCAGTAACAACTTTCATCATTGAATTTAATGTTATTTTTCTACTAAAAGAAAAACAAATAGAAAGGAAAAATTAATTATACGCACTCATAGATACATAGATACATGGATACTATTCAATGGTCGATTGAATGTTTTATAAGTAAGTGGGTCGTAAAAAGTAGTGGAGAAGATACAATTTTATTTTATTTTCTATTTTTGTCCATTTTTGTTGTTATTGTTAGCTTCTTTCATTAAAAAGTCGTAATTTTAATTCATAATCGCCACCAAAACATAAGAGATTTTGCAAGCAACTTTCCATTCGAAATTTATGGTAAAAACTTGGTAACAATCAACCTCAATTGAATTATGTTTCAATAAAAGCTTCAATTAAGAAATTATGTATTGCCAAATGTAAACATAACTTTTTATAAAGTGCACATAGAATATCAACTACCATATGTATACCTCCTTAAATTATTGGTAAGAATCAATAGTTTCTTTTTAAAAACTGAAGTCATAAATATTAGCTGCCTGCCTTAGTCCATCCAACATTATTTTTTGATCCCCAAAAATAATATTGCGCACAGGCAATCTTTAAATTCCGGTGTAAAATTTACTTTTTAGCGATGAAGGACAGAAGTTGGTTTCTAAAAGAAACATAATTAGTTTGTTTTCATTTTTAATGCATTTTTTTTACTACTTTCATCCGGTCTTGTGTACACAGATAAATAGATAGATTCGTTTTTTATTAAAGTTTACAATCACAATAGCTACTTGCCGTCTGCCTAAACTTATGTTTATAAAAAATCAAAAAATCGTACATATGTGATTATTTGTGAATATCGAATTATTTGTGATTATTTGTGAATATTGAATAGTTTAAGATTACTAGTCAAGTCATATTCATGTTCATATGAATGATAATGATTGATTCATATTCATTACAAAGATTTTTGATTGTTAATCATATTCATAATCAGTTACCAAATCAAAATGTGAATTAAATATTATTCATAACACAGAAGCTTAATTTAAGTGAAATTCAAAACCACTTCAAATGAATTTCATTGGTTTCACTACTCATTTTATAATGAATAAATCAAGAGGCCTTTTGAATTATTCAATGCACATGTCTAATGTGTATTACAGATTTATCACTTAGACCTCCTTTGGTAACCGTCCCATTTACTATACCCACCTGACCCATTTTAGCGAAAAAGCAGATCGTTCAATTTTTAGATTTCCCAGGGTCTCATATATTACTTAAATTATTATATAAAATTGTAGTTAACTAACTCGTTTATAATTAGTTTTCGGTACTTTAAAGCTATTTAAGCTTTAATAACTTACTATTGTAGATTGGCCCAAAACATCCTTTCAATACTGGAAGCTAGAACTATGGAGCTAGCAGCCTGGGGCAAGTGACTTTTTCGAATCAGTCTTTTAGAAACCGGTCTTTTGAAGACCAAATTAAAATGTTGACGATTATTTGCGGCCTCTAATGCAATATCGGTTTATGAATATCAGCGACTGCTACAGAGCTAAGCATTGCCGAACCCCTCCTGGTACACTCATCCGCCATCTCGTTACCTGTAAGGTCACAATGACCAGGCACTCAGATTAGTGTAATTGAGTGCTGCCGAGCGTGGCTAAGAGACGCCACCGTACTACATATAGCTTTGCTCTTAGTGCTATGAGCAGACAGAACTTTGATGGGAGCTTGGCGATCAAGATATATTGATATGCTTCTCGGGGTCTGCCCCATCTAGGTCGATGAAAGTTTTTACATATTCGACCATGTATTTTGTTGTTGGAGATGAACATTTTTTTTTTCATTTTCATCTTTTACGGGGTTTCATCTCACGCCATGAAGACCCTAATAGATTCGTAATTTTTGAAGTTATTTTTAAATCTTAAGGCTTTTCTAATAATTCACATTAAGTTGTTTATAGAATAAACTCACTATTGTTTTTGAAGTAAATATATTTGGTATTAGTCCGGTTTGAGGATTTTAATCAGCCTAAGTTATAAATCTAATTGATTATTGCAATAGTTCTTTTCCAATCTGCATATCCAGAGAAAGAAATCGTTTCACTCTCAGAAAATGTGATTCCTTGACTCTTCGTGTTATTTCGGGACTTTTTACATTAACATTACTATATATTTGGATGCTTGTTAAACCTCTCATGCTATGTAGATGCAGTCGATGATTAAATCACTGTAGAATGACTTGTCATCAGTAGATAATTTTCTTTACTATCTCCTGTGAATTACAGGGAAATTCAAGGCGCAATGTCCTAGTGATGTGCAGCATCCATTGCCAGTTTCGATAAATTCGAACCTTACGTCATCAGAGTGTTGTTTAAACTAATTCACGATATTTTTGTGTATTCTTCAT
The DNA here is from genome assembly GCA_035041805.1 of Amiota mariae. Taxonomy (NCBI): domain Eukaryota; kingdom Metazoa; phylum Arthropoda; class Insecta; order Diptera; family Drosophilidae; genus Amiota; species Amiota mariae. The sequence goes on along the minus strand of JAWNKV010000927.1, from coordinate 637,493 downwards.
GGTTCTCCAATATTCCAGTGCAGCTTGGGAACTTGATTGTGCTAAAGAGCTTGCAAATCTATTATTTAGTCAAACTTCAAAATCACATTCTTAGATTCTATATTTGTTTAAATAAATTTTACTTTTAAAGTTTTATAAAGTTCATCTTAGATTAATTAGATTGTACAGTTTTGTAGCAGTTTCTTTTCAATCGATTTCTTTTAGTTCACTCGTATTTATAATAATGAATTCATCCCATTGAATTTCACTTTGAACCATAATCATTAAATATTGTCCAATAACAACAATAAATCATGATCCCCTTACTTAAACTTCTCTAGTAACTAGTTTTCAAGCGAGTGAGTGAGTATCTTTTTGCTTATGCATTAAAATTGCAAATGTGAACACGTGCAAAAATCCACTCTTTATGAGATTCATCAAGTAAAATACTATATATTATATACTTATGTACAATATAATAATTGTAGTGAGCTTTGTCATCTAAACATTTAATTTTTTTTTAGCAATTCGTTATCTGTCTATGTCTATCTAAATGTCTGTGTTTCTATCAATCATCAGCAAACGACTACTAAATGAAAATTTATGAAATTGTGCGCAATCGTGCAGCTCATGACGCCTCCAACATCACCCGCCCACCTGCAATTTAACTTACAACCACGATATGTCTCCTATACCAAATGTTTGTTTTGTTTAAAATGGTTCGGTTCGGTTTGGCTTTGCAGTGGCTTCAGGTGTGTCGTCTCTAATGAAAATGGAGTTCAACTGAATGCGAAAGAAAAAAATTGAAGAAGACAACAAAGTTGGTATTACGAGTTTCCTTTTTTGCTATGTGATTTCCTTGAAAACCATATTTTTATATATACAATACAACAAATATACGTACTTATGTATATAGTAAACTTGTATAAAATAAATGATGATGAAAAAAAAAAAAAATATTTAAAAAAAAAAAAAAAAAAATGTTAAGCAATTTTGAAAACTTCGTTGTTGTTGTTGTTGTTGTTGTATAAAACTCGCCGCTCAAGTTCAACTTGAGTCCGGTTCAGTTTTGATTCGATTCAATTCGATCCGGTGATGGTGATGAGGGCAGTGGCAACAGAGGTTTGGAAACAGTGGAAACTGCGTATTTTTTAGCTTCCGAAAGCAACTTTTTTTGTCATTGACATTGCTCCTTGGAATCCATTAGTTATTAGTAAAATAGACAGTGAAGACACGTTTGCATTGCCATCATTAACTTCAGAGTGTACAACAGTAGTTCTTAAACTGTAGTTTGTAGATTCCAAAGGGTTCACAGTATCATTTTGACAATTTTATTTCACTTAACAAAATATTTTTACCAACATTCATTATTTTTCTCCAATATTTAATTTAAATCATAAAATAGAAAAAAAAGAAATTATGGAATGAGTGTTCTTATTTTAAACATTTTTGTTGAGGAAATGAGATCGTAGAATAATATAGGTTAACCTAAGTTTAAAAATAATATGAAATTCGTTGGACCTCTACTTCATGCTAAATTGGTCCCCACGATCTCTAAGGCTTCTCAGAACAAAGTACTTAACTAGAGGAAATACCTGCTCAACAAGCGGACCCAGGTCAACCTTAAACTCAAGCGTCTATACTGGCTACTCAGGTCTAGATCCCAGCTCTCAATTCGTAAAAAGCGGCTGCTCTACATGGCGCCAATCTTGCCCTATCACATCCAACTATGGGGCTTCACTGCGTCTATCAACGTTAACTTTAAAAAGATATATAAGTCTACGAGTAAAGTTCTTTGCACTATAGTAGGTGCCTCTTCTATATTCGCAATGACGTCGTTCAATGTGACCTCAAAATCACTTGTAGAGACTGGTTATAGCCGTCGCTACTAATATCGATTTGAGAGTCATGTAAACGTTATTGCAGTGCAACTCCTGGACAGCAATTAGCAATGCCGCAAACTTAAGCGCTACTATTCTTTGGATCTTCCCTTCCGCTTCAACCAGTGACCTAATAACAATGTATTTCCCTATCCAGCCTAATAAAAACTCAAGATAACTGAATCTGAATCATGAAGTTTTGCTACTGTCTGCATATTGCTTGATAAATTCTAAATAATATACTAAAATGTTGTTCAAAAGGAGGTCAGAAAAACAAATGTTGTTATAGAGGGAATCCGTGAAGAAGAACCACTACTACTACATAGATTAGGCACTTATCATTGTAATAAATTGGTGGTTGCCAAATTCATTGGCATGAGTTTGACAATATACTATGTTGCTCCAGAGTATCCTCGGGCAACGTAAGCTTAAGAAACGCTGTTAACACTATGCTAGGCACTTAGCACTGTAGTTAGTTGGTTGGTTCATTGCGATAATGTGATTTTTCATTGCAGCTTCTTTCTTTCTTTTTTTCTTTCTTTCTTTGTTGTTTTTGCTTCATTCTCTTTTCAACTAGTTTTCGTTGTCAATGAATATTGGCAATGCAATCATAAGATCATTACGATGCTCCGACACTGATGATCGTGATGATGATGATGATGATGATGATGATGCTGATGATGCTGGGGATCGTTGCTTCATTGTAAGCCAATTATGCCTTTTACCCAACACATGCCGCATTTAACTCTTTAGATGTTCAATCGTCCAACAATTTGTACATACTCGTTCATATATGTAATTGTAACTACATAGGTATGTATAGTCAGTCTTTTTTACTCTCCCATTTTACATTTTTTTCTTGACCATTTTTTGCCTATCTGTTTGTTTGTCTGTCTGTCTGTCTGTCTGTTTGTCAGTCAGTCTTCTTTCATATAAATGCTATATTTTTGTCATAATTTCCATGTGGGAAAATGTTTAAAAAAAATTTGATGTTTTGTTTTAAGAAAGCAGGTTTTCTTGCTGTTTTCAAGTTAAAGTTGAAAATTGCAAAAGATACTTTTTCGTATCTCAATATATTCATATACGATTTTTTGTTGTTGTAAATCTACAATTTTGTTTAACTAAGTTTTTGTCTTCACATTCGCAAAACGGCAATGACCTTTTAATTGTAGTTTCAACAGTTTTTTCCACAACAACAACGACAACAACATCAACTCAATCAAAGCTATTTACACAAATACAATACAATACAATACAATACAATACAATATATTGAAAACAGTGTTTAACAGTGTTTTGGAATTGCCTATAAAAGATACTTTCAAAGCGGTAATGACATGTAAGTATATATTACAATACAATCATGATTGGAAAGTGAGACTAAGAAATCTCTCTTCCTTACAAAATTGCATAAAGCTTCATAATTATTAGCATATATATATATGACCTTCATAGTCTAAGACAAATAACTATTATATAATCTAAATATGTGTGTACAAGTATACACAAATTTAGTAAAAGATTGACAGATTGCACAATGAAGGGGCAAGTTCACCCCGAAGAATTTCTTCCCATTATTAAGTGTATCTGCTTTGAACTGCTCTTAGGTTCATTGATAACATTCTTTTTTAACGGCTTGAGGCTACCACTCAGGAGCTTTACACCTACTAAGCATCCTTAGATTGGGTAACATAAGATTTCAAGAGGGGAGGGAACTACTGCACCTCGTCACTGTGGCAACTAATAGGCCTATTATGTTTTCCTTAAAAATTCTAGTATTCATGAAGAATTCCAAGACTTTCTATAGAGGCATTTCTGCAATTTCATTTGTTTCCATATAGTGGCTATCCAGATAGCGGAGTCCGCTCCAAGTTAGGCCCTCACAGTGGCAAAGTAATTGCTCTGCTGTCTCCTTTTCGTGTTAGTCACAGTATTTTTTGAGTTCTTTTGAGAGATTTAGATGGCATAAAGGTTTTTGCAATCGTATTGTGTTTTATATTTACCCAATAAAAGTGAGATTTCTCATCAAGACATATTTCAAATCTATTTTATGTGGAACTCCAAGACAGCCCTCAGAAAGGCTTTGGTCTAAAGTGAATGTTTGCTGCTCCTTTCTTGGCGAGTTCATCTGCCTCTTCGCTCCTAAGATACCCACTATGCCCAGATAGTAAGATAATCCCAGACTATCTTCGATTTTAACTCGAAGGTGTTAAATGCTATTAGTGCAGCCTTGCTGTCACAGTGAATCAATATACATATGCTTATTTACAAAGGCACACTCTAATTCCTCTCTAAGGCATAGTTCAATTGCATGGATTTCAGCCTGGGAAACTATGTTTTCTTTGCCCATATTACTGAATAATCGATTCCTTAGGTTTTCCCCATAAACTTTTGTCTGCTCCAACACCGGAGTTCGTTTTAGAGCCATCCGTATATGGACATTTCCACAGAAATTTCCACCATGACCGTAAAATTAAATTTTATTAAATAAACATTATTGAATGATATTATGAAAGAAAAATATTCAAAGTTTATTCATTTAAACGATTTTCACTTGAATTAATTTACTATGATGAGAAAATCGACTTTAAAGTAAGTTGAATGCAACTTACTCGTTGTTGCATATTTTTCAAAACTTTTTCTTTTTAATATTTACATCTTTAAGAGATGTAATACATATTAACTGTCATTCCACAAAATGTCTCTTACAACATCTATTAACTAAAAAAAATGCAAAGGGATCATTCCGATCTCGATCAATAATTACTTTGCAATTTGCTTTAGTAAACCTTCTAATGTCACGTTCGCAATCGAAAAACATTATTTATTTTCATTTCGTGATTGATAACAGCTGCAAGTGTGTCTAGAAATAGAGTTTTGTGCATATAATAAAGAAAAAAAAGAAACACCGAGAGCCAAAAATTATTCTTATGATATTTAAGAGCTATTTTGGTTGTTGATCACGTTTAAATCGTAAGTGCAAAACTTTGAGATTATTAATATGTAGACATATTAATAAAAATATGTATGTATGTATATCGCAACTCAAAATTATCAAATTTTGATTTTTTGTTAAGAAAACAATACAGAATGATCATCATAAACCCCTGTAAAAAAAATTGGTATTTTTTTCTTTACCTTTACTTTTCGCCTTTACTGAAAAATTTGCTGAAAACTATCGCCTGAACACTCAAAATGAGGTTCAAAGTAACCATTTTAGTTACCGCCAAGTAACTATTTTTACCTACGTGACATGGTTTTTTGGAGTAAAAAAATCATTTGCACCCTTCAGTGACAAATTAAGCCACAATAAAGATAATGTTTGCTGGTTTTGAATTAAACTTATGCAGACGAAACAAATATTCAAAAAATAACATTAAATGTGCTCAAATTCTGAACATCTCTTCGGATGAGGTTGAAAAATTTTCACTACAATTAGTTTTAAAATGGAAGAACTTTTTAAATATCGAAAGTATCCAAAAACTATTGTACACAGCTTTTCATTTGACGGTCATCAAATTAAAGCAGCTCGGAGGATTGCATATTTTGTTAAGAAAAATATATAAAATTTGGTACAACCGATGCCTATTTTCTATATTTAAATTGATCTCTGTTATAATTCTACAATAATTGATATTTGATTTAATAAACAAAGCTTAATAACAAAAAATAATAATATATGAACAATTGCCTGAAAGAAACCATTGTGGAAATATATGTCACGTTCGCAATGTCACGTATCGAATCATTTTATCTTTTACCAAAAAAAAAAAAAACAATGAAGATTTTTCGATAAAACCAAATGTAAAATGAAGTGACATTATTCCTTAATATTTTAAAATTATTCGGTTTTAAAATGTAGGCAAATTTCGCTGACTTTTGGGTTTTTATAGATGACCACGAAACCCAATTCCGTTTTTTGTCACGTTCGAATCGTTTTTATTTAGTCTTTACTTCAGAACCAAAATTACGTCTGGAATCAACATTTTCACTTAATATAATAGTGCTCCAAAAGAACTGTTAGATAAACTAAAAAAATAAAAGAAAATGTATATTTTTTACACTTTAAAGCGTACGACGGTTACGTTCGACACCGTGGAAATGCCCATATCACACATGGGAGTCATGGAAAAGCTTGGGTCTTAACTATTCCCAGCAAACTCTATCTGCCCACTCTTACCTTGACAAAATTACTGTTCTAAATGCATAATATTCTATTATCTTACTATAAACGAATATTGAAGCAATGAACACATATAATTTAATATGAAAACCTAGGTAAAATTAAAGTACATTCTTAAATAAATTGAATTATGTACTTTTGGATGACAATCGCCTTATTATGCTCTCTTCAAATGTATGAGTCTTTCAATTCTATTACTTCATTCAATAATACGAGAAATATTATCCCTATTTGCTTATATTACCAAAAAGTGTATTATCAGCAGATATGTTGAGACCAATCCCATTTTGCAATGATTCATAACTTTATCAGCAGAAATGGGGGTCTGATTTTATTTTTATTTCGTCACCACAAGCCTCCGAAGAGCTTTGCTGAATGTTTTTAATCCAAAAGTATTGCGTAATTGAAAAATTTAAGAATCTTATTTATTCTTAGGGACCAATCGACTCATTGTTCTAAGCATTAAAACAAACACCTATTCAAAATACTTATTATAAAAATTCTAGTGAACTAACTTAACTCAAATTATTCATCAAGACGTTCGGAAGCATCGCCTTCAGTGCAATGTTTTCAATTCACTATAGTAGCTCAAAGGTTTTCTGTTAGGTTGGAACATGCAAAAATATGCGTCAATTATTTTCTAGTTTACATACTGTACATAGGTTAGGTTGGGTTAGGCCACGCATAGACCCAAAGCTCCTAGGTACTTTTGTCGAGTTCTCATAAGTGCCGGGCAGAAACATAGGTGATGTTATAAGGTTTACCTATCTTCCATACACTTCCTGCACCTTTCACTATCAGTAAGTTTTAATTTGAATGCGTGTTCTGCAGCTTGTACGACTCAGCTCTATAACAGATTCAGTGAATTTTCCACTATAGCCATTACACATGGGTTACGTTTTTCTGCAGTTGTTTAGATTTCGCCATCTAGCCTTCGCTTTTTCCTGTAAGCTCATTTCTAGATTGTTGTACATATTATTGAGTGGGATCATTACATCGCTTATTTCATAACTTGGTAACCTGCATCCGTTTTTCGTAATTTCGTCAACAGTCTCACATCCCTCTATCCCCTTGTGGCTCGGTACCCAAAAGATACACAGCTTGCGTTGTGCAGCCAGTCTTCTCATTGCTACCTTGCAATGTAGAACATTTTTGGATAATGACCAGTATGACGTTATCGCTATTATAGCAGCTTGACAATCTATGAAGATATTTATGTGAGAGTCGATAGTGATATCTATACATGCAAGTTCAACAGCCATTCTTTCAGCGAATATTTCCGCCTGGAATATGCTGCAGTAATCCGGAAGCTTGAACGATTTCTCCAATATTCAGCTCCACGCAGTATACACCAGCTCCAACTCCTTCGCTCATTTTCGAGCCATCTGTATAGATGTTGAAGGTTTTGCATTCTAGGCCTATACCCATTAGCCAACCATCTTTTTCTATAATGGCTTTTATTTTCTTTCTAGACTCCATTTTCGGAACCGTATAGTCTAGATTGACTGATGAATTCCGAATAGAGCTATGCCCATAGGGTCTATAAGAGATTTGCCCTATTGCACATAGCCTTACTGCGGATTTTGCTGATTTGTTCTCTATGGTGAGATCAATTGGCGGTACAATAAGAATGACTTCAAACGCAGCCGTTGGAGTTTTTCTCAAGGGCCGTGTTATACACAACAGAGAAAGCCGTCCAACTTTTTCCATTAGTTTGACATATGTTTGCTTTTTACATATTGTCCACCACACCAAAATATCATAGAGCAGTATCGGTCTAATAATATCTGTATAACACTAGTGTATAAAAGAGGACGAAAGGCACCAAGTGCTCCCAAGCATCTTTGCCTCTTCACACTCTTTTCTACATTTAATTTCCACAGCAGCTTGTTATCCAGAAATACTCCTAAATATTTGTTGTGTGTCTTTAGCGCTAGTGTGCCACCATTTAAATTTGGCGGCGTCCATACAGGGATCTTGTACTTTCTTGTAAAAAGTACCATATCCGTTTTCTCTGCATTTACACCCAGCCCAGCCTCGGTTGCCCAGTTGCAAACAGTTCTAAGAGTGTTTGTCATAATTGAACTTATGGTTGATAGGCATTTCCCCCTTATAATTATTGCACTGCTATCTGCATATGCAACTAATTTTGGAGCTTTACCATCAAAGTGTTTTAAGATTGTGTTTACCACTAGTAGCCATAGAAGCAGGAATATGACTCCTCCCTGAGGGGTTCCTCTACAAGTCTTCTTAATTACTGTAGTCTCATTCATTCCACTTTTATCTTCCTGCAGTTCAAAAGGTTCTGCATCCATCGATATATAGCGTCTTCTATTTCCAGAGCTTCCAGACTATCTAAGTTAGACCCTGTTGATCATACATGAAAACTCAACTTGCATGAGTATATTCAATTGCTGATCTCATTGTCATAAAATAATATTATTGCAAATGTACGTATATTGCATATGCGGTTTTTATTTATGAATCTGTCACTGAAACTTTAAGGGATAAAAATACTATGACAAATGGGGAGTGGAGAGTATTGTTGATACTACGAGTATTACAATAGAAACATTGAGAAGAATACAACCACACTAAGTAAGTATTTAGATAAAAATTCATCGAACAAGGTAAATGTATTTAACAAATTTATTTTCTAGATTGCGTTTTGTGTTAATTGCTATGAATTATCTCCCAAGCCCCGTAAATAAGCTTTTTCACAATGTTTCTCGTACTACTACTACAACTACTAGTAGAACAATTTTTATACTATTATACTATTGTGCCCATCCCTCTCAGTTCATGAGTAATCAATCTATTGTTGTCTATAACAATTTCAATGCGAATACGAATGAGAATACGACTGCGACTGCGAATTCGATTTCGCATTTTGTATTTTTGATTGTTTTGTTATGTATTTTTGAACAATAAACTTTACAGAATTTGAAATTTCCAAACATATTGTTGTGGGGCTTATACAAGTATTGTTCGGTACTATTTTGTACTTATTATGGATGGTGGTGGTGTTATCTTCTACTATTATAAATAGTACATATCGTATATGTGTACTCGATTTTACCTCAAACAATTAAGGGGCATTCATACTACAATATTATTAAATATAATTGTTGTTTGTGAAATAAAAAGTATTTACTTATTTGAAAAATAAAGAAAGATCATGAAATCATGATGTACGAGTATTGTACTAGTACAATACAATAATAGTATTTTTTTTTTTTTAATGAAATGGTATTTAAACATTTTTGAAGGCTTTCTATAGAGAATTTAAACTTAAAAAAAAGCAACAAGTTTAAACACTTCTTCTCCCCTCCTACCCTTGGCAACACATACATGACTTAGTAGAAAATAATATAGAAAAAAAAAAATCTATATTTTTTTTTTTTTGTTTTGTTTTCTTGTACACAATTATTTCTGTGTTTTCTTTATTACAATTTTACTGTTTCTTCTTCAGCTACTGTTTCTGCTCTCACTCACGTTCCAAAACTTAAGATACTCGACCTGTTGCTATAGTTCGTCCGTCCATTTGTCAGTCTTCCACAGAACGAGGCCATCACGGCAGCCGACACATATACTGATACTACTTACTTACTCGTATACTTGTACTATATCTTTGTGTCTAACGTAAATGCATGCATGTACATACTTGTATATATGTATATAGTACTATATGTACTATCTAGATACAATACTTGCATGTGTATATAAATTTCTTAGCTTGACTGTGACCAAGTCAAGTAGTAACTGAAATTGAAATTCATAGTTAGTTAAAGACAACTTAAAATGAGGTTTTGCTCAATGAATTGAAATGAAGTGAAATGAAATGAAGTGAAATAAATTGTAATGAAGGCCTGGGAATTGTTGTCAACTTGGTTAGGATGATGATGATGATGATGATGATGATGATGATGATGATGATGATGATGATGACGATGACAATGATTCTTACCAATTGACATTTTAAGCACATGGTTATTTTACATTTGAAATTCAAGGAAATATAATATACATACGTATTGTATATACCATTTGGTAACCCAATTTTTTGTAATAAATTGAATGAGCCTTGATCATGAAATAAAATACTATAATAAAATGAAATGAAAATTGATTCATTCATTGGCTTCATTATTTGTTAAATTGAAGTACATACATAGTTCGAATATCATTTGGAAAAACACTTCATAACAGAAAAACCTTTAAAGCCTCATTGAAATTCATATTTTTCACTGTAACTTGATCACTTGTCTGTCAGTCAGCAATAAATACAAATAAAAAAAAGCTTTTCAATGCAAAGAAAATAAATAAAAAAAAAAAAAAAAAAACAACAATTAAGTTTAGTCATTAAACAAAAAAATTAAAGAAAAAGTTTACTCATTTATTGTTTTTGTTTTTGTTTTCGTTATTAGTTTTATTAGTTTTGCTCTTTGTTTTTTATAAACCACAAATAGAAAAGTACAACTAGCGAAATAGCAAAATACAATATAAAAAAATGGAAAAGAAAATGCCGGCAAATTTAAAGTTTTCAATAGCGAGTTAGTAGTAGGTCCATTTATGACAGGGATACCTTGTACCAAATCAAATCTCAATGGCGTGAAACGATAAAACAAAATACAATAAATACTGTTTATAATTAATAGAGAAATGATTTATAAGTCACGGAATAATATACAATGTACATATCCATACTATGCGTTTGTTACATTTTCTGTTGGATAATACTAAGTCTTCTGTGGGTAATATTTTGCAAAGTTAAGAGATCATCACATTGTCTACGAAATCCAATATATCCAAAACATGATGTTCAAGTTGTAGGTAATTAGTAGAATAATGTTCCGACTAGGCTTATTCGACTAAAAAATGGAAAAATGGGCGGAGTTCGAAGGCTCGGCAAACATTTTATATACACTTCGTTTCCTCAAGACTCATCCAAGTTTGCATATCAAATGTGGACAGATGGGCATGGCTTGGTGAGGTCTTTAATTCCATTCTTCTATAATTTTTTTTTTTTTTGTCTAAGAATAAAGTTTTAACTGTTACATACTATAAAATCATATGCCATTCCTACAAATTGGTGGATTAAAGTATTGTGCAAGTTTTCACACATACAGTAGTATATTAGTTACGTTTCCGCTTAGAATAGTATTTGCAGGTGTGAATATTTTAATATCTGACTACTTGTAATTGTTCTTAGCATGTTGGATTCAGTTATTTGTATAATCACAACATAATTGACGCTTGTATTGCCATACAATTCGGAACCAGTTAAACAGTAAGATTTTGTACTCAAGGCTCAAACTATAATAGATTTGGAGTTGATTAGCCAGTGGAGACTTTATACTCTGGGATTCATATGTATTTAGCTTCTATTAGTTTTCGGTACGTCTATCAGGGTAAAGGCCATGATAAATTACAATCCTGAGTTTGAAGAATAAGTCCTATTACGTGACACGAATTTTAAGATTTTACAAAACCAACCCCCCTCAGGTCATCACATACATTGCAGTGGAACCCGTAATATTAGGTTAGGTTAGAAGGCCACTCGCACTACACGCGAGTTCACCCAGAAGCTGTGTGTTAAGAAATGGGGGTGTAACTAATATAGTGTTACTTTAATTCCTCTTATCTTTAAATGTTTGTCTCTCTTAGAGTTTCTACTAGGGCTCTATTTACGTAGATCACAAAGTCTGACAATAGAGTTGGTAATAATTTTTGGTTTAAAGATTTTTAATATTTTTGATTTTGATATGTAACGTTACAAAGCTTATGACTCCTCCCTATCACTGGTGGTCACACTTCGTTCAGCCACTAACACCCCCCCCCCACCCCTCCCTTCAATAAGCGACTTAATATGTGGATGGCCCCTAAATACTCTTGAGTGAATTTATGACTGAGTTGATATGACAATTTGGATTTTTTTTTCTTTTTTTAATGTATTCTTTATTTGCAAATGTCCCAAGAAGGAAAAATCCGGGAATTTTTGAATTTAGATAGACATGTGTGTTATATAAATTAAGAGCTAAATTATTTGAAGTTTTATGGGTGAAGTCCATTTGATAGTTCTCCGGTGATCTGAAAGGGTTATCCAGGAGGTGGCAGCGCTTTAGCCGGAATGATGTGTTTTTGCTGCAGTTCACGATTTCCTCAGTCACTGTTGATACCTGCAGGTTCCTCTGAATGACAGATTAGCGGACATACCATTCAACGTTTACAAGCCTCCTTAATAGCTTCAACTGGATATTTTACAAACGACAATCTGCTACAAGTGATAGAAAACTTGAGTTCTTCTGGCGAATATACTCAAGCGCAAGATACGCTGTGAGAGCATTGTTGAGTTAATGTCTATAGATCCAAAGATTAAATCCAACGTAATTCCATTACACTCTTAGAGAATCACTCAAAAGAATTTCTCGATCATACTGTGCATCGTTTGTGATCGCCTCAAAATAAATTCTGCGTTGCAGAAATACCAGAATTAATTACTATAGTCTAAGAGAAGTTTATATAAAACACATCCACCAAAGTTATCTGTCAATATTTGTCATGTATAATAAAAATAAATTAATTTGTATTTATTAAAATAAAACACTCATACAATTTTCACATCAAAAGAATCTGCTGCTTGAGATGGATGATTAACCAATATTTTACTTCAGTTTAAACTAAAATATAACTAAAGAATCATTTTCAGTTTTACATTTATGCAAAAAAATTTCAAGAATTGCTTTGATATTTGCGATAAAAAAAACAGACGGATAATTGAAAAGATCAAATGGTGGTAACAAAACATATGCCAAAATTAGGAATGAGTATTTGAACTTAAAAATTCATAATAATATATTAAATTATAAAGCAGTTAACAGTTAATTAAATAAAAATATATAAATACACAAAAAAAACTTTTACAAAAATATAAATTCCATAAGAAAAGAATCCTCTGCTTGAGATGGAAGATTAACCAATTTGGTATTCATTCAAAAGAATTTTAACTGCTTTGATATTTGCGATAAAAAAAACAAACAGATAATTGAAAAAGTCAAATGGTGGTAACAAAACAAATATGAAAAATAAAAATGAATTAATATACAATATATAAAAAAGGAATATTAAAGTAATACAATTTTCACAAGAAAATAATAACCTGCTTGAGAAGGAAAATTACTGAATATTGTCCTTCATAAATAGTCTGAAGATAATCAAAAAAATAATTTACTAATTTTAAAGTCCACAAATGACTAAAAAATTATTTTAAAAAATATAATGCAATTTTAACGAATAATATTGTCTCCATTTTATAAAATTTCCTTTGATATTTTTGAGTTAACAAAGGGAATCAAATAAAGTCAAATTCTAAAATATTTTTTTAAAAATATGTTTTTCAAAAATTATAAACTTCAAACTATCCAGATGGACAAAACTCTTCATCATATAATTTAATTATTTCGTATCTCCTCCGATATTAATGATTTAAGAAAAGGGTAATCAAAAGAAGTCAAATACTAATTTATTGCTTAAATTATATAAGAAAATATATATAAGGCAATTTTAACAAAAATTATGTTAAAAAAAAGACAATCCTGCCATCACTGAGTCGCATTTTAAAAAGGAATTCCTTTTTTTTTTCGCAAAATTAGATCTCTGTGCATTGCAAGTTGGTGAAAATGGAAGGAGTTGATACCCTTTGATATTTACAATTTAAGAAAAGGGCAATCAAAAGAAGTCAAATACTAATGAATTCAAAATATATATATAAAGGCAATTTTAATAAAAATTATGTTAAAAAAAGACAATCTTAATAAAAATAATGCTTAAAAAAAGTATAAGGCAATTTAAATAGAAATAAATTTTGTTCCTATCATTCGTTTACGTCAAATGTAATACCTTGCAATTATTTTATATTTTCCAAGATTTTTTTCAGTTAACAAAGGGAATCAAATGAAGTCAAATTTAATAAAAATAATGTTATAAAAATATATAAGGCAATTTAAAAAAAAATACACTTTTTTCCAAAAATTATAAACTTGGAACTATCCAGATGAACAAAACTATTCTTTATAGGTTTTAATTACTTCGTTATTTCCTTTGATATTTACAATTTAAGAAAAGGGCAATCAAAAGAAGTCAAATACTAACGAATTCAAAATATATATATAAGGCAATTTTAATAAAAAGTATGTTAAAAAAAGACAATCTTAATAAAAATAATGTTTAAAAAAAGTATAAGGCAATTTAAATAGAAATAAATTTTGTTCCTATCATTCGTTTACGTCAAATGTAATACCTTGCAATTATTTTATATTTTCTAAGATTTTTTTCAGTTAACAAAGGGAATCAAATGAAGTCAAATTTAATAAAAATAATGTTATAAAAATGTATAAGGCAATTTAAAAAAAAATACATTTTTTTCCAAAAATTATAAACTTGGAACTATCCAGATGGACAAAACTATTCTTTATATGTTTTAATTACTTCGTTATTTCCTTTGATATTTAAAATTTAAGAAAAGGGCATTCAAAAGAAGTCTAACATTAAAAAATTCAAAATATATATATAAAGGCAATTTTAATAAAAATTATGTTAAAAAAAGACAATCTTAATAAAAATAATGTTTAAAAAAAGTATAAGGCAATTTAAATAGAAATAAATTTTGTTCCTATCATTCGTTTACGTCAAATGTAATACCTTGCAATTATTTTATATTTTCTAAGATTTTTTTCAGTTAACAAAGGGAATCAAATGAAGTCAAATTTAATAAAAATAATGTTGTTATAAAAATGTATAAGTCAATTTAAAAAAAAATACATTTTTTTCCAAAAATTATAAACTTGGAACTATCCAGATGGACAAAACTATTCTTTATATGTTTTAATTACTTCGTTATTTCCTTTGATATTTACAATTTAAGAAAAGGGCATTCAAAAGAAGTCTAACATTAAAAAATTCAAAATATATATATAAAGGCAATTTTAATAAAAATTATGTTAAAAAAAGACAATCTTAATAAAAATAATGTTTAAAAAAAGTATAAGGCAATTTAAATAGAAATAAATTTTGTTCCTATCATTCGTTTACGTCAAATGTAATACCTTGCAATTATTTTATATTTTCTAAGATTTTTTTCAGTTAACAAAGGGAATCAAATGAAGTCAAATTTAATAAAAATAATGTTGTTATAAAAATGTATAAGTCAATTTAAAAAAAAATACATTTTATTCCAAAAATTATAAACTTGGAACTATCCAGATGGACAAAACTATTCTTTATATGTTTTAATTACTTCGTTATTTCCTTTGATATTTACAATTTAAGAAAAGGGCATTCAAAAGAAGTCTAACATTAAAAAATTCAAAATATATATATAAAGGCAATTTTAATAAAAATTATGTTAAAAAAAGACAATCTTAATAAAAATAATGTTTAAAAAAAGTATAAGGCAATTTAAATAGAAATAAATTTTGTTCCTATCATTCGTTTACGTCAAATGTAATACCTTGCAATTATTTTATATTTTCTAAGATTTTTTTCAGTTAACAAAGGGAATCAAATGAGGTCAAATTTAATAAAAATAATGTTGTTATAAAAATGTATAAGGCAATTTAAAAAAAAATACATTTTTTTCCAAAAATTATAAACTTGGAACTATCCAGATGGACAAAACTATTCTTTATATGTTTTAATTACTTCGTTATTTCCTTTGATATTTACAATTTAAGAAAAGAGCAATCAAAAGAAGTCAAATACTAACGAATTCAAAATATATATAAGGTAATTTTAAAAAAAAGGTTATGTTTAAAAAAAAAAGAGGCAATTTTAATAAAAATATTGTTTAAAAAAAAGTATAAGGCAATTTTAATAAAAATATATATTTCTCAAAAAATAGAGGCTTCAAACTCTTCATCATATGTTTCAATTACTTCGTTATTATTTCCTTTGATATTTTTGAGTTAACAAAGGGAATTAGAAGAAGGATTTAAAAATTAAAATAAATGTCAAAAATTGTTAAAAGAAAAAAAGAAGGCAATTTTAATAAAAGTTGTAATAAGTAGAACAATTACCATTTCCTTTCACATACAATGGCAACAAGATGTTGTCCAGAAGAAAGAAATCAAAAATATCTTAAATATAAAAGAAAAATCTTGAAAAAATAATTTGTATTTATCAACGACTTGATGTCTCAGATGAGAACAAAATAAATGTTTTTATTTTATGGATGCAATTCGGACTTTTTTTTTTTTGTTTTATTTTCATTGGATCGAAAAGGTCTAGAAGAGAAAAATTTTATTGCAATAATTTTTCAACTTATTTTGTTGCACCAAGAGAGGAAAAATTAATTTTAAAAAATTTTATCCACAAGTCATTGTGATCGACATTTGTTGCCAAGGTGTTGATTAAAGAGCAGCGTGTCCCTAGAATGAGTAGTAAGTGTGGAAAAGGAGGCAGGAGATATATTTTTCAAGAAGAAGAAGAAAAATAAAATAATATGGCGGTAATAAAAATTAATCCTACTGATGAATTGTTGATGAAAAAAAAAAAACACCCTGCAATGTACATTTTTGCCATAAATTCGAAATATTTTGGAAATAAATAGTGATTTTTATAAAATATTCTTAAAATACATTCTTCAGTATACCTGAGTTATCGCAATGGAGTCATAGCAGAAGTTTAAAAATAGTAAAACCTTGTTCACACTCAGACTGTCGCTCAGCAGCTCGTGTTGTTGATTCTTCTTTGGTAACGCCATTCGTTGTTCACACTCAGCATTAGCACGCTAGCAACTATTTTCACATTTGTCTTCCTCGTACGCTCCGCAAGCCAAACGAAATGAACAAACAACGAAAGACGCGAAAGAAGAAAAATATAAACGTCGACAGAACTGAAACGGAACGCTGATACAAGCAGTTCGGCTACTTCGTTGCTATCTTCTTCCCCTTGTCAACAAACAAGAGTTGCGAGAGAGAATGCTGTCGCAGACAGGCTGAATGTGAACACGGTCTAGTTATACACCATTGTCTTTCGTCTTTCGTTGTTTGTTCAGGGAGCAACGCTACGGAGCACTATGTGTCATTCTTAATATTATCTTAAAACAAATTATATGCCTGCAGCAGTAAATCGTTGAGGGCACTTAAAATTTGTTTTTGTATCTTGCTCTCATATATGATGATAAAGAGAGAGAGAGAGAGAGAGAGAGAGCGAGAAAGAGAAAAACTATTTGTTATGTGTATATCCTAATAGGAATAGCACAGCCCCAAATTTGAGTACGCTTTAGAGAAAAAGTTCAATCGGCTTGGGGAAAAATTCCTATAAGAATTAATACTATTAATAAGGCAAAAGAAGAATACGCAAAGTACTGAAATCATAAGTGACGCCAGAGTCAATTAATTGATCAGATACCTTTTTTCAGTTTTCTTTGAAAAAAATTGTATTTCATAGAAGAAAATGTATCATTTTCTTTGTTTTCATAAATAGTATAATAGTATTGTTGTTTTCCATTTCAAATTTGAGGTATTATAAATTGACTTAAATTTAAAAAAGTTTCAGCTTAATAAAACAATTTCGCCAAACATGTGATCCAAAAGTTGACTCTCTGTACATTGGAACATCCCTAGTATCTATCTTTACTTCTTCTTGTTTTACTCTTAACTTTTGTCTTAAGAAAGAAATCTTATTAGAAACTTCCAATTTTGGAGTACTTATTTCATTTGTTTTGAGCGTTTTTCTTTAAATTCACCCAAAAAAATTTTCAATCGGTTTCGAATCGAAGCTTTGCGCAGTTGCATTGATTACTACCTCTACACAACTGCGCATTATGCTTCGAAATATTATTCTAATAAAACTTGAAATTACTTAGTATGTTTGTTGGCGCTTATAACCCAAATTTAGTCACAATGCGCTTATCAAATGATTTTTCAAAATATGTACTATATATAGTTGTCTTCTATACTATGCCAAGATTCTTTTTCATTATTTTGTTTGAAATGCACCACAACCAATTATAATAAATGCATTCTTATTATTGGCATTTTTGTTTCTTTCCTTTAATTTTGTATATTTTTTTATGTATGTAATTTGATTCCACAGTTATAGGTGACAGTCTTCTTATATGGTTCATACATAGTAAATGATATTATCTTTCCATTGGAAAATAAAAATCAATAAAAAGTTAATAAAATATTATGTTTATAACAAATCAAATGAAATCTTCAAAATAGGTAGTAAGTATATTTGATATATACATACATATGTATATGTAACTTTCAAACTTTACATTTGTAATTAATAATTAGTCTAAATTGTTTATAACTTGACATTTCATAAAGATGTTCAAGTTATTTGCAGTATACTATTGAGAAGGCTATTCATCTACTTAAAAAACAATAAACATAGTTTTATTTCAATTAAACAGAGAAAGTTAATGTTTTCTTATTATTAAACATACTTGTATATTATGTAGTTGTTATTATTATACTAAATAACTATTATAGTTGTAATTGTTAGTAAGTCATAGATAGATGAGTGACCATCAATGTTACCCTCAGCGTCAATAAATTAGGTCTGTCTTCAAACAGGATGAAGATCCGAAACATACATCGACAATTTTGAAAGAATAGCTGCTGTATAGGACTCCTTAGACACTTGACCATCTCCACGCCTCAATACCTTTGAGTATATATGAGAACATCTTGATAGGAAAAACATGCAAAGAATGATTCAAGTAAGGAAGACCGAGTAAAAGAATGGAACAAAATCAGTTATGTGATCTTCGATTTTGATGCGGAAATTGTCGGTTTTTTATAATCTTCAAGCAGTGAATAGAATTATAAGTTTGTCATGAAGTTTGTAACGCAGGAAGCAGACATCGGAGACCCCATAAAGTATATATGGATATACCAGTGTGTGATGGAAAACGCTTTCGTCTCAATTCCGTCCCAATTCCATTCCACGGTGTTATGAAAACCGCTTTTGACGTTTCTAAAATCGCCTAATTTTTTACAGGCGATTTGGTTAAATTCTCTCTCATATTAAATTATTAAAGGAAAAAAAGTACCAAGAACTATAGTTTATTGTTTTTCTCGCTAAATTGCATTTAAAGAATTCAACATTTTAGTGTTTTTAAATCATAAATTTGCATTTTACTCAAATCACTTTTCCATTGAAGTAATATAGACGAAATAAGCAAAACCATTCAATGCTGAATATGCCAACCTGCTTGCATATAAATTTTAACATTTTCGAAGATTCCAATTTGTCTTTAATTCAATTAATTTATGTGTCAAAATAAACTATATTTTTTGGTAATGAAGATGTGATGTTTTAATTTTTTTTAAAATTTGCATATAAAGTGATTAGTTTAATGAGAAGTTTTAATAATCTCATGCCAATGTTTGCAATGTGTTAACGCAGAGGACTATAGACGATTTTTGTTTGTTGAGAAATGAAGTGTTTTTGTTTTTGATTGGTTTTTGTAGAGTGAGTTATGTGAAAGGGATTGAGCAATGTCAAAATATTTGCTTGACATTAGTGGCTGAGTGTAAATACTAGCAAGAGGATCGAAAGAAACATAAACGATAAGTGTAGCCACAAATTCGATAAGTTTCAGACGCCCCTAAAAAAAACAGTATTTAATTAGCAGTTCTGGAACGAAACATCATTGTTCGAAAAATGAAATCGTCGCGGTTTCTATCACACCTACTTTTTTTTTTTTGGACTAAATTGACAACGCCCGACATCAAAAACGTCGGTCTTTTCTATCACACCCCGGTATATTCTTGATCAGAGTTGATCTAGCCATGACTGTCTGTCTGTCTTCCCTCTAGTCCTTCAGTTTTTGAGCTAGAGAGCTGAAATTGCATGAAGCTTTCTTTTCACCATACCCAGTACATACACACCTGGCAAAAATAATAAGTACATACAGTTTTCATTTCTTTCCATACATTTTTTTTTACTTTTCTGGTTGTGCGGATGTCGTAAAACGTTTCAAATCTATAGATTACGAAGTGGCAAAACTTTTGCAAGTAAGAAATAATTTGCGACTTACCCCATTTTTATGATAGCTAAAATTTAGTAAAAAAAAGTCAAATTAACCTGGAAAAAATAATAATTACACCCAATTGAAATAAACGAAAATATCTGTAATTCACTTATTTTTCAGTTTTTTTTTTCTTAATATTATAATTTTTTCTTTAATAACCGGTATATCGTCCTTTATTTTGAATAAATTCTTGAGTCCTTTTTGGCATACTGGTTATTAGTTTCTGGCAGGTTTCCACTGTCATCTCATACCAAGTTTTTTGGACACACTCCCACAATTGGTCCCTATTTTGAAAATTTTGCTTTCCAAATTTTTCTTAATAGAAAAACTATTTATTTTTGTACTATGGAAATTTGGACACTGTATCAGCTATGTAAATTTCAAGACCCACGGACTACTAGGAGGGGTACTTCTCATATAAAACATGAACTTTGAACAATAATCAGAAAATATATAAGGTGCGTGAAGACATACACGTAACTCTTTTTTTATTTTCTTGTACAAGTATTAAATATTTTCGACTACTTAAGAGGCTAAGATTTCAATTTTCTTAATATTCTACTATTTAATAATTCTAAATTTATTTTTGAAGTTTTGCAATTTTCCTTATTCATAGATATTTCCTTTAGTTTCATTAGAGCTTTCGTAGTAACATTTGCAAAAACCAACGATGGGGATCACTTTTCACTATGTACAATAATCTCTAAATTTATACTATTTAAAGTTTAAATCTTTTTTAAAGTGTCTGGCAATATTGTCTTTTGGAGAATCAAAGTTTTAAGCAGCAAATTTGAGTTTTTTTTTCAATTTTTTTAAAAATTTATGGTATTGTAATATAATAAAATATACGACTAAGCTTAAGGCTTTTATCTAGTTTGTAACCTATTTGTAATAACTTGTAAGCTGTTTATAAATAAATAAAATAAAAATATACGACTAAGTTTTATTTAATATTTAATAACGATCCTAAGATAAATCCGATAGCCAGAAAAATATATAGAACTTATTTCCAAATTAAAAGTTATACATTGTTTTGTTTTGTTTTGTTTTGTTTTTTGTAGTATTTTGGATTAGGAAATTTCAATTTGTTAATACAATATATTATATTATACAGTTCTCAGAATATCTAACAATAACGACAACTTTGTAACATCTAAACTTAGATTATGAAATTGCAATGTGTTGAGTTATAAGAAGTAATACCAAATCCAGTTCTCGAGTATGCCAATTCTCATGAACGAAATGTGTTTTTTCTTACACAATGCTTATGACCCAAAAGTCATTATAAAACAGTATTAGATTACAACTAAACTAAACTGGTTATGGTTATGGTTATGATTATGATTCTAAGACTTAAAGGTGTACGCATTTTGTGGAACAATTAAAAAACAAGAAAATTTTTGATTCTAATAAAAAAAAATATATAATAAAATAAATAAAAAAACATATGGCAATAACATTTTTATTGAGCAAGTGTTTCATTTGTTTTTCTTTGTATTGCTATCAATTCCAATTATTTCAATATACACAGATCTATATATATAGTAAGTAATATAGTACATATAAAGTAGTATAATAATATGTATATGATGAATAGTATTTTTAAACTAATTTGCGTTTGGTTTTTTTTATTTCAAACAATGAAATGGAAATCAGGAAACCTCTGCAGCCTCAGTACCCAAACTGAGCAAAACTATCAATGCTTCCTTCTCCTATATCCTGTTCTATTCTGTTAACTAGTCTTCCAGAATCCTGTCAATGATTTCTTCTCCTACATCCTGTTCTATTCTGTTAACTTCCTCGACGACGTCCATGTTGCAAGCTTCTTTAGGTTATTCCAGGTTATAAGGCCACGCATAAGCCAAAATCAGTCCTTAGTGCTTGGCTACAGATTATTAATCTGCAAAAAAAGATCAAATGAGAAAAAATTATGAGCAGCTAATAATATACTGAAGGGTTACCATACTTCCTGTTCCTTGTCATTCCTAACTGAACCGATCAATATGTGTGAAGAAAAGCAACAGTTTTAATACAATAATTGTGAACATAAAATTTAATTGAAATGTAGAAAAACTTTTTAAAACCAAATAAAATCCATTAATTTCAAAGAAATTGTTTTTTTTTTTTTTTTTGATTATCTATATATGTATATATTTTATTGTTCTTCTTTAACTGTTTAATTTGTTGATATTATACTTAGTATGTGATATGCAAATTAGTAAATTTAATTGAATTCAACTAAATTGAAAAATCACGTAAAAATTTTAACATAAATAAAAGGTCAAGTCTATAATAATCTATTATAATAGATTGAGTGCTACTAATTATAATATAATAGTTTTTCTTAACAAACTATGTATATACTATTTATTTTAAGATTTCCTCTTTGATCAAAGAGTTGTGCACGTATTGTGGATCAAAATAAAAAATATACATATAAACATTGAACAAACATTCAATTCCACTTAGCAGTAACCACACTTACCTGCACATTTCGTATACGTGCAAAAAATAGACGTAATACTGTTTGAATTATAAATTATTTTAGTTTTTATTAGGCTTAAGTGAACATTTCGCTTAGCTCTACTTTTTGTTGGAAAAAAAATAACAATTTGCTTACGATTATTCGATTTAGCTGCACAATGCGCTATTTGCAGGGTTTTTTAAATTTTCACCTAATCGATTTTATTTTTTATCGATTATTAGCCCAGTTACTCAATTATGCACATTTTATTCAACATGACGTCCATTTTTTTTTTTTTAATTTTGGTTCAAAATCGCTTGTTTTCCATACACAATCACAGGTATATGTTCTACCAACTTATGAACATAGGTACTGGGAAAATTATTCCATTTATGCTGCACTCTACCCCAAAGTAAAATTTCTATTGAATTTTGAAAGCCTTACCTTCTCTAATGGAACCAGATTTGACTCAGATTGAGATCAAAACTTTGGGGCAGCCACTTCTTCAACTGAAGTAGTGACTAGTGAGCTAATGCTTTGGGTTATCATCTGACTGGATGATCTTTTAATGCTTGGGTTTCGGAATGGCGCCCACAAACTACTTTCTTAAGAGACCCTATATTCTGCATAGAAAACGATGAAGATGACAGCAGCGACTCATGTAGTGATGCATATGACTGTCATAATGAGAGTGCAAAAGAAGTCAAAAGAATTTCATAGATAAAAAAAAAATGATTTTGCGTTCTTCGCACTTTGGAAATGTATGCCACAGTGCATGATTTACAAGAAGAATACAATTCATTTCAGGGATTAGAAATGAAGCTTTATTTTACTTTGCTTTAATAAAACTTGAACTTTTACTCATTATATTCGAGTTTTATAATCTCTTCATTTCACTTAGGTGCACAAAAAAAAAAAAAAAAAAACTGCAGAAAATTAATTTCTGTTAAGTGAATTCGACTGTATATTTGAATTTGAAAAACAGATTTACACACATAGTTGCCCAAAGTCCAAGGGCTTATTCAGCTTTTTGCATAGAAGAGGACGAATCATGAATTAAATTGTCTTGTGGGGGAGACATATCAGGAATTTCCTGAATAAACAAATAACTCAACAATTAACATTTAGTAATTTCAATTGGCTAAAGTCTAGGAACTAATTTCCCCTGCGATACACCAAAATGCATAATTATGTAAAGCAGAAATTGACTTTTTTTTACAACATTTTAAACATATCATATACATAACAATGTCTATAAATAGTGATCTTTCTATATTAGGTATTTCCAATTGAGTCTTCTAACAATCAAATCTCTTTTAAATACATATTTATTTATATAGTGGTTCGAGGATCCTGAAATTTACATGGTTGGTGGATATGGGTCAGATACTTATAGTGTAGTTTTTCTAATAAGATGCTTCCGATGTCTTCTTCTGTATGTTACAAACTTCATGACAAACTTATAATACTATTCACAAGAATATAAAAATATGCCACAAAATTAAATTGTAACTATAAAGATAGCAACGATTCTAAAGATACTAAAGACAAATGGATTGAACAAATACTCAGAAAATCAATACATTTGTGCTTTTAAAACCACACCCTTAAAACGATATTTAAATGGAAATTACTGATTGGCAGATTTTTCATGTTGTTTCCATAGTAGAAGGTTTAAATTTAAACATTGGTCAAAAAATTGAATTGAACTGTAAGCATTTTCGTGCGATTATTTTTTACAACTATTGACGTAATTTATCTCAGCAAAAATTTATCAATGAACTTAATTCAAAATTTGCTAATGAAAACCATAATAACTATATATGTGGTTTTCAGAATTCAAGAAGATTTTTTCGCTTTGGTTATTGCATAATTTGATGATCGCTCAAAGGACTCATGTTGATTAGTGCAAAGAAAAGTTAAAAATATATAGCCGCGTTTATAAAATCATGAAATGCAATAAATCTTGGATCTATGAGCATCAGCTCGAAACTAAACTGCAATCAGTTTTATGAGTCAGCAAAGGCAATCCAAATCCAAAAAAAAGTTATTCACAGACGTAACACTTCGAAGTAAATGGTCCCTATTTCTTTGCAAAATCTGAATATGTAGCCATTGTGCCATTACACCAATGTAGAACGATCAATTCTGAATGGTATAAAACAAAGCATATGTTAGCCAGAAATTTAAGCTATGACAATGCGAGCTCTCACACGTCGGCTTACATAAGAGACTATTTTTTTATCAAAAACGTCGAATTGATTGGAATAGAGAGCATATTCCCGAAAATTATCCCAAAATATGTATAAAAGGCAACTGTCTTACATTAGATTAAAAAAAAAATTATCTATTTTATAATTAAAGAAAATTTGCAAAAAAAAAAATTAAATTATGTTTTGTATGTTTCATTGAATGCAATTACAATATTTTTAAAAACGATATTTTTTTCCATTTGAATTTGTTTTTCTTCTCTAATTTTATTATTTGCTTTTTTAACTTTCTTCTTCATGAAGTCAGCATTTATGAGGAGTATGGAGCATGATTTATTATGATAAATACCAATAATAGTAAAAGAAACATAAACATTATGAAAAGCAACACATTTGTTATACGTAAATAATATAAAAAATTATCGTTGAGTAGACATAATTATAAAAAAATATATTAATATGCTAATATACTACAAGTATGTAGTATTAATAAGACAGAAAATAAACTTATGTTAACCGAAGTCTAAATATCATTCAAGCTCGTCTCTTAATTATCGATTCGAATTTAATTGTAAAGTTACTTAAACTCATTAATTCCCATCAGTGTAAATGGCAGTTATGTCAAATATTGACCCATGGGGCTTATTTTTGGTTGTGTTATGGAAATTGTTAAGAAAAAATACTAAACTTTGGTCTTAAATATAAATATGTACATACAAAAATATATGTCAAAAATCTCCGACGGTTTTGAGGTCGATTGTTTTCAATTTCGTCCAAAAAACAAACGGTATGAGGCCAGCAATTTCTGATTGAAGAGTAAAGATGAAACAGATATCCGGTAGCCATACGGTTTTTAAAAAATACGACATTTAAACATTGCAGGCACTTTATTAAATCCACATAACAAATAAAATCATTATATTTTATTACACAATAAATAAAAATTAATACTCGTCCTGTACTAAGGGTAAATTATGATGAATGAATACCAATTTCTCTGCACTAAGAGGCAACAAACGGTTTCATTTGTCTTCGTATACAAGACTTACTTCCGAAAAAAGTATTTTGCTGTATACGCTACTGCAGGGCGCTGAAAGATAAATTCTAGCAAACTTTGATAAGATTAGGTATTTCACAATATTATGTGACCACCAAATATAATGATCACGGTCGTGACCCATGCTTACTGGGTTCAGATAAAAATCAATCTCCGTGAGATTGAAAACAATTATCATTCGCTACTTCATGAAAGCAGTCACAGAAGGTGTCGTGAGCTTCGTAAGATACTACCGACTCTGTCTCTTCTTTTTTACTTTTTTTGACCGGTGATGAACATGAACTGCTGCTGAAGGACTCTTCGCAAGACATTTTTAAAAATTCCATAAGAATCTTCTGGGGAGGACCTTAGAAGGATATTTCATGGGAAACAATTCAAAATTTGGTAAAATCAATTCCTGTGTAAGCTAATTTATCTTGTTGTCTAGATATATACGATTATTAACATCGTACTTTTTGTTTTACAAAGCCCTTAAACTAGTTTGTATATGGTAAGTGTAGAACATGAATTTTCATTAGTTTCGTCAAGAAGTCTTAGCCGAAATCTTTATACTCTCCACGCAGTGAATAGTATTATAAATTTGTCACGAAGTTTGTAACACACAGAAGGAGACATCGGAGACCCCATAAAATCCGACCACTAGGGGGATACCCCCATACAAACCAGGATCCACATTAAAGTTCTTATTAGAAAAACTTTTTTATTTTTTTTACTATAACTTGAAATTTAGAAACTATATCCACCAAACATAAAAAATTCAAGACCATCGGCCCACTAGGGGGGTGCCCCCCATACAAACCTGTATCCAAATTCATGTTCTTATTGTTGTCTTTTTGTTTTTTGTACTATCGACTTGAAATTTGGACACTATAAGTGTCTGTTCTATATTCACCAACTATATAAATATTTAAGACCCTCGGACTACTAGGAGGGGCGTGATTTCATTTTTTATTACTGACATTTGTAGATCTCTCTGAATATTTATGTTTGAGATGAACCACTGGGCATCAACAATTTGCCTTGAAATTTTCAATTGATATTGTTGCAGTATTTCTATGTTTGAGTGACTGGCAGCAATTGTTTATTAAATCAAATCATATTTCTTTCAAGTTGCAGTTACACCAGTTCCCTGTGATATTTTTGCCTCAATATGAGCTATGTATAGTAGAGAGTTTTTATTTTATGTTTGACATAAAAACATCGGTTACACAAATAGGACTTAAAAAACAAAGAAGAATGGTGCTGGTAGTAGTTTTGTATCGTATGCCAAACTCTATCAAATGTTTGTTGATAATACATTTTGTTATTAAAATAATATTACAATTTATTATAAGGAAAGGGAATTAGCATCGAAGCCTTCAGCTGAACGGTGGTAGTACAATACATACATATGGTATTTTAAAGAAAAATTGGGAACAGAAAAAAACCTTAGATGAAAAAGTATTTGAGATAAAACTTAAACTAAGTAATCAAGTAAACAACAGTCTAATAATTAAGGGGATGCTGTTGCGAAAATGCAATTGAAGTTATAGTATGTTGTGTATTGCATTAGATATGAAACAAATACTCAATCACTTTGTGACGATTTTATACTTGACAATGGGCAAGAGTTTGATTTGGTGTAATTAAATATTGCAATGGTACACATACATGTGGACATTGTGACAGATCTAATGCAAGTGAATGTCACATCCTAAAGAAGAGTTTTTAATTGAGATTAGTTTCATTGATGTATGAAATTAATTGATTCAATCTTGAAAAGTATACAAACAATAAACACATTTGTCAATGACATGATTCAAAGAATAGACATAGAATAATGTCATGCCTGCTAAGTGGATACAACCCCTTAAACTAAGTAGTTAAGAAAGAAACATTGTTCATTCAGTCCAAAATATAAGGTGAGGCTGTTGGCCAAATGCAATTGGAAATGGATTTGTGGTCATACTATGTTCTGCATTGTATAAGATATGAAACGAATATTCAATTACTAAGTATTTGACTATTTTATGCCGAACAACTGGCAAGAGTTTGATAAGGTTTAATTGAAAATTGCATTGCAGAAGGCTTATGCAAAATATGACATTGTGTAAAGATGATGCTACATATTTTCACCAGCTGTTGCTGTTTTTATTGATAGTATCATCTACAATGGAACTTTTCAAAGCAGCAGAAACAAAACTAAACTAAGGAAAAACAACAGAGGTAGTGCATCACAATGGTCACACTTAAATTGAAATTATGTAT
The DNA here is from genome assembly GCA_035041805.1 of Amiota mariae. Lineage (NCBI taxonomy): Eukaryota > Metazoa > Arthropoda > Insecta > Diptera > Drosophilidae > Amiota > Amiota mariae. Next base: position 609,426 of record JAWNKV010000927.1, on the reverse strand, counting down.
GTTCAGTCAGCGATGATATTTCTTGTCCAAATTTGGAAGAGAATATCATACACTTTGTGACTGGTGTAATATGTATGATAGTGAAGTGAGTTTTTAATTGAGATTAGTTTCAGTGATGGATGAAATTGATTGATTCACCTATGAATAGTAGTACTACATACATATATAAACAATAAGCATCTTTGTTAATGGAATGATTCAAAGGAAATACACCTTATAGTGTTATGCAGATTTCATTTTGATTTATAAAGAGTCGTGTCGTGACTGTGATGAAAGTAAGACGTGTGTACAAGATCAAGACTGTGTCAACTAGTCAAAGTGTAGCTTATGTCGAAAATTGAATAAATTGAGTTAGAACGTTAGTATTATTTAACATTTCAAAACATGTACTTCGAGTAAAAAATTTTTTAAAAATAAACTGACTTCTATTAATTCGTATGCCAACAATTTTTTCACAAATCAAATTTTCAAACTGTTTAAAACAATTAATGGAGTAAATAAACTAAATAAAATTTATACTTGTTGGAAAGGTTGTGAAATTTTTTTTTTTATAAAAATAACTTACAAAATTAATTTAATTCAAACAGAAATCATTTTATACAAAATGGGCAATGTCTCAAAACATACATTTTCGACATAATCTTCTTTGACTTGTTAATATAGAAGAGTTTAATCAACATCCACGTTAGTCTAAAGCCTCTAAAAGAGTATTGTTTTTCACTTCCGTAACACTGGGATAGGGCAAAAATCTTTATTGAGAGTTTTCCGTTACAAAAAAAAAAAAAAAAAAATTATGAAAAAATTTTAACTCATAAAAATCATCGAAGGGGTCAGAAGTCTGAAGAAGACTAAAGTTGCTGGATATGATAGGATTAATGAATGTGCTATCCAAGCCTTGTCCCACAATGATCGCCTGTACTTAACGGTGATTTGCAATGGCATCTTGAGGCTGCTTCGCGCCATTTCTCTTTCCAGTGGAAGTGTGCTGAGATAATCTTGATAAGCAACTCTGGAAAACATGAGCACAAATCATGCTCTTACCGTCCGATTAGTTAACTGACAATACTTTCCAAAGTATTCGAAAGACTATTTCTAGTTATTGCCGCTGCTGGACAAAGGACGCATGATTCCAGACCATCTGTTTGTGTTCAGGAGATATACTTATATTATATGGAGACTAGCAGAGCCCACAGCCGACACAATCGACCGCATTTTAGAAAAAACATTTGTTGTTTTTTTTTTTAGTGCTAATAACTTCTCTGTAAACAATGTTCTTTGTAAAAGTTCTACTATTACATGCTAAATAGCTCTGATCGAATGTCTCAGTAATATAAAATTGCAATTCATTACAAGATCGAACTTATTGTTGGCAACATACAATTTATTCGTGACACAGGCTGCCACACTAAAATTCCTACTTTTTGAAACGTTTGTCCTTGGGATTTATTTATAGTCATCGCAAAAGCTGGAATGACTTAAAATTGAATTCTTAGAAATTGGAAATCGGTAATAGAGATCCCGAATAATTCAAAAAAATACGGGGAATTAGGATTCGGGTATTAGGCGCTTCACCTGTTATCACCCTACCTTACACACGGTCAATCATGATTGAATCAATCAACGCGATATCAATAAATTTGACTTGAACAAAAATATCAAAATTATGCCTGATTCACATTACGAACGTTTCGCTTAAAAAAAAACAGCTGTTTTTTGTTTTGGTTATACATACAAATGGAACGATGTGACTAATTGTGAGAAATGAAATTGGACATTTTGTGAAAAATACATGATGAAGAACAATTGGCTGTGTATGCAAAAAATTCTTCATTCATTCAAGTTTAAAAAAAAAAAAAATTACAATTTATAATTTTTTCCAAATTGTTTTGTGCAATATTGAGAATGACCACAAACAATGCGGAAATGACCAAAAACATAGCAGCACTACTCAAAATTCCCCAGCCCTGGCAACTGAAATTTTCGCTTAAGCCTTGTTGTCACATACAGCCGAATCCTAAACCGAAATGTACTGTATTCATTTCGGGCTGCATGTGAGTTGCTCTCATACTTTTGCAGCAAAAAAAATTTCGCTTAAAAGTACCCAAAGCAACACTGAAATTTGGTCATTTACCTGTTGTTGTTGTAGAAATTTAACAACTTTTTGAGCTGCTTACAAAAAAAAATTAATTTATACTCAGTCTGAATCAAGCATTACTTTAACTTTGCTCAAGCCACGATTGAATCACTCAATCACCGCCACTCATGATCAATCATTCCTGAATCAACCGATATTTATCGATATCATTCTTGATTGATTCAAACATGCTTGACCGTGTGTAGGGCCTATACAACGAAAGTAGAACTACAACAATAACATGGCTTCGCACAACAGATGAGCGTAAAGCAATAAAACAGAGAGAGGCACAACTGACTTAAGAAGAGAACATTTTGAATGCGGAAAAATAGAACGTCATGTTTTTTATGAGAGCATTGTCTAGTCGTTCTCAAAAATATATACTTGTGGCGTCATGCTATTTGCTTTTAATACACATTGATAACTTGACACGTCAAAATTGAGAGTGAACCATTTTCGAGAGCTTAATAGACCAAATTGGCGCTAAATGTATTATTGTACCAGAGCGTTGAGCAATTGAACATAAGAGAAAGGCTCACAATCCTCTCTATTCTCTTATTCTACTGCGCTCACAACATTAACGGTTGTGTGGAAAAGGAACACAAAAAATGTCTTTATCGTTAAGTTATATAGAAAATTTACTGTACTATATAGTAACTACCCCTTCCAGTAATCGGGAAATTCTAGCTTTTGTATCTTTTCTTTGAGCTAAGGACAGTTGTGTTCAACAGAGAATTACTCCAAATATTGAGTTGAGTTGAAAAGAGATGAGATGAGATGAGAAGAGTTGAGTTGAGTTGAATTAAGTTGAGTTGAGTTGAGTTGAGTTGAGTTTAGTTGAGTTGAGTTGAGTTGAATTGAGTTGAGTTGAGTCATCTTTACATTGAGTTGAGTAATTATTTAAGTTGTGTATAATTCGATTTTAATTAAAACTCAAATTGATTTGAATTAAATGTATATAGAGTATGTATGTATTAATGTCTCTCTTTTTCATTATAGATGATTATACTTGATCGGTCTTAAACACCTGATTGTATGAGTATTTGTTATATGTAATGCACTAAGCGCATGTCTGTAGAATATGTATCTGTATAGACTAAAATCTATATACTTAATTAAAAGATCTCATTGACTTCAATTTTAACTCAAGCCAAATTGAGTTATAACTCAAAGGCTATGATTTTAATATCAATGTGACTTTTAAATCAGTATTGTATAATAAAGTGATTAAGAACACAGAGAGCGAATGTGAGAGCGAGACAGAGAGAGAGAGACTATGAATCAATGTCAATTTGATGTCTCAGGATAGAGATGAACTAACATGCAACTCTGCAAAATTTATCGAGTAAAACTAAACATCAATAATAAGCAAATCAATAATCAAAAAAAAAAAAACCAAAAATAAGAAAAAAAAACTTTTTATTATAAAAAGAAACACTTAAAAATACTATATAATATATACACAGACTTTCGATGATCATTAACAAATCGAATCAAATCATATCAAATCGAACTGTGGAGTTGAGTTTTATTTTTATTTGCATATAGAACGCAATCCATTTCACTTGGAGTATATATGTATGGATGTATGTATGTGTAACTAATACAGATATATCACCGGAACCTGGTAACGCTTTGAGTGTTACCCTTCTCATTTTATCAGTATTGCACATATGTTTGTGGATTCATATGTATTTTGCGTTTGAGCTTATTGAATTCGAGGAAGAGAAAACAAAAACTTTAAAAACTAAGATATTAAAAGTTGTGTTCTATTATAACTAACAGTCATAAATAAAGTGTCGGCGAATAAAGTCTTCGTAGTGATTATAAAAAGAATAAAATCTGAAGTGAAAAATCTTAAAACAAAAAGTGATAAGATGTCTTCTAACTCTTGCACCGCGGATATAATGAGCCTAGACGATTCTATTCTAGAAATGATATTTAAACATCTCTCATTAAATGATATGTGTAATGTGGCTCAGATTTGTAAACGTTTTGAAAACATTTGCTTCGATATTTGGAGAAATAATGAGACCTATATTAGTCTCATTGAATTCAAAGACAACTATGTTGGTGGCATACCGGAATACTTCTTGCGCAAGATGGGTCCACTACTTCAGTCTATGATTGTGCATACCAGTGATTTTGGAAAACTCAATGCCATTACGGATAATGTTGAATTTGAATTGTTAACCGAGCTAAACTTGTTCAACAATGTCGAACGATTTTATTGGGAACCAGCGTATTTTTTGGCGAAATGTGCATCATTACATACTATTACAATATGTGAATCATTGGTGAGACGTTACATTATAGACATATTGGATTTGCCGGCACTAAAGGTTCTGAAGATCAGCCATGACGGAGAGGATGAGGATTTTGATAGTCTCATGGCTATTTTAATCGAGAATAAAGGAGTTTTAATGACGAAGCTTTCTACACCGGTTGATGTCTTTCCACCAATTTGGTTGTCTAATGATTTTATGAACCATTTAAGCACCATGCAGCATCTAACAATTGATACTCGTCAATGTCATTATATACTTGATGAGAATGATTATCATTCATTGCCATTTCTACAGGCACTCAGCGAGTTGAAGATTATTGGAACTTGCTTTTGCGAAAAACATCTCATGCGTCTCATGTTAAACTGTGGCGAATTGGAGAGTTTCTATTATGATCCAACAACAGTGAATAACTGGTTCCGCTTCAAAATGAACAGAGAAAGACGCCCTGATGGTATTTTTAGCAATCTTGCTGTTTACAATCCGCAGGATATGCCCCAGTGTTTCGATGTAGAGGAGAATATGTCGATTATGGAGTTTGTCTAGGTTCGCACAAGTGGGATGGGGTGGGGGGCGTACTAGTGTTGATGAGGAAGTGAAATAGAAAGGAAAGATAAAGAAGAAAATAATCAGAAAAGAAGTAAATTAAATCAGAATTATTGTTATAGAAATTTAAATAAAGGAAAGAAAAGGAAAGAAAAGAAAAGGAAAGAAAGCAGAACGGAATTAGTTGAAAAGAAGAAAGAAATGAAGGTGAAGGAAATAGAAAGAAAATGTTAACAAGAATAGAAAATAACAGAAAAGAAAAATAAAAAAACGAATAGAAAAAAACAAATAAATATTTATAGAAAAGAAGAGAAGAAGGTAGAAAATATAAAGAAAAAGAAAAGGAATTAAAAAAAATAGTATTTAAGAATGGAAAATAAAAGAAATAAAAAAATAAATAAATTTAAAAAAAAAGAAACGAAGGTGAAAGAAGGATAAAATTGAAAATACACAGAAAAGAAAAATAAAAGAATAAAAAAAAGAAAGTAAAGGAAAAGGAAAGGAAAGAATATTTGTAGTAACTTTTTTTTTTAATTTTAAAAGAAACTTTACAAAGAAAATGAAAAAACAGAAAAGCAAATGAAGATGAATGTTAAAGAAATAAAAATAAAGGAGAAAAATAAAGCTCAAAGAATAAAGACGATAGAAATGGTGGCAAAGGAAGTAGAAAAGAAAATGTAAACAAGAATGGAAAATAACAAAAGAGAAATGAAAGAAAAGAAAATGAAAGAAAAGAAAAGAAAAGAAGATGGGTGCGGAGGGGAGTGCAGATTAGAGTAGAAAATAGAAAACAAATAAAAGGAATGAAAGAGAAAGAAAAATAAGGAAAAGGAAAATATAAGAAATTAAAGAAATTAAAGAAAGCAGAGAGAATAAAGAGAATAAAAATAGAGGTAAAGGAAGTAGAAATAAAAAAGTGAACAAGAATGGAAAATAACTGAAAACAAAAAATAAAAAGAAAGATATAAATATAAATGACAGAAAATAAAAGCTAAGAAATCAGAAAGAATAAAGAGGATACAAATGAAGGTAAAGGAAGTAGAAAGAAAAAGGTAAACGAGAATAAAAAGTAATGGAGGAGAAAAGGAAAGTAAAGAAAATAAAAAAAATAAAATAAAATAAGAATAAAATAAAAAAAAGAAAGGGAAAGAAAAGAAAAGAAAATAAAATAAAAGAAAGAAAGGAACAGAAAATAAAAGAAAAGAAAATAAAATAAAAGAAAGAAAGAAAAGGAAAACGAAAAAAAAATTAAACAAAGGAAAAAAAATAAAAGCAATCAAATTGAAAATAATAAAAAATAATAGGAAGGAAAAGAATTAAATAAGAAAAAGCGAAATGATAGAAGTAGAAATGAAAATAAAAATGAAAGTAAAAGAAGTATGAATAAAATAGTAATTAAGAATGGAGGATAAAAGAAATAAAGAAAAGAAAATATGAATGTTAACTTTAGTCTCATATAATTTTATATTCCTAAATGTTATTTAGTAAACCATTTAAAAATTAATTCAATATTAAAATAAATTTGTTAAAACAACTACTACTATAAAATTGAAATTGTTGAGTTATTGATGGATTTAATTTTGATTTAGATGAAACACATGTCTATTGCATATAGAAGGCTTTAATAGCCTTTTTACACGGCGCTTATCCGGATCAAAATCGACAACAACCACAAGGAAAAGTGACGTCATTAAAAATTGAGAATGGCCAGTCGTGTTAGTGTTGGGCAATTTCTGCATTTTTTTATGTCATTTTCGACTGTCTTTCTACTTTTTTGTTGTGCTCCAACATAAAACAGCTGATCATTGCCCAAAACAATTTGAAGTAAATTTTAAATTGTAATTCTTTTTTTTAAATTTTAATAAAATAAGTAGCAGGAATGAAAAAGGAAGTTATGAGAATTATTTGCATACACTGCAAATTGTTCTTAATCATGTATTTTCCATTCAATTTCCATTTTAATTTCTTACAATTAACCACAACGTTCCATTTGTATGTAGAACCAAAACAAAAAACAGCTGTTCATGATTCAAAATTGACAATCTGAACGACTAGATACATATGTATATCATCCTGATTCAGTGCAGTGTGAAAAGGCTATGCGATCAGCATTTTTTCATAGAAACAAGTTTAAACTATCCTGGATAAATGATCAAACCTTCTGTTTCTATTTTGCAATAAAAAAATATTTCACTAATGGTATAATCACCAATAGAGGAAGATTGTATGGTAGGTGAATCAAAAACCTTGCTACATGGTTATTACTGCGTGGGGCCAATACATTGGATTGCGATTACCATGGATCGGTTTTTTTATGTGCATATAATGCAGGACATAATGCTGTCATATACTAGTGATGAAATACTATTGATTTGTTGAGTGTTTCAGAAGGACCATTAGCCGAAGCACACAAGTAAAGTGTCCAAACAGTGGTTCCAGGCAAATGGATTCAATTTACTTAAATGGCCTGCATAGCCGTCAGATCTCAACGGAATTGAAAATCTGTGGTGCGACATAAAGAATTAAATTGTCTAGTAATGTTGTTGCGAATCAGTTAAAGATTCTTGGATCTCCATTTCTCCCCAACGGTGTCAAAATCTTATGGATTCGAAATGAAAATCTTACATTCTTGGTGTTCAGCAAATTATTTATATCTAAATATGTATCTCTAAATGTAAGTTCATGACGTAGTATCATGGGTGTAAGCCTCATACGTTTACTTACAAGATTGATAACGTCCAACTCGAGCAAGTCGCTACATTTGATTACCTTGGTGTCCTGTTTCATCCCAAGCTGTGTTTTAACCAGCATATCTCTTCTATCGTAAATAAAGCAAAGGGTGTTTTTGGTTTTATTAAACGTTGGTCTAATGAATTTAATGACCCTTATACCACAAAGATTCTTTTTATATCTATTGTGCGTCCACTCCTCGAGTATTTCTCTTGCATATATAAAGAATCAAGAGCGAATTGAGTCTATATAGAAACATTTCTTTCTTTTTGCCCTTCGTGGCCTAAACTGGAATCCTAATTCCCGTTTGCCATCTTACTCTGATAGGCTCCTTCTTACCATTCTTCCTTTGGTGCATCGTAGGATAATTTTTGGTATTAACTTTCTTCATAAGCTCATAGTCGGGGAAATTGATTCTCCTGAGCTATTATATCAGTTAAACTTTTGTGTTCCTAGTCGTTCTACCAGAAATTTTGTCCCTTTAGCCTTGAATAGATGCATTACTAATTATGCCCTACACGATCCATTCCGAGTTTTATGCAAGTCATATAATAAGTTCTATCACATTCTCTAACCTGAAATATCGCCCTCGTCGATTAATACAATCGTCTTTCGGTGCCTACGGGACTCATAATCACACTATAGGCTGTATGAATGGGATGTCGTTGATTTCGGTCATCAAACCGTCTGCATTATTGTAGTTTACATATATGTCTCTGACCACACATAGCTATGAGTAGGGGCATAGCTCGATTCTATTGCAAATAAATTTCTTCCATCGGGTCAGAGGCTGCTATTTCATATTATTCTTTTTTATTATTTTAATGTTTTTCGTATTTTTGTTTGTTTTATTTTGTTTTTTTTTTTTTAATTAGTTTATTTTAGTTAAAGTTCATTTCAATTTATATTTTTGTCCTACTTTTAAGTGTAATTGTTGCAATTTTTTGTTAGAAGCTGACAGTTTTTTTGTCAATGTATAAATAAATAAATAAAAAAATTTGCTGCAGTTATGGCAAACAAAGTCTATGCTACCAATTACCAATTGTATTCTAATAGTCCTAATTTTAATTATTTCATTATTATATCCGTAATATTTGAGAAAGTATTTTTTTTTTTTATATATATTATATGACCTGAAGTTATTATTTCTTTATGATTTTCTAGTTAACATATTGTACCACATTTAATAAAAAATAATAATTTAAGTACATGAATTTTGAAATTTTTCAGCAAATGGAGAAAACTAATTATTTTCCAAAGGAGTATAATATTTAAAACAAAAAAAAATATATATTTCTGTTACATTTTAGGGCCAATTAGCAATCGAAAGTTACAGAAATATTTTGATGTTAATGTTTTTTTTTTTATAAATTTTAAGAACTTTGGAGAAGAAAATTGGCCGACTAATCTTTACATATCACCTTAGTTTTTAGTTTTTTTATATTATAACTAATCTTCTAATCCTAATCTTAAGCTATGACGTTCTTCGGTAAGAGGGATGGGTGTAGTCCCTTGAGCCGTCTCGCTGTTCGAGAGTTGTCAAGAAGACTTATGGCTAAGTTATTGGTATGCAAATTGAACCTTTCGTTGTGTTTTATGCTATGTCTACTTATCTCTTCCGAGACTTTTGGCATCAGGAGATCTTTGTCAATGTTAGTATTACGTATGTACCAGGGGGCGCAAGTAATTTCCTTAAAGTTAAATTTTAGTATCGCTCCAGGCTTGAGTATG